>OZ038378.1:19880575-20323740 GCA_964036045.1 Eutreptiella sp. 'Long Island Sound 2002' | reverse complement strand
ATGTGGATGGATTGGGATGCAGATGGGCAGATGGATTGGATGTCGCCCTGCGAACGATGAGTCCAGTGCCCTGTACATTGTGTTCTGTGTTGTTGAGCCAGCAGCTGCTGGTGTCCCATGTCACAATCCGTCCATCATCTTGACGCTGAAGTCACCCGATTCTCTTCGCACAACAGTCATTTGGTGCAGTTGATGTAGTGGCATGGCAGTGGTATGGCCTCCTGTACTGGTGCTTTTTGGGCCCTCATGTCTTCAGGTGATGAAGAAGAGATGTCGGATCGTTCACCCGCGTGCTGCTTCTGGGAGTCCTTGCCGTTTGTCTTCGGCTTCTTAGAGGCGCCATATCTCTCGAATGCAGCAATGGTGTGACTGTCTCCATTATTGGCCGAGCCACATAGGAGGGCCGCGCAACAGCAAGCCGAGGTGCATCGCCAAAGGCACAGGCAACAATGGGTCACCAGGCCCAGCAGCAGCACCAACACGGCCCACAGGAGGCACACAAGTGCCCAGGAAAAGGAGGACCTAGGCGGACAGCACAATACTTCGACTTTTACACAGACCCGGAGGCGCAGGGAGAGTGCCAAGCGGTGGCAGACCGGTGAAAGCGGAGGAGGCGGATCGGTGGTCCTCCCTAGTGTCAGGCCAGAGGTCAAGAAACGGTTACGGCGTACGTGGATGTGTGAGACGCATGCTGGGTATTTGGCCTGTGCGGCCGCAGCAGCTCCCAGCCCGCAAAAGCCTCGAAATCTAGGGCTACACCCACCCACCCACCCACCCACCCACCGCCGAGAGGTACGGACGTACCACTGAGGAAAGGCCTCGCCCATACCTGACCGTGTTCCCCCCATTGAAGCTCATTCCTGAGACGCGGGGCATTGAATGTACAGTTGTCGAGGCAATGGGGGCTCTGGCCTCAGCAACGCCCACAAAGGACGGCAATTCAGTTGCGCTGCGGTTTTGGAGCAAACACGAGCCATTCAAATCCCCACCGACATCTGCTGCCAAATCCAAGTTTCGGCCGCAGGCTTTTACCCGTAGTGGCCCTGTTTTCTGAGCCAAAGCCGAATTCCAAGCATACGCCCAAGCCCCCGACTGCACCAGGGCTGGACGTAATGATTTCCTGGGAAACAGGACACACTAGCCTTGAGCAACACCTCAGGAGAGTGCCAGCCAGAGCATTCTTCCCTTCTCCTGGAGCGGCACTCCGCGTGACAGTGTGTAGCGTGCACTGCAGCAGGGCAGGGGGTCAGACAGTGCTTCGCAAGTGTGCCCGGTGGCCAGCTGTGGGCGACCCCTCTGAGGTGTCCCACATAGCAAAGCCGGCTGGCCAGTTGCAGATCGCCTGGACACACGCAGGTGGCCAAGAGACCGCGGTAGGGGGACCTGTCACAACAAGCCCCAGTTGACCAAAGGCGGCCAACAAGTGTGCGGTGCAGTGGGCAGGCTTAGCTCGCTCAGAGCGACCGCTGAAACGGAGGTGCAGGGTCGCACTGGATGCCAACAAGGCGCGACACGGACGCAGAGGGATGGGGGCTACATAACTCTCCATCCAGGGAGGTTCTCACAAGGTGAGGCACCAGGTCCAGGGATATTGGTCTGCTGGTGGCCCCACTGTCAGAGTTACAATGGCCATTGAGCCCGTGTGACCACTAGCCCCCGACCCATGCTGGTGTCTCCACTTATTATGGCCCGTCGCGCCGCGATCCATGGGGCAGGCGGGGGACGGTAGGGCTCCTACCCTTCGCAAGAGCGTCGAGGACCTTCTTGAGGTCACATGGTTCTGACTGTTTGATCGGCCTGGTGAGACATTGAATGCGCAAGCCTCTGCTCATCGCCAGTGTTTACTCGTTGCAATGTTGGTGTGTGGGGGGGGGGGGGGCATGATAAGGAGAGTAGCTGCCAATTACATGACGTGAATGCATGTTGCTGGTAGTAATGGTGGACGTGCAGTACTGCCTGCACAATGCCTGTGGCCCTTGGATGAACCCATTTCCCAGATCTATCAAGCAGATAATTCGACGCCATTGCCCAAGCAGCACGTACCATCTGCCTCAGGGAATGAGGTGCTGGGCCTACTGCTTTTTGGGGTTGGAAACAGCGTGGCATTTCAAGACGACCAGGACAGGTTGGGGTAGGGTGAGTCACAGTGAGTCATACAGAGAGTTTCTGTGAGACACAGAGAGACTGCTTGGGTATGAGTATGGGTATGAGTGGCACAATGAGAGTGGGTGTGCCAATGGGAGTGGAACGTTGGCTATACGACAGGTACCAACCTGCACGGCCTGCCGGCAAAAATGCAACAGCCAGGGCCTTGACTTTGCCGACAGGGTTGTGGGCAGTCGCATGACCGTTCCCTTTCGCGTTCCACATCAATGTGTGCAGGTTTGCAGGCAGTGGGCTTTGGTGGTCCGCAGTGTCACGATGGAACGTGGGCGGCAATTCCTGCACGACCTTCCTGAACTCAGGTATTCTGAGGGCCGAGTGTCAGGGCCAATGCTCAGGCCAAGGCCAAGGCCAAGGCTGAGGCCAGAACAAGGGGGCCGGGGTTTAAGGCGAGGACAATGCATGTTTGGGGCATGCGTGCTGGTGGGTATAGCACCAAGTGCACGCCACACGATGTTTCATGCATGTGTGCAATGCGGCCCTTCTGTAGCACAGTCAGATGGATCAATTGGTGCCAATGCCTATCGGCGCCTGGATCTTCAGGGAGCGCTTGATGATGCCATTGTCGGATATCGAGGACCACTTCACACGGGCGGATGTCCTCACACTGCGGCAGCTCTTGCGCGTACCTCGGCAGGTGTGCAATGATATTTTCTGGACTGGCGCCAGAGGGAGGGTCTGTGGGTCGCCTGGTGCACAGGTCGTTGGCAGTGCAGTGCCGTACAGTTTTGGGAGCCCGCCTTGATTTCGTGACGCACCCTCAGCAAAGCAGCTGCATCTGATTTGCATTCTTTTGTGCCAACAGACCAAAGGGTCCCGGGCCTGTGGGACCACGATTGCTGCAAACATGATTGAACCCCAACGCACCGCCCTAGAAACGGGGGCACAGCACGTTGTCTTACAAAGCATACCCCCATTTCGACAATCTTCAGGCCGCGCATGGCACCTTCCGACACAGCCCAACTGCCCGAATCCCTCTCAAAAAAAAGCCGCACATTCCGCCGTAAGTTCACATATGAAACACACCCCGTGTGCCTGGCTGGAGAGTGTGCTCGATGCATGGGGGCATTGACCGGGCCAGCGCAACGCTGCGCAGGTACCCGCTGGGCTGCCGTCTGCGACATGGTATCGGGTGGGTGCCCAGGGCATTCGGCAATGTGGAGCTTGCGGATGCAGATGCTGATTCGGGTGGAGTGGCCTCAGCATGCGATCCTAAGCCCCCACTCCAACCACAAGCCTTGGGTACGAAGTTCATATCTGGAGTGCCGGTATCCTCCGAATGGAATGGCCAGTGGTCGAGCAGAGTGGGTAAAGCTCCCCACCCATCTTCTCGTTGGGCCCGAACTTGACGTATGGCGATTGCGGTCAGTGCCGTCTGTAAGGACGTGGTTGCCCTTGGGTGTGCGTGGGCGTGCGCGCGTGTGCCTGTGTGCGAAGACCGCTGTCAAAGACCGCTGTAGTTTCTTAACAAATGACATGGGTCGTCATCCAACCGCTGTCGCCCCCCCCCCCCCCCCGCTTGCGCACGCACAACTTTGTCGAAGCACGAATCCAACTGACCGTTGCTTTTCCGATCGCAGGTTTGTGGTCAAGAATGCGACACGACATGTTTGAGAGCTGGTTGTAGTGAGGCAGGTCATGCCTCTGAGGAGCTGCTGCGGCTCAAAACAGCGTTCTGCTTGGGAGACTGCGGCCCTCTTCTAGTGCTTTTGATGCGTTTCCCAGTCGCTGTGGTGGGGCCCGAAACCGCCCAAGAACCGCTTGCCTATGGGTCTCGTGTACGCAGCGTCTGGTCTAAACACAGCGCTCCCGTCTGCCTGTCGTTTCCCCTGAGTTGCGCTGTGCGCATGCAAAGGGAAGCCCCCCCCCCCCCCCCAAGCCAACCACCAAGGCCTTATGCCAACCCCCCCCCCCCCCAACCGCCGGCGGTCTTGCAGCCGCTGCCGGGCTAACGCACACTGAGCCCTTTCTTTCGCTGTTCAAGAGCGCCCTGATCGCGGTGCATCAGGCGTCCCCCCGTGGCCCGCCCCGCCACCGATCTCATCCCATGACGTGCTCAGGTCCAACTCGTGGGTGAGGCTGTAGTCAGTCTCCTCCGGCCACGGCAAAATGCAAGTTTTGGGGCGTTCCGTAATTTGATCGCCGACCCCCAGTTCTTTGATCTGATCCGCAAATTCGACCCGAGCACTGTGAACGAACTTCCCGAGCGCGCGCTTTGCCGACTGCATTACCGGGTGTGTGTTTTGCAGGGCCAAGGGAGGTGATGTGCCCCATGGGATAGAGGGGCAAGGATGCATGCTGCTCTCCGATGGAGAGTGCTTGGCTGCTGGGATGGAGTGCGACCTCTGCTGATCTGGCACGACCTTTGAAGCCTGAAACATGAAACAGACCGACAGTGGCTGTCAGAATGTTCTTCATGCCCTTTGTGCCCCACAGAACGAAGGGCTGTGGGGTCCACAATTCCTGCGAACAAATTCGGCAAAAACACCGCCCAAGAAACGGGAGAACGACAACCCGCACAATCTCCGCAACCGCGCGTGGCATCTTCCGGACAAAGTCTCTGTGTCTGTACATGGCCTTGGATGCAGATGTGCGTGTCTGTGGTCCTGTCCGTCGGTTGCAGTCGGACGGGGCGCCATGAGCATTGCACATTGAATGTGCATACGCCACAACTGTGCACCCCCGTTGCGCATCGCTTGAGGTGCGGGATCAGGCTCCTACCCCCACGTGATCCAGGCCATGTTGGCAAGGGATGCAGACCCTGCTGCATACGGTACATGTCCTTGCGCTGCCTTGACCCCACGCGTGACTGTGTGGTGGTCGCATTGGTGCGCGCCTGTCTTCACCACCTGATGCCCCTGCCTGCCTCGTGGGGCCTGGGACATGGAGGCCAAGCGACGATTTCTCAACAAGACTGTCTGGTGGGGGGCGAGGAGGGGGTGGAGGCCCGGTGGGACGAAACAGAGCCTACGAAAGTGCCGAAATGCTGATGGTCCGAACAGCGCCACGACGGTATCGTCGGTCCATCCCTCTATCATTCTGTTGCGCTGCAGTCTCTGCTGAGCAGAGGTGGTGCTGCAGTGGAATTAGAAGCATGCCCCAGAACCCCCCCCCCCCCGGCCCCCCGCCTGCGTACCACACCTGTGTGCCTCTGATGTGATGGACCGCTTTGTTAAAACAGTCCCCCAGAGGGCCCGCTGGACCTCTCTGCCCTGATTTGACTACGTCCTTCCGGGTGTTTCAGGGGCGTCTCCCGGCTTCTCCTTCTTATGCGCTTCCCCTTTATGCGCTTGTGGACGCCCTCTTCCCCCGCACTGTCACATGAGCGGATGAGCGCCGCCTGCGTGTTTGCCTTTGCACACCCTTCCCCTCCTCCCGGGGCATGGGTGGGGGGGCGTGATGGGAGCGCGGGACTGGGGGCCAGAACAATGTGTGGTATAACCGATTGAGGCCCGGTGGCCCCGCCATGTGCGGATCCCTCGATCGTGCGACCTTGCACATCAACATGGCGGAGGATGGGGCCGCGGTCTGTAAAACCTGGGGGACCCCTGCCGATCATAAACCGTAAATTGACGTGCCTCTTCGTGCAGGTTGTCGACCCGATGTTCCAGCCTGACCAAGTAGCAGAAGCATGTCCTGCCGCCACGGGGCTATGCATGTGGGTCCTCAGCATGTACAGCCAAGTGCCATTGCACCAACTGGAGATGAAGGCGATTCGTTTGCAGCATTACCTTAGGCTGGCAGAGGTGTATGCACGTGCGTGTACCCATGGGGGCTGCCTGAAAGCAAAGTGTTGGAATGCTGTAACCCCCGGGGGGGGCTTTGCACATGGAGGGCGGTGATGCCATGACGGAGGCTTTATCTTCAACACAAATCCAAGAGACGAGGCAACGACATCAATGGTTGCCACGGATGGTGTCAATGGCCTTGGGCCTTTTGCCCATGCCTCAGTAAAACAACACCGCCCAGTGAATTTCTGACAGATGTGCAATTCTATTCGCTGTACACATTCTACTCAGCCCACGCATTCTGCAAAGGCAGGGATGCGAACCCCCCGGCAGATCCCAGAGTTCCACTGAACAATTCAACACAGCGGGCTTGGTGGGGCTGGGGTCCCAGACCCCCCCTCCCTTTTAAGGCATGCGTCCTTAGCCTTATGGCAACCGCCCCCCCCCCCCTGTAAGTGATTGGGCCAATTTTTCGTCTGTGCCTTCGGCGCAATTTGGCGTTGTGTAGTTGACAGCGTACCCGGCACTGCGGTGCATTCACATTCCCTTGGGAAGATGCAATTGTATGCCATGACCAAAGCTGCGGCTTTTTTGCCCTGAAACCCCCTTTGTGCAACACCGTATGGCAGCTGGTGGTGCCTGGGTGAGCGTGCGTTCTGGGCTGGCGAAAACAGTTCGCTCCAAAATTTCAGGACCACTGCCCCCCCCCCCCCCCCCCACCGACACCGCCGCTCTGTCATAGGGGGCAGCTCCTGCCACCCACAACAGATGCCTTCTTTTACACAGACCCCCAGCACGCGCCCTGCAAGGCGCGGGCAGTCCCACCCCTTTGTCGCAAAGTGGAGGACCTCTCCACCGTACACCCCGCACCAATGAATCAAAAGGCGGACGTATTCGTTGGCACCTTTCTTCGTTCATGGCCCGGAGGGGGCGTGGAGAGCAATGCAACTCGGCATTCCCCTCCTCCTCCACCACCACTTTGACGGTCATGAGATGTACCACACGTGAGCCTCTGCAGCCACCGGCAAGAGATTGGATGCCACTTATGCCGCATGGAGGATACAGATGCTGCCCCACAAAAAACCATTTCCAGTTCCCTCAGAGGGCCTCTGAGGACACTGGGCCGGGGCCAACAGGTAAGGTCGGTAAAAACAGTCAAAGTTCATCTTCTTCTGGCAGGGCAGCCGGACAACGCTCTGGGTTGTCAGCCCAGTTGCACTGGCAGCCAGTGCAAAGCTTCGCTTTCGACTGGGTCACTCAGCAGTTGCGGGCAATAGTGCCGCATGCCAACAGCAACACACACCAATGGCAACCCCAGTGGCTCAATGAACAGCCTGGTCATGCCAAGCACTGCTGAAAATGGACCAGGCTGCAAGGACAACCCAACAACGTCCATGCTACTGTGATTCGGAACCCGACAAAGGTGCATCTGAGAAACAACAGCCCTTGAAGGCGTGCCAGCCCCCCCCCCCCCCCACCACCAGCACTCCCACTGGGTGAGGACGGTGACCAGCTGAAAGGCGATGGACCTGGACCAGTGTGGTACGCAATTCCAATGCGCGGAGCACAGCTCTCCCACGGGCCTCCCCCCGCCCCAGCTGAAAGGTGACACCCCAAGGCCAGTGTGATACAAACCTTTAGAGAGCCCACACACCGCTTAAGGGGGAAGGGTTCCAGCCCAGGCTGCACTTGGAAACAAGAGGAGGGAAGGAAACGAGCAGCGATTGTGAGCAGTGGGACAGACATTTCGCTCTCAGCCCCCCCCAGCCCCCAACCCCTCAGTTGGCCCATATTTGAGCCATTACAAAGCAAGGGCTGCTTTCCCCTTTCTGGGGACCAGGGAAATGGCCCAGACAATGCATTGTCAGAGCAGCAAAAATCTGTGCCATCATGCAGTAGGGGCGGACACCAAAAAAGGCTAAATGATGATGCCAGAGTGGAGCCGACGCGTGTGGCAATGGGCCAGGGGTATACAATTTCCCTTTCTGTTACGTTCCCCCAAACGGCCAATGACACAGATGAAATAGACATAGACTTCTGTATCGGCAACTGAACAGATGGCAGACAAAGAAGGGAACATGGGTGCAGCAAACACTGTGTGGTGTGAGGAGGGCCCAGAAAACACAACCAATACCTCCCTCGGTACACACGGTGGTCTTGTATGCTGTGCTACTGCCAGCCCATGTCATTTCCATGGGGGTTGTGCACACAGCTCCAGCCCCAGAGCAGAATGTACCCCGCTTTGCCATCATTAGGACAGCCTGATGCGTGACCCCCTCTTCCCTCTCTCTCATTTGCACATGCAAATGAAACACGTGTGTCACTCCTCCAGACTCCACAGATTTCAGTACAAAGTGGAGCAAACAATTTAGCAGTCAGAGCACCAAGGATTGGGCAACACAGCGCAAATACACCAACCATATCCAGAACCACAGCCATGGTGCGCAATGGGTGAAAAATAGAAGGGGCAGGGGCCATAAATGCAAAAGTGCAAAGTAAGTGCCAGAGAATTTGATGGTGGGGTTGCGCCGTCCAGGGAAGGACATCCAGGTCTTGGCACCTTTGCACATGACCATTGAGCAGTGCATAGGCCAACAGTCAGAGCCAAAGAAACTGTGGGTTAGATCCCCCCTAGTCAGGGGTAGTACGTCACATAGTGGAGGACATCAGTGTCACTGGGTTCAGCTGGGCCATCATCAATCGAGGGAGGATGCCCCAAGGGTGATTCTAAGGCCTTCAATAGGGCTTGAGTCTGTGTGCACTGAGTACGCAGCTCCTCATGACCACCACCCAGCAGGGTCATCCCTCGGCTATCCTGGATGATGTGAGTAGGGGATTAGAAATAGTGGGCCCTGCTTCTGCTTCTGATCAGTACCAATCGCAAACCTGCTCCACCTCAATGGTTTCCCATCCGACCTTCCCCCCCCCTTTCCCACGCCCCCCACCCTGTTAATCGAAGCTCGAGATTGTCCAATGGTGGGAACCCATCAGATATACTTTTGGGATTCTGCCAAGTGTTTTGCCCCGTCTGCAGATAAGGGAGAGGGTCCGAGGGCACTGTATCCAAATGAGACCTTCCAAGTCAGCCTTTGATAAGGTGGTGGGCCTTCTGTGTCGACTCAGTCATACTTCTTTCAAGTGTCTTCTTCTCTGTGCAGGAAGCCACCCACGCTCCCGTGGCCCCTGGTGTCGATTCCGGCCACAAGGAAGCAGGTGTTTGTCTGGGGCGTTGGGTCGGGAGGCAAGAGAGGATTGAAGAGGGGAAGTGACGATTGAAGGTGCGAGAGCAGAGCGCGTACTGCGACGCGGGTTGATCCCCAGCCCCTCCACAACTCAACAACCCTCTCCGCCCTCAATGCCCGAACTCTCGGAGTCAACACCGCCTTTGAGAACGATCCTCTGGAGTCCTCCTGGTCTTCCCAGACCAACCGTAACTTTCAGCCAAAAGTCACGATTGCAGAGCGAGAAATGCGCAACTTTCGCCACCATGCCAACTTCCTGCGTTTCCTACAGCCACCCTCTCCGACCCCTGGCCATCCCTCATCGATCCTCAGTCTCGCACACTTTGTTGTGTGTGGAGGTGGAGAGCCTGCACGGCTCCGGGTCCTCATTGTGGCTCCAGCGAAGCCCAAGACCGTCGGGCTGTGGTCAGCAGCGCGGAGGGGGCGCGATGCCTGTCAAATGCACAGTCAAACGGACATTCGAAGGAGGAGTCTGCACTGCACGTGCACTGCACTGCGTGTGGGGGTTGAAGGCTTTTAATGTCCTGGCTGCTCTTGCGACGGGAGGGTTAGGGGTTAGCGGGTTAGAGCCTGCCTGTGGCCTGCCCTGTGGGGGGTGTATGAGTGACAAGCTGCCTGTCCAAAATTGCGTTCATGAGCGAGTCTTGCCGCACTTTGTTGGTTTCCCCCCGGGGGCCTGGTGGGCGGTCTGTTTTCCGGTTGCCTCTTGTGGTAATGATGCCAGGGTGGCGTGGCGTGACTCGTGGCACATCACGGGGCACGTCAGGGGGGGGCTGCCGGAGGGCAGTGGGAGGAGGGCGTGGTGGGTGCGCACGGGGGTTGCAGGGGCTATGGGAAGGCGCAGGCACATGTGAGGCAAGCACTAGCCAACAGTATACAACAGCAGGCTGCAAGAAGTCGATTGTTGGACAACATGTTCGCCAAACATATTGTACGGGCTGGTCAGAAACAACAAGGAGCGGTAGAGTATGATGCAGTCATCGTCACTTTCGTCTCCCCCCCCCCCACGCCTGGAGGCAGCGTGAGAGCGCAGTGGGGCATTGTGGAGGAGCTCGGGGAGATGTGGGGCGCTGTACAGGCGGGTGGGCAGGCGTAAAGCGCTGTTGGAGCGCATGTAGGGGGAGGCACTGTGGGTGCTCACAAGGATGTGTGGAGCGCAGTGGGGGACCCTGGGGAAGCATGGGGCGCTGAGAGTGCCCATGGGGAGGCCTGGGGTGACGTACACACTGATGGAGACATGGGGGGCGCTGTGGGTGCTTGTGGGGAGAGTGGCGTAGGTGTCCATGCAGCAGTGTGGAACGCTGCGGGCGCCCATCCACAGGCATAGGGGTGCATTGAGAGATATAGGAGCGCTTGTGGGGAGATGCAGAGCGCTGCAGATGCTCGTAGGGAGGCCTGGAGCGGTTTGGACGCTTGTGGGGGTCGGAGCGCTGTCCGGGCTCGTGCAGAGGGGTGGGGCGCTGTGGGTGCTCATGGAGAGGCGTGGGGCATTGCAGAGATGGGGTGCGTGTGGGAGTGCATGGAGGCTTTGGAGGCTGTAGGGGCGTGTTTTTGAGAGGCACATGGTGCTGTGGGGGTGCAGGAGAGGCGAGGGGTGCTGGTGCAAGTGACTGCGGCACAATAGGCATGATGCGGATGCACGAAGAGCAAAGTGTGCTGAGGCCATAGGGCACCACACTGTGGGCGCTCATGGAGAGGGCTGGAGTGCTGTGTAGGGGAGGAGACTGTGTGTGTGTGTGTGTGTGTCATCACATGCCTGCCAAGCGATGTATCATCCTGTCCAAAGTACAAACCTGGTTGCTTCCGTCATGACGGCGCTTAAATGTTGCAAACCTAGCTTCACATGACGCTTCGCTGCAAAAACCCCAACCTTTGGCTAATGCAACGGTTGATAGCATGGTAGCAAAACATCATACGGGTAATGTTTCAACCACACAAAGGTGTAGAACAACGTGACCCTCGAAATGTCATAAGGCGCACAATACTTGTCATACAAAAGTTCCAACATCCAGATGCGCAAGCCTGTGTTTTTGAGCACCTTTGAATGGCCACCGCAACTGTGTATCAAAAATAAGCGCCATGCAATTTTGCTTCCCACTTGGAAGTAGGCACATCAGCCATCACTATAAAGTAGAAGTGGGCAATGCATTGGAAGAAATCATCAATGATCAACTAGTTGATGAAGTGAAGTGAATTGAATTAAAACAGGCATGAACAAACATGCATTCTGGGATGGCAACTGCTACACATCATGGATGTTACCCGGGGCTCCCCATTGATGGCATAAACGGGGCATGGAATAATGACATTGCGTACATTGAACCTCTTCAACAAGCGAGCTGCCATGATATGGCCTGTCCTTGCCAACAGCAGCACAATGTGTGTGTGTAGTGCACCAGTTACGGTGTACTTCAGCCAACTGTATGTTTTCTGCCATCTGAAACTAAATCGGTAGGTCGAAACACAGTGTACCACACTCCTCAGGGGGCTGAAGTAGTGCAGGGGGCAGGGAGGTGAGGGCTCCAAGTCGTACCCCAAAACCACAGGCGGCTCTGAAGCTGCCATCTGGTCATCCTTTGCTGCAGGCCTCTGGCTGGATCCGGAACGCCAGAGGCTATGTCGGTGTACTGACCATCGCCTGGGATTTGGCAATCCTCGTCTCTGCTCCCTGTACTGCAGAAAGGCGCCTATTGGCTTGGGACATGCTCTGTTTGTCTTGTCTGATGACCAACTGACAAGGATTTTTCACTCAGTCAACAACGCTTTGTGCTGTGCATCGCAAATTGTGTGTGTGTGTGTGTGTGTGTGTGTGTGTGTGTTGTGTGTGTGAACGTCACCTGTTGTGTGTGTGAGGTGGGGGGTGGGGGGGGCGGTGGGAGATGCATATCTGTGAGGGGAGACACAGGTGCTCAGGGAGGCGTAAGGTGGGCGTGCTTGAAGGGTGTGTTATGGTTGTTCCCCCTGCTCTGTCGCGCAATTTTGCTTTTGTTTTTCCTCCGCAGCGCCTGAAACAGACCCTTTCCAGCCCATCCAAAGCCCATCGAGAAGTATGTGCATTGCTTGTCCTGACTGGCCTTTGCCTAGGGTTGGAATTCTGTGGCTGGGTGAGCGAGGGTGGCGGGCACCACGGCGGGCAGCACGGACTGCAGGGCGGGTGCCCCAGCAGTAAGTTGTCACTGCTTTCTGTGCATTTTGCTGTTTAGCCGCGGTTGGCTGTGCCCCCAGGCATGTCCCCCCCTGCCATGATTTCCACCCACGCCCCCATCCCATGCCGGCAGGGGAATGAATGCCACGGCGGCAGTGCTGCATTGGTAGGCAGTGGATTCTGCCCTTCGTGCCCGCCTTCCAGTTTTTCCTTTCCCAGAGATGTGCAGGTTCCCGCAGGACGGGACGGTGTGTAAGGCGCCATAACCGTAAACATGGATGCTGACATGGCATGACACGTTGGCGGTGCAACCCTTGTGCCCGAGGTCACATGCAGTTTCCGCGTTTCCGTTTGATGGTTGTGATGGTTGTGTTGCTTCCATCAACGCAGCGTTGTGTGTATTGCAGTTGCTCAAATGGCCACAGAAACTCTGAATCAAATTTCAAGTATGTGCTGGGCTGTGGGCTTCATGGTAAGATATGAGCAGGTTACCAGGACCGTTTGTAGTTCGGACAGGTACAGTTACAGTGGTGCATATATAGCGCCGGATCTACAATTTTCAGACATGAGATGACACCCACTCCCTGGTGACCCCCCTGGCTGCCCCCTGGCCCCAGCTGTTCCCCAGTTCTTGATGTTCCATGCAAGCTTTCTATCAATCCCCAGCAGCCGCAGTCCGAACCCCTTGGCCCACAATCATGCCTTTGCCTACATCTCTGCCACAGTCCTTTGCTGTCTCCCCTGCCCATTCATGTAGCCCACCTTCGTCCTGCAACACGCACACAGCACGCGCACACATTCTGTCCAATTTTTTGCTTTATCTCTCGATGCCCCCCCCCCCAAAAATATCAAACAAAAAGCCCATATGAAACGAGTACTTAAAGACACTACTGTGTAAGCAAAAGGAGCAGAACCATACAGTTGAATAAGCTGTGATGCCCCAGCCCATAAAAGTCTCTTATCCAACTGTTTATAGTCTTAGAGCCAACATTTCCACGAATAATATGTGGAGTGCACTTTAGTCACTTGCACTTCCCCAAACATCACATTTCATTTCCCGTATTAAACCGAAAAAATGCTGCAGAAATAGAATGATTGTTAAGCTGAAACGCAAAATTATTTGCTTAAAGGTGGACATGAAATTTACACTTTGTTTGGCCCCAAAAGCAAAATTTGAATCAGAAATTTTAATGTATGTTTAAAGCATACCCTCTAACCGAATTAAACGCAAGAAATTTTCTGTGAAAAAATTGTTTCATGCTTGTTTCCGTTTCCTAAAGAACAACCCAATTATCCCTTAAGTCTGTGCCTTGAAAAAAAAAGCTTTTGGGAATGAAAAATCTTCCTTCATCTACAATCCAATATTTTTTTTTAAAAACTCATACAAGATGTGTGTGTTTGCGTCCAGGAGAACTGTTCAAATCTAAGATACGTAAGATCTTATCACCTCCCCGTCTACAAAGAACGGAATCAAACTAAAATGCTTAAAAAAGCGCAAGTTCACGATTATGAAAATGTAGACAAATCAATAACTGAACGTCTTCTTCTTAAAGCACACATTCCCATTTCACTTTCCTTTGTGCATGGTGCATGCGGTGAGGGCAGGGATGCCATGACATTGGAAGGTTTTGGGTGCATTATACTTTGACGATTCCAATATTTTGGGCTGCCCGACCTTGTTGTACACGCCTCAAACTGTGCCACCATCATTACTCCATGATAGTATTGAGTTGAGCAAAAAGCAAAGTAGTGTATCTTATGGAGCTTGTTGCATAGAATCCAAATATTTATGTCGCGGGTCTCAACTCCACAACATGTTATGGAAATGTTATGGAAAATTTGCATGGATGCTTTGGTGTGTAGACTCGGTTGAACACCCTGTGCAATACTGCTGTTGCTCATGACTAGTGCCTACATGTTTTGCTCCATTTCCTCCACAACGTCGTTGAGTTGAAGGGTGGGACTTGGATTTTTGAATTCCACACATCAAATGGAAAAAAACATACCCCTTGAATTTTGCGTTTTGAAACGATGTGTTGGAGATATATATGCCTCCCAAGGTGACCATGTGAAAACCAATGCGGGGCTAAACCCACAAATTTTGGCAGATTTTGGTAGAAATGTCCAAAAGTTGGCAATTGCATAGGCCTGCCACTGGCTGAACGGGCAGTGGGAGTGGTTTTTTTTGGGATTGGGCACGTCCAAAATAGGGGGGGGGGGGGGTATATGCACCACCCAAAATGGTACCAACCACCGGCGGCCTGAACTGCCTTTCCCAAAAATTGGCTGTTAGTTGTCCATACAGGCAATGTAGACCCCCCCCCCCCATCCAACACTATATACATATATACTATATATATATATATATATATATATATATACATATGTATGTATACAGTGTATATTTGTATATATATATATCTGTATTGTAGTATATCTAATATCCTCTAATCTACACCCCTCTCCCCTACTCTAGGTGGCTCCGGAGCAAGGCTCTCGGGTCTCTAGAAGTGTACAATTTAGCGCTTTGATACGGCTAGACAGGCTAACACGGGCAAAAGGGCCTCAAAGGGGATCAATTCACCCATTTGTCCACACTGAATGACCTCGCATCTTTTTTGGAAAAACATGTGTGACCCTTTTTTGGTCCCAAAATGGCCCATGTTCAAGGCTTTTTTGGACTTTCGATCTGCCAAAATGGCTCAAAACGGGGCTAAAATGGCCCCATTTCACTTGTTTGGGCATCCGAAATGATGCAAGATCATTTTTGGAAAAATGCATTTTTGACCCGTAATTGACCCATTTGGTCCCAACTAGGCCCATTTTCAAGGCATTTTGGGATTTTTGGAGGGCCAAAATGGGCCACCACGGACTCGAATCAGGCTAAAACCACTTGTTTTGGCATCCCACGTGGCCTAGTATCACTTCTGAAAATAAGTCATTTTTTTGCCCTCGGTGGACCCCCTTGACCCATTTTGGCACCTACATGTTTGGGCTTGAGCATGCGGCTTGCCGCATCCTAGTCGACACTAGTACTAGGGTGTAGGCATCTGTTTGGGAAATTCTAGTAATATATGCATATATAAAAGTTTTGTTAAACAAGCCTCTCACCAAATTGGTGTAATCTCTTGCACATCAAAAATTTATATATTCTTCCTTTTCTCAAAAAACTCAAGGAAAATCTTGCTGTGGTTGTTCTAGAAGAAAAAAAATTCAGTCATGAAACTCCTTAGGGAGAAATGGTAGACTTTTGTCCAACTAACTGTTTGAAAAAGGTAAGAAACACAAGGCAAAAAAATCTTCCAACAAAATTACTCATTGAATGTCTAGAATGTGAAAATTAAGAAAACTAGTATGCTTATTTTTTAGCATTTTTGAAGAACCACAAGAAGTACGCGATTTGTGGTTTCCACCTCTTACACCCCTCTCCACGTAAATCTAGCTAGCTACAAGCAAGAAAGCAACCGGCAACCAGCAACAAGCAAGCAAGCACTTCTTACTCCACGTGTGGCATGAGTTGCTATTGTCAAAGAGCCCTTTGGTGCCCCCAAATTCCACGTTATGTCCAAGAAACACACCCAAAGGGCCCCCAAATCCCTAGAATCTACCAACATTGGCTGCAACCGGCCCCACACCAAGGACATGCCATATCTTGGGCTATGTGGCTCAAAACACGATTCTAAGGGCACCTAGTCCACTAGCAATACATTCAATTTGTTCAGTTGAAACATTTTCATTTTAGGCAAAATTATTATGATTAATTTTTAGCATTTTTGAAGAATCATAAGAAGGTACTACATCAATTTTTGTGGAAGAAACATTTTCATTTGGATTCACACACCTTTAAGGAAAAAAACATCGTTTCACAAAAAGCAAAAAGTAATCATTACTATTAACAGAAATCAAAAGCTTCAAAATGGTGTGAGAATTTCCAGAAAAACAAAAAGTTTTAATTTAACACAGAAGTATTGAAGACCAAAGAAAAAAGAAAGCAATTAACAGCAATTAATTAAGCAAAAACATTCCATGCATTGAAACCACATGCTCCCATTCCATATTTGTCGACATCTTTTCTTTTATGCTGAAAAACCCAAACAGAATCAATGTTTCAATTAAAAAAGATACCTTGATTTGCAAAGGAAAAGGCTTATCCTTAAAACTAGCAACCAAATTTTCCATGTTTTTTGCAATGAATTCAGAATACTAATAACTCTAGTCTAGAATTATAGTAGCAAACTGTTGTGTAACGCGCTTTTTTTTTCCTTCAGAAATTCAATTTATGTTCTCTTGTAGTTCAACTCAATACAGAATTTTGCCAGAACAAACCATTTTCAAATCCGCAAATCCAATTATACTAAAGACTTTGTATCAGAAATGAAAAACATAAAACTAGATTTTCCAAAATAGACAATTCTTCAACAATTCCTCAACTGTAATTTGACGCGATGAAGTTTACGCAGTAATGTTATTTGATGTTGTTAGAATAAAAATTCTTTGCAGGGTTTATGATATTCTTTGTAATTTACATTCTCTATATTCTTTACAATTTAATTTCTTGAAGAAAACAATTGATCTCATTTACTAGAACCAATTTTCAATAAAAGATAGAGAATGCTTGGGTTCTAAAACAAAAAAAATTGACTGATTTCAAATCACCATCTGAAGAACCAAATAGAATTTAAAAGGCATTTCTTTCCTGGTGAATTATTGTAGGGTATTGTTCAATAAGATAGAAATCTTCTCATTGTCTAGTATTTTTCTCTTCTTGATAATTCTAAAAATTTTTATTAACCTGAACTGAAGAAAACAAACAACATGCCTTTGCTTAACAATGCTAGAACAATACATTTTAGATTCAATCGTCAAAACAAATCTATGCAGCAGAATCCAATGAATATTTCTTTGGTCTATAATCATGATGGCTGAAATTTACAATTTATTATATAGTTTCAAGACATTAATAATCTTTTGAAATGAATTTTTTGCAGTAACTTAAAGCCCCCACCACACACACATACACACACACACACACACACGCACACACACACACACACACACACACACACACACACACACACACACACACACACACACACACACACACACACACACACACACACACACACACACACACACACACACACACGCACAAAGGCATGGGCGCGGTGCTGGGGTTCCGCCTGTATGCTGCTGAGGTCCCCACACCAACCCCCCACCCCTCCAGCGCCCAAACGCAGGAGGCCGAAAACACCCCCCCCTCCGTCTCCACCAGCCCCAGTTCCACAGGGGCTGGAGGAGACCGTGGCCAAGGATGTCGCCTGCCCGCTTTTTCTGACGAGGCACGGGAGAGCAAATACTCTGGATACCTAGCCAGCAAAATACAGAGGTTCTGATTCCGCAGAAGGGAGGGAAACAACGTCACAAAGAGGCCTCAGCAGACCTGAGCCGAATGAGGCGTCCAGCCCAACGCTGCACAAGGATCCACCTCTAAAAGTACAGATCACACACACACACATACACGCACACACACACACACACACACACACACACACACACACACACACACACACACACAGACACACACACACACACACACACACACACACACACACACACACACACACACACAGACACACACACACACACACACACACACACACAAACTCACGCACACTCACACATTGCATACAATGCTTCATTCTTCTGGAAGGAGACCTCCCCTCCCTCCCCACGCTCACACATCTCCACAGCAAGTGTGCCATGTGTCACTGCTGCAGTTGTGGTCAGGGCCGTCTTGGTCATCATATTGAATGCTCCCATTTGTTGTGCAGATTTTGAGGAACGTGGCATCGAATAGCAAACACGAAACTGATGTGGGAGGGCCGAGCAGCGCTCTCTGGAGCGCAGAGGCCTCTTCTCCGTCGAACTGCGGAATTGTACATCACGTTGTTGATTCTGTGCATCACAGAGTCCCCCCACCCCCCGCCTGCGCCTCATGGTGGGGGTCTGCCTTGCGCCACCGCATGGAAAGCATGCCTGCCCGCATTGCACTACACCCTGGGAGGTTCGTCCGCGTTGGCACTCTGCTGTGGGTCATGGCACTGTCCCATCCGAAGTTTGCGTTCTGCAACGCTTTGCCTGCGAAGGGGCAGGAAGACTGGGCAGCGAGAGGCCGGACGTGTTTCAGTGAGAAGTGGTCTGTTGCCCTGGTCCAGTATCGTCTGGCAAGAGATGTGTAGCGCGTGATGATAAACAGGGTACAGTATGAGGTTTGGAGTTGAGGAAAGGTGGCGTAGCGTTCTGTTGCGGCAGGTCTGTAATATGTGGCCGTAGACTCCCTCACACCAGAAACACCTGCCAAGGGGACGTGCCGCGCTGTATGTGCGAGGGCCCGCTCCGCCCCCTCACGCGATCGGTGAACACTGACCTGCTATTGGTCTCCGGAAATCATCAACCGAAAGGAGCTCAGGTTTCCTCCGAAGATTGATGAAATCAATGACCGAAGTTTTTTGTTACCCAGATCGAAACAGAAGGACGCCTCGGAAGTGGGCCGGAGTTCCACCCGTGCTCAAAAAGCGTGTCTGGGGCAACGGCAGCCTGCTCCCCATTCCCCTGAACTGTTAGTTCGTCTGTGTCCGTAGCCATGGGCCAAGGCGCCCAATGCGATATGGCAGTCCTTGCCATTCATGACGAACCAGGCCCTTTTGATCCTCACCACAGAATGCCCTGAATGGAGGCAGCGCGCGACTCATCTCTGCCTCGTTGTTCTTTTGCTTGATTTTTTTGTCCTGGGTCTTGAATTCTCATTAGGGGCGGTGCATAGATTGTCCTTTGTGGACCGGGGCGGTCATTAGAGGAGTCAAAGTTGAGGCTTTCTCTCAAAACCGCTTTTGGAAGACCTGCTCGGATTTGTGGTTGACTGAGAGGGACTGCTCGTGAAAATGTAAGGCAACAGTGGTCGGGCTGAGACTGGCGAGAACCCGAAGGTGTACCAGGGACACCGTGTGCCAGGGTTGAGGTGCAGTATTACCCTGCGGTAGGGGTCCGGGTGGGGGGTAGTTGCGCCACGCGCACTTGGCGCACGTTTCGGAGCAAATTTCTTTGGGAATCGCTGGGGGCTCCCACCACAAGCGCCCTCTACATCCGACGTCGGGGTTGTCCATGCCCCTAACCCCTGCCAAACCCGTTTGTCCCTGCCCAAACCGTCTTCCCCGGTTTCAATGCTCAGCAGGAGCTGCTTTTCTATGTGCCCTCTGCGCAGCTCCTTCGCAGTTTCACTCCCTGGGGCGGTTCTCTGCTGGGAAAGCCCGGCTTTATTGTGTTGCCCTATCCCCGACGTCATTTGTGTTGGGGAGCACTCTCCAAAGTGCAGTCTGGTGATGATTGGATGTGAAGTCTGTCAGTGCCAGCAGGGGAATGGGCGCCATGGGGGAAGCTGATCTACCATTCGATGTTGGGTGGGGTGGCCCTTCTGGTGGATGGGTGGTGGGCGCATCCTATAAAGGCTGGTTGGGTGCTGTGTAGTTACCGTCGTTTGTGAGGGGCAGTTGCGCGGGGTGTGGCAGTTCAGAGCGACATGCAGTGGGCGTTTACGTATGAAAGGCCTCTGCTATCTTTTTTGTCGCTCTCGCACCACAAAGCACAACCAAGTGCATGAAACCGGAACTGCCAAGCGTCGGACCTACCCCATTTTGAAGTAGCTTTGGACTTCTTTTTGCCTTGTGGTTCCAGAAATGTTGCTTCTCAGGTGTTGAATCATTGTGAAGCGTCAGTGCTTTGCACATATAGCGCTACTCGTCTTGTAATGTCGGGTCTGATGACAAAGCAGGATAACTTGCTGCATGCCTTTCCAGATATTGCTCTTAGATTCGTTTGGCATTTTCCATATCACATTTCTTAGATCACAGCATTACCAAGAATTACCTCCAGCTTGATTCTGCTGTTTCCTTTCAACAGACCATCCTTTGATTTTGTGGACAACAATCCTATCTGACCCATCAAAGCTCGAGAGTTACTTCCATTAGAAGGCTGTCAGTGCGTTTGCGGCACATCCGACACGCCTCTGTACTAGAGAATTCTGCTTTGCGCTGCATCCCAGTAGGTCAGCAACAGGCTTCCCTCCTCTGTATTTGTAGCGGCTCTGCGCATCTGCAGGTTGCACTGTGTCGTTTCTAGGCGATTCCCACCTGCACCGACCCATCCGCGCACGTGTGCGCACTGAATGGCACACCACTGTAAACGGCCAATATCCCCTCCCACACCAGCTGCAGCCCAGCCAATGTACATAACGGGGTCTGGGACACCAACAACCTGTTGTATGCATTGAATCGCCGGTCATCCCTCAACCCACTCACACCACACACATTTTGATCCTCGTTGTGCTGCTCCTCCTCGCTTTTGACCCCCACACAAATTGTTCTATGAGATGGATCTTTAGGCAGACCCAGAACACCAACCGACCTGTGTGTGTGTGCGTGCGCGTGTGTGTGTGTGTTTGTGTGTGTGTGCCTGTGCCTGCCATTTCCGTGAAGCTCATTGTGAGCAGCGCACACAAAACCCAGCGAACATACAGGCTTATGGTGCTTATGGTACTGAGTGGACATTCCCGTGCGGTCCATTGCTGGCAGCACACACAGGCGCAGGCCTATCATGGTAGCATGATGGAAGAAAAACATATGTCTGTGGGTTAAGTACCTCGAAGTGAATTCCAGTAAGCACTTTTTGGACGCTCTGTGAACCAGGGTCAGCCTGCCAGAGGATCCATCCACACCGTTCTGTTTCTGCTGCTGCCTGACTCCTGTCTTTTGCTGCAGGGCCCGCCTTTCTGGTCGGTATCCAGAACTTCAATAAGTACACTCATTGATCACGTGCGCTTGCGCTTTCGCACAAACCGTGCACAAAGTGCAATACCTTCGTGGGATCTGTTGTTTGATGCAGTCCCAGGGATGCATGAGGCATTTTTTCACCGTAACCCTGAGCAGTGGACACACATTTATACCTGCAGACAAACCAGTGTACGTGCACGTGTTCAACAAGTTTGGAAGACCCTGCTTCCCCATTTGCAAAATTGAGCGTCAACAAAGCACCGGGGCCACTTTTCAGCAAACGTTGTCTCAAAGACCTTGGATGGCCCCGGTTGATTTTTTTTGGCCATTCAGAGTGCAAACAGCGCAGCACGTTGCCTTCATGTTTGTTCTATTGGGGAAAGCACAATGCACCAGCATGTGTGCAACGTTTACAATCAGCTCTGATCAAGTACCTTCCCCTGCTCAAGGCTCCTGCTGTGGCATGGCCTGATGCAGTCACTATTTATGAGCCATGTCTTTATTTTTGGCATACCAACAAGTTGTGACATACTTTTCAGAGGCTTCCCCTTACTGATGTAGATATGCATGCAAGATGCCTCTGCAAACGCCTGGCACCACTGACCTGCGCCTGCTCCCTTGACGGTCCCAGACGGTGGCGCTTCCTCCTTGGTTTGCTGTTACACACGCATGCACACCCACACACATTGCTGCAGCGCCAACAAAGCTGTGGAGAGGTGACCTATCATGAAGCGGTGTGGGGTGTCACACACACACACCTGTACGCCGCACGTCTGCCCATACACCAACACACCAACACACAGAAACACAGAAAATCTGCACTTGGGTGGTTTCCAAGGGGCAAGGAGTGCCCATAAGAGGGTGGGTCAGCGTTTGCACAGACAGTTCCCAACAGTATGTGCCGTTCAAACTGTTTTGCAGTGCGGTTCAGTTGGGGCTGAGGCTAGTCGGGTGCATTATAGAATTTACCAATCCGTGCAGCACACTGGGTGTGCCGACAGGCAGAGGACAGCGGGCAAAGGGGAATGCAGCCCCAGTTGCTGGGTTGAGTGAGGAAACTTGTGTACGGCCAAGTGTACACCAGGCTGTACCCCTGTAGGGCAGGCAAGGGAAGGTGGTAGGTACTTGAATTGAGAATCTAAATCAATTGCAGCCAAGCAGGAGGGGGGGTCGCAGGTTGGTTCTTGTTCAGAGTGTTGAGGGACAAGGCATGGCACATTGCACATTGATTTCTGTCCTCTTGTGCATCATTTGGGAGGGAAGGGCAGGTGGATGGAACTACTATTGGATGCATTGGATGGCGAATAAGGGCATAAGATTGGTAGGCAGGGGGTACGTAGTACTGTTGCACATATGGAACTGGTGTGCACCTGTGTCAGGAGGTCGTAAAGGATATGTGATGGACACCAGAGACATAGGTATCTAGTGCAGCCGTTGAAGGATGTCTGGTTCCTTGATTCTCAATGGCTTTCGATATAGTACAAATGGCCACGTCCAGAACTAGAATAGTTATTATTCCACAGATCGAAGTTGAACAGTGTTGTTTCACTGTGGACACGAGAAATTGGATTGACCTGAGTGAGAAGCTACTAATGAAATGTCCTGACCCAAAAGCAAATAATCTGTGCAAACCTTTTGAAAATCTGAATGTACTGGGACCCGGCTTTCAAGAATTCTACATTGATGACCTCAGTTTTGGGCTTTCTCTGCAAGCTGTGGATTTCTTGGCTGGAAAGTCGGCTTTCATTCTATTGATGGCATCCGTATGACCAGAATTTTGTGTGGAAGAGGGGTCATAGAAAGGGTGTTCAGGTCAAAATCAAGCTTTTGTGGCTCGTAAACCGCACTACCGGCTTCGCTCGGTCCTTGGGCTCCCAGGGAGTGCCAGATCTTTTCTTGAAAGACAAACGTCAAGTTGGGGCGAAAATCCTATCCGCCCCATGAAGCCCACTTTTTGGCCTTGGCCTCATGAATCATTCAATCTGAATTAGTTCCTTGAGGGGTTTGGCCAACACAGTTGACACACAGTGGTTGTGGAGCCATGTTATGGGTGCTTAGCGTGCCATGCACACTTTTCATGTTTTTTTGCCCTCGTTTGTGCCATTCACACCCACCTTCAGCCTTTCTTGTCCTTTGTAGGTGGAGATTGGATCATGATGAAGGGGAATTATATGACGACCCCGGGGCCTCTTTTTGTTACCGGTTGTTTGACCACTGGGTCAAGAATTGCGCAGCCCATAGGGCAACCCAATTTTACGCCCCTAAGCCTATGCCACATACCCAACCGTTGTAGCCATAGTTGTTTGCCACACAAGTGCTAGTGCCGGGGTGGTGTGGCGGTTTTTCCAAAGTCAGTGGACAAACTCTATATGCCGTGTATAGTACAAGCCCGTCATACCCGCCACCCTCCCCATGTGTCAGTTGTGTATGCATTCATTGCTGTGGTTAGGGGAGCCATGCCATTAGGTGCCATTGGTGTTGCTACGTGGGAGTGGCAGCCCTCACATGGGCCGGGGTTGGCATCAGTGACCGGTAGGCCTAGTACTACAATGCGCTGGGCCCTCTTGTTCCTATAGAACCTTGCATGGCGCAATGGCCGCGGGGGTCTCCACACCACCAAACTATTCTACGTGTCGCTCGAGGGACTATTATGTGTGGTACCACTTGCGGAACTGGACATCCTATCTTTATTTGGGGATGATTGTGATGAGTATGATTTACCCTCTAGCCCCATTTCCCACCCCTACTTATTGCACACTATGCCGAGCACAATGTGGGACCCGAGACATGCGAGGATAACACGGTTGAGAGCACCCTTGTACCTTTGCTCCCACTATGCTTGGGGAAAAAAAGTTTGTTGCCCCCTACTTTTTCTTTGTACAAACGGGGGATCACTTTATTGTCAGTGTTACAGATTTTTGACAATTTTTTGGGTAGAGGTGCATTTGAGACCGCCTTCGTGCTTTTCATCATGTGATCAGCTGCGATGAGTTCGAGTTGGGGTGCACCCAAGGTTCTGATTGCGGTCCAAACTATGTGGACCATGCCTCTATGGGCATGCAACACTATGCAAGACTCCACCATGTCCCCCTTCAAGTGCTCGCCTGTTTGGAGCAATGCGGTGAGTGCAAAAACGATTGGGTTGACCACCCGTTTGGGGCAACAATATGCTTGTCTTTGCTATGGTAGGTACCCCATAAGTTGGTTTATTGGCGGTTGCATTTGTGGTGGTAAGAAACAATAAACAGGTGCTTGACCACTTGAAGGAAACCACACTTCTTGCAAAATTCCCAAAGGACAACTTATTAGCCCCCATGATAGAGCTAGCTAATCCCTAAGTCCTCGTTCGGTGTAGGAGTGCGGAGAAAGCTGCCATGATTGTGAACGCACCCGTCACCATCCATGTGCATCAAAGGCGAGGTTTTTTTGCTGACCCACCTTGGACGGTCTAGGCACGACCTTGAAATCTTTTGTTTGGCAAATGTCTGCTTGCAAGATTGGCGTTCAAAATTGCCATTGGTTGATTATGTTACCCCCTTAGCTTGAAGGGGGAGCACTTGACGTGGCACGCACGGTGCGGAAGGTGTCTAGCCCAACCAAGCAGCCGTAGACTGACTGGTGGCTTGGATGGAAGAGCTATAATTCCCCTCCGTTGTTAAGGCAGGGGTAGGAAAAATTGACAATTTAGTAGGGAGACCGGGGTACTTAGGGCCCAAACTAGGCTAGGTGCTCCCAAGGGGCCATCTTATGTATTTTCACTTTGGAAGGCGCCGGACAGGGCAAGATGGGGCACTGTATAAATACCGTTTGTTGCCAATCTAAACACGATGCCACTGCGGCAACACAATTTGTGAAACGGATAGGCTCACCATCCAACCTCCAACTAGAGGCATGCGTCTATATCTTCCACTCTACCGTCGGGCTTTGTCCCTCCATTCCCACACGTGGGGATGGATTGCTGACACATAGCAAATTGTTTCGTTGAGTTCTTGTTTTGCTTGTGCAATGTTTGTGGGAAGGAGGGATGTTTACACGGGTCTTGTACCCAAGGGCTTGCTCTCCTTAGGGGGGCATTTTGGGAAGAGGTAAAAGCTAGCCCTTTCCCAATAAACTTGCCGCAAAAGTAGCGCGCAGTGCGCGTGTGGCATAGATACCCCCCCAAGACTCCATTTGAGTAGCCGCCAGACACGACCGCTATGCGATCAATCGAGCTCCATTTGGATGGCATCGGGCTTCTAGTGGGGTCTAGGGGGGAACGTTAGCGCGCCGGGCATCTTTTGTGACCCGTGCCCTACCGGTGGATTGTTGCCGTTGATATGTTGGGCAACATTATATGGATTTGCCCCTTGGCCCCCGGGACATCAGCAGATGTTTTGATTTGGGATGGGTATGGACCTTCTTGTACCCGAGGTGATTTCTTTGATTTCGAAGTTGGGGGCCATGATGGTGCTTATAAGGGCCGGATTCATGTCATTGTGCCATTCATTGAAAGAAAGAATGGCACTTTGACAGCCCGCCAACAATGTTACAATGAGGTGCACGGGTGGTATAGGGCACGCATTGAGCAGCTTTTTGCTCGGTTGTGGCACGCAAGATGAGGCAGAGGATGAGGCAGAAGTGTGTGTGTTGTGTTGCCGGAAGCGCTCCACCGTCGCAGTTCGTGATGAGTGTAAGGAGCACTATTGTACTGAATGTATTGACACCCACACTTGTGGGATCAATGTTATGATGCAGCTCTACTGTTCGCGATACCTCAATAACGCCTATCGCTTCTACTGGATATCGATGCGGTTGTGCTATCCTAACCCCCCATTCTCCGAACTTGCTAAGGTGTTGACCAAGATCGCCCTTAAGGGAGCGAGAGTGGTACTGTGTACCCGAGTTTGCAACTTTCTTGAGCTCGGGCAGCTTGGGTCACCTAATTCTAAGGGCGTTTCCAAGGGGTGTGCTTGGGGGCTCTTCGGGGGGAACATAGTCTAAAAGTAGCGCGCCGGGCAAACATTCCCCCTAGCACCTCATGGCGTGTGTTTTGGACCATTGGAGTCAGTTGACCGTGATGCAGTGGTCGGGGTGCAATACTGAGCAAACTTCAAGAACGCTAAACCTAATTAATTCTGAGTAGGTCGTGCGTATAAAGTTGGTCCCACGCAATCTAGAATGAATTGCAAAAAAAATTAATTGTAGCCGTACAATTGAAAAATACAACGCAAAATCCGAAATAATCGCAAAAATTAAATTAATTCCACACGTCACATGAGAGGTATTTCATGTTGTAAGTAACCCCCCCCCCCCCTGCTTTGTGTGCTTTCCTTCCTTGTGTATAGCACCATTTCTACCATGTTCACGCTACAACATTATTTCTTTGTCATCCCACATGAAATTGCAGTGCACCGCTACGCTGCAACTGCTGAGCGACTAGCCAGTTATGATTTTTGTCGTGAGCTCGTCACAACAGCGTTGGGTGCAGCTCTACAGGTCGTTCCGGAGGAGCCGGCAATTTGCCGTCGTCCTGGGCATCCGCCAGGGAGTCTCAATGTGGAGATCTTTGTTCGTGGATAGGTGAACACTATGGTTCATGCGGCCCTGGCAAGTTGTACTGCACCGCAGAGGAGAAGTTACCGCAAATGGAGTGAAAATGAGAAGGAAATGGCTTTGCATATTGCTGCTGAAAAGGGCTCGGACCCCGGCGCGGTATCTTTTTTGAGCTCAACGTTCCCCAAAACATTTGGGAGCGTGCGTGAATCTCATCTTTGCTCCTTTTGACAACAGGCAGAAAGGGCCAAAGCCGGTGTTCCAGATGGACGGAGACGGTCATGTAAGATCTCCGCGCACTGCCTCTCTGAAATTGTGCAATGCATCCAGGCACATGTGGCGTGTCGTCTTGAATTTACCACATATGAGCTTCGTTGTGTGGTACTTGCATTGCTTGAGGAGCGGCACCCGGACGTTGTTGCCAAGGGCTTCACAGCCAGTGTGAACTGGTTGAATGTCCCCATGAGGGAAACAATGCAACTGCCCATGAGGAGAGTTGGGACCACAACGGTCTCCCAATCACTTTCCGATGTGTCAATTCACGAACATAGGCTCCTTCTCCTTCGCCTTGCGTACCTTGTTGATCGCTACCAAGTCCCACACTCCATGGTGTTGAGTCGCGACCTCATTGCATTATGTCAGGCCGGCTGACGACGCCGCCACCCACCCTGGGCGCCCCCCGGGGTCAGAGGTGCAGCCTGTGAGGGGCAGACGCACCACTGCCTCACCAAGTGTGCTCCCACCAGCTGAAGCCCCCTCTGGGTCAGGTAGTCTTCATCTACCGGCTGGAGCCCCTTCTGGGCGTCTCGGTTCCGTCTGAACCTGCAGCGACTCTCCGTGTTCCGTGTGCGTGTGTTCGGCCAGACGTCTTGCCGTCGGACGCATTTCGCGGGCTGACGGACGGTGGTAGCTGACACTACCTGACCTGACCTGACCTCATTGCATTATGACCAATACAGTGATGCATTATGTAGGACTGGGGCAACAGGTGTAAAGGAGATTGCTGCTTTGTCTCGTGCAGATTTGATAAAGGCGGGCCTGCTGCCAGCCCATGCTGCTGTACAACAGAGGTGCCGGAAACCCACTGCAGCCCCAACGCCAAAGGCCCGTCGACAAAAGGCTGCACCACGTGCCCCTAAGGGCGCACACACTGCCCCGGCAGCCGCAGCCACTTGTGCCGAATCCGCACCACGGTGGTTGCGCGGATCTTCTGTCACTTTAACACGCCGCACATGTGAAAGGGTGCCGGGTGAAATTGTCAAGGTTCACCGCAATGGCACTTATGATGTCTAGTTCAAAGTTGGCAATGTGCTGTATTGCAAGCGTGAGGTGCCACACCGCCTTTTGTCATGAGCTCTTAATTTCTTCTTTGTATATTGGGCAGCCATATAATTTTTGACTGCCCGTTGCCTTTATGCACCGCTGGACGAGGCAACTATAACTGTGGCGGGCTGATTTCATTCAATCCTTCATAATGGCGAATGTTCATGTGTGGGCCTACAGTGTGTCATTTGTATGCATGGCAATTTGCATTGCGTGCATTGGTTTTGTTCATGAACGCAAATTAAAAAAACAATATCAAAAAAATTAATTTCTCGCCCGCCATTCAAATTTTTGGTCGCAAAACCAAAAAAAATCGCAAAAAAAATTAATTTTTGGGGGGTGTCCTTCGCAAAAATGCCGGTTTCGCAAATTTTAAAAGTTTGCACGGTACTTGGACAACGTGTTGTTTGTGGCATCAGATGGCAGCATTGTTGCCCAAGTGGCATCTACTATAGCCATGGCTTTGGCACATAAAGGCCACACCATTACCCCGTAGAATGAATTAGAGCTTGTACAATCTGTGGGTTGGATGGGGAAAACTTTGGATTTGGCAGGCCGTGCATTGTCCTCTCTATCTCCAATGTGGTTGATGTAGTATCCAAATTGCTACTCTTACCCCTGTGTCCCTATCACTCCCCCCCCCCCCCTTGCAAACACGCACCCCCTTGCAATCCCCCCCCCCCCGGGAGACCGTCACTTCCATGTTTTTCTAGGTAACATGTATTGTGCTGGTTTGTGTTGCCCATGTGCTTTGCGCATGGCCTTGCATTGCTTTCCCATTACTTCAAATCAAGCACCTGTGTGTTTCTGTGATATTCTCTCTCCAAAGGCGTTGTATGGGTGTGTTGTGTTGCTACTTCAGACCCAAGATGTTTTCTCCTGGTGACCATGTACAGTACCACTCACGCACACTTGGTGCACATGTGTTGGCCACTGTCGTGGGCCCTTCACCAAATGGGCCACAGTTTTGCCACATTCGGTACATACGCCCTAGTGGGGTCACTCCGGTGGATCATGAGAGCGCCCAACTCTCAAGGCTAGAGGCTGTGGCGGTTGAATCACCCTTGCAACCCCCCCCCCTCCCCCCGGAGACCGTCACTTGGCGACCGTCCCCCCCCCCCCCCCAGGAGACCGTCGTGTGCTAACCCGGGAGTTTGCAAGGGCTGGGCAGGGTACCAAGGCAATGCAATCGCTAGGCAAAATAGTGCGGTTGGGTAGGCTTGGTGCAGGTGTGTTGGTAGGCTTATTTCTCGTCTGTGCATTGGTAGGTTTGTTTCCGGCTCCTTGCTGATTGAATCATGGCATGCATTGGTCCCCCCCCCCCCCCGTGACGTCAAACCAAGCCACACTTGACATCGAGGAATGGGGCAACCAAGAGAGAGATTGTAAATTGTAAATTGCGCAACCACCCACCAACAACCACATGACTCATCCATGGGCTATTTGTGCAATTGCATCAAGAGAGGTCATTCGGCAATGGTAGGGGAATGCCAGTTCAAGGTGTAGGAGAATGAGATCTTAAGTTAGGGTGTCGCTTGAAGCAATCCCCAGTTCATTTCCGGGGTGGATCCCTCCCTGGTGACAGAATGCACTTTTTTTATGATGTTGCCAAAGACCCCACTTTCTAGGCTGCCAAGTGATTGGTTTAGTAGGCCCAAAAGCTGGAGAGTGCTGGTTTAGGCAGATTTTTCAGCTTATGGTTCTGGATCACGTGGGGGTTATGCAGCACCTCCGCATCAAACTGGTGCTTGATAACATGGGTAGTCTATCCCAATTGATGTGGGGATATGCGAAATCGCACCCACAACATCGTCTTTTGCGACGCCTTAGCAATACTCCAAACTAAACTCAGCCGACCCCATCAGTAGGGCATTGGAGCGTTGTTGCGGCAAGCAAGCCGGGTTAGAGACGAGGGCCAAGTAGCAGGGAGCCCTATGGTCGCGTTTGCGCCCATATGTGTTGCGATGCAATGCAGGAATGTTCAACAGTATGACTGTGATTGTAATGGTGAACTTGTGTTGAGTGCACCCACTGTTGCTGGCATTGAAAAAATCGAGAGAGGATGGGCAAGATGGACATGGATATGAGGTAATAATGCCCCCAGCTCTAGCCAACTAGAGTCTGGGGCTGCATTGACTTTGTCTTGAGATGGGGTCCGGGGTTGGTTTTCTTAGGATCAAAGGATCCGGCCAAGCTGGTGAAGATGGGTGGTGCATTCCAAGTGGGGTTTCTACGGACGGCTAGGGAGGTTGCTTCGTGGAGAGGGGAACAAAACCAAACATAGTTTGTCTTGCATGGTTCCAGTTGGGCTCTTCCAAGTGTTGGTCCGTGGTTTGTGCTGTTGACGAAGTGGAGGCATGGATCCTTCGGGGGGGGGGGGGGGGGTTATGGGGAGGCATGCCATGAGGGTTTCACCCCCCCCCCCCCCACCCACCCCTTTTTCCGCAGCGGGGTTTTTGGGCCATTTGAAGCATGGTGTGCTTGCCACATGGCTGAGCATGGTGACTGAAATTCCTACCAAGATGAGCTAAATTCCTACCAAGATGCTTTTCTTGCATGTCAAACCCTTGTTTGTGCCGCAACAATTGTTTGCCTTTTTTTTTTTTGGTGGGCAAGGTGGCTACATTACCCCTGCCGCCTCGGGGATCCCCACCGCTTCAGAGCGGGGGGCAGTATTAGAGGTGGCCCACAAGTGGGCAAGGTGGCTACATAACCCCTGCCGCCTGGGGGTCCCCACCGCTTTAAAGCAGGGGGCAGAATCAGAAGTGGCAGCAGTCAGAAATGGAAAATCTTATTTTTGGGGGCCGCGCAACAAAGCGTGGATTTCAGAGTGGGGGGACAACATCAAAAGTGGCTGAATTGGGGGGAAGGACGAATCTTTGGATGTGCAGTCCAAAAGAATACCACCAAAAAAAAAATTTGCAGAAATGGTGTGTCTGCGTCGAAAAACACCCTTAAAACCCCCCCACAGACCATTTTTAAAAAAGTCTCCCATGCTGGTTGGTGCACACATGCAAGAACACACAAAAAAAACACACAAACGGACAGAAGACTACCTCCCAGGCGGCAAGGGTTATGTAGCCACCTTGCCCACTTATGGGCCACTTCTGATTCTGGCCCCCCTTATTGACCGTTGCCGTGATTTGAAGCGAAAGAAGACACAAAAACGGTGAATGGCACTAAATGCAATCCGAGATGTGTCACGGTAGGATACCTCACGATGCATGGGGACAATGAGCCAAACGGCACAGACCGACACCCGGTGGATGGTACCAGCTTGTGGCTGCCGGCGAAGGGCAAGCAAATCACTTTCACTTTGAATTTCAGGAACACCTGCATGCTCCATGCAAAATCCATAAAGCACCGGGGATGGACCGCCAACCAATGATGGTACAATGTCCCCCTCAACCGCCACCTCGTCCACACAAATGGAGTATGCACAAAAAGGCAATTTGCTTGGCAAGACGGCCAACATGTCTTCTGTTGTTATCGTCTTCCCATAAGCAATTGATCGATGTTTGTGCTTGGGGAGCACTTGGTCCCTACTTGGGGCACCCTGCATGGTTTGCGGCATGCAAGAGCCGTGGGCCACCAATGCGCAAGGTGAGCAATCCGAAGTCCCTCTCGTTTTGACTGTACTTGGCACGGTAGCCCCGTTGCAACATCTCAAGACAATGCGCTACACTGCGGCCTTGCTGTAGGAGCGACGACAAGACGCGCCCGGCACGAGGCGGGCAGTTCGGGTGTGCAAGTGCACTAGCAAGTTGCTTGTAGCGGAATACCCTTCTTAATGTATGCCTCGTGTAACAAGTTCACACGGCTAGTGTGGCACATACTAGCATGCGGCCCGCGGAAGCAACAATATTTTCTTTGTTTTGTGGCGTTGCCATTGCTTTGGCAAGGATGCGCAAGTGTGGCAGTGCACTTGCAGAAAGGAGAGGTGGTAACGGACCCAAGGATGCGTGGTGAGACCGGACCTTGTGTTTTCTGTGGGCGCACAACAGGCACGCGTACCACAAGTATTGTGCGCAAGAAAATCAGTAGCACTTGCCCGTGTGTGGTCCCAATGAAGCTCGCAGTGGCTATGCGCAAACAAGAAAACATCCCCCGTGAATGTCCTATTCCCGGGTGCAGTGGCACCCCGTGGGTTTTGAACATCAAAACTCACTTGGCACGGTGCCATCCAACCGTGGCACCAAACACCGTTGATCTGACGGAATGGGTTGCAGTCAGCCAGGACGATGAGAAAAAAAAAGGGGCGAGCCAAAAAAATCCCCATGGTGATGAAGCCCAAGATCACCTTGAAAGTGGCAAAGGTGGCCGACAACGAGAGTGCATCCTTCTCTGAAGCCTCTCTTGGCCGCTCCGATTGGGAGTGGAAACCGGAGGAGGATGCAAGCTCTGTGGAATCTGGGTGTTCCGCAGATCATGATTCGCCCAGCGGTAACGAGAGTTCCGCAACTTCCGAAGACGGTAATAGCTCCTCTTCTTCCTCATCTTCCTCCTCTTCTACCTCTTCTTCCGGGGTGGAAGTTCTCCCCAAAAAGAAAGTTGTGCCCGGCAAGGGCACAAAGCGGCCCATCACCACTCCCAAGCAAAGTGCTAAGAAGCGTTGCAAGGTGAAGACGTCAGGGCGGAAGAAGTAGGCGGAGCTACATGCACACACGTCCCCCACCCCCTACACCTCCTCGCTCTCCCTCTCCTTCCCTTGTAGTAGCATGCACACTAGGAGTGGAAGGCCCACACAATGGCGCGGGGAGGGAGGCCTGGCCCGCCATAGCCTTAAGGGCCTCCCGAGTTGTGTCGGTCGACCAGTATAGTCACACACACCCCTTCTTTTATGCCCTCCCCTTGACGCATTTCTCACCCCATGGTGTATTTCTAACCCCATGATGCACTCCGAACCCCATGACCGACCTTGATGCGTTTCAACCCCCATGCTGCAATTCTAACCCCATGGTGTATTTCGAACCCCATGACCGCCTCGGAGACCCACAGTCCCGAGGTTTCTGGTACCCACGGCCGGAAATACCCAAGCCAATGAAACCCTACCATAGACGTCGGTAGGGGCGGTGCGAATTGTCGGATCACACCTGGGCCACATACCCAACTGTTCGGAGGTGCCCAACACTATGTATTTCATTGGGGGGGGTTTGGGGGGCCGGGGTACCCTTCCCGCGGACAATACCCCCGCGCAGCCAAAAACTCCCTTAACCCCCCCCCCCCCCAAAACCCCCCCCTTTTTAAAATTTGGCTCTGGGGGGGTTTTTAAGCATGATATCCGATTTCCGAGAATACCCCCCCCCCCCCCCTTGGTTGCCCCTCTGGTTGCGGTTGTGGAACTCAAAGTCAAGGGCTGTTGGGGCGAGGCCAAGGGCCTGCGAGCAGACGACCACCTCTTTCCCGGGGGCAGTGCGTGGCCGGAGTAAAAGTTCCCGGAGATCCTGGGCCCGACACCTTGGAGGCGCTGCCGGTGGCATGCTTTACGTAGGGGTGGCAACGCCGCGTCTTACGCTCGCCACCCCCAGATGCAATTCTTCTTTTGGTGGGGGAGATGGCGCAGCGTCGGCACGGCCCTGCGCTATGCGACAGTGTTCCAAGACGTAGCGGTCGTGGGCCCTCTTCGACTGCCGCGGGAGGCCGGCATAGGGGTCAGGGAGTTGTCACACCTGGAGGTTTAGGCTCCCAATATGTTCCCAGCAAAAGTGGAACCCCTCCCCCTTGCTGCATTCCACCCCCCCGCGTGGCCTGATGCCTTGTTTGCCCCCACCCCCCCTGTGGCCAAGAAGTAGGGGGGGGTCTGCTCCCGATAGGGCTAATTGATCCCGCACAGCTAGTGCCGCCCCCATGCGTGCACCCCCCCCCCCCCCGGGTCCCCGGGGGACAAGGGATTCGTCAATATCTATTCCAGTGACAGCTCCGGATCCGACGGGGAGGGGGGGGCCCGTTCCGTGCAGCCCGAGGCGGCGGGTTCTGCATTCACTCTTGGGCCCCGAGTCCGACCCCCGGTGCCCAGGTCTAAGTTTCAGGGGCGCGGACGGGAGGGGGTATCGGCCGGGAGTTGACCCGCTAAAAGGCCGGTGCTCGGCTTTAGGGCGGGGGGTAGGACCCTTGGAGTGGTGGGCAGTGCCGACCGTCTTCAGACGTGCACAGGTCACACGTAGATGGCGGTGGGTGCTGCAGCGGAAGGGGGCGGGCCTGATGCCAGCAGGGTTGGTGCGGTTGGGTCCGTTGGAGTGGCCCAAGCCGGAATCGCGGTTGGCCCGCTAGCGAAGCGGCGGAAGCTCGGCCCGGCTATGGGAGGGGGGGGTGTGTGAGGATGAAGGTGACCCAAGGTTTCTCGAGTTCTTGAGAGCTTGCACCCCCGATTTGGGTTGGCTGTTGCGGAGCTCCTGTGTACACTCTGGATTCTTGTGAAGAGGTTGACCCTGTTCATTGACCTTGTCTTCGACGCGGCCGAGGATTTTTGTCTCCCTACAGTGGTATCTGTGTTGGTCAAAGCACTAGGTCGCTTGAAGCGTGAGGATTGGCGTGGCCTGTTGCATGTCACGACCCCCGCCACCCCTCGAGCGGATAAGGTCAACCCGGATATCCTCCTGAATGGGCTTGGGCCAGTAGGCAGCCATGTCATCTCCTAGGATATTTGGGATCGGACCGTGCCGCGCGATTTCTATGGGGGGGGGGTTGAGGGGTTTCGATGTAGAGACACCCTGGGAGGATTCACGGGGTATCCGCAGGCCGGGCGCTTCCTTGTGGGTTTCGGATGAAGTGACAGAGTTTGTGGCTGTTTAAAGCGTCAGTGGCTGCTATACGACCTCTCTATGGATGTGCCCCCCACGTGCTGGCCCTTTATTGTACCTAAAACTTTGGAGAAGGTCTCTTTGATCCTCAGTTGTGTTAAGCAGAACAAGATGGATGGGTGTTACCCCCCCCCCCCCCTCGTTTCTCGCTTCAGTCGTGGGAGCAATTGAGCAAACTGCTCATCATGTTCTACCCTGGGGTCCCGTTGTATGGGACCCATATTGATTTAAATAATGCCTTCTGGAGTTTTGTCCTGCCGGAGTCCGCCAGGACCTTGTTCCGCCTGAGGTCGGGTCCCAGTGGTCGGGTGGTGGGATTGGGTAGGTTGTCGTTTGGTTGGAAATATAGCCCCTATATTTGCCAACAGGCATTGGCGCGTCTGGTGGAGTAGGCTTTACCCCCTGACATTTTGTTAGTGCACTATTTGGATGACTTCCTTTTGGTGCACCATGACAAGGGGTATCTGCGCCGGCATACGGGTGGGGCTGTGTTGGCATTGGAGCAGGGGGGGGTTCATAGTGAGTCCCAAGAGTGTGCTTGAGCCCTCCACCAAGCTTGTGTTCCTTAGGAAGTGGTTGGATTTGTTGGTGCGGGTGGTGTGGTCCGACGAGGTGGCCTACCTGCAGATGTTTGTTGCGTGGCTTCAGTTGGCGGTCTGGCGGTCTCGGAAACGGCTAATGCAGTCGTTTTTGGGATTTCTACACTGGCAAGTGCGGCCCCGCGGATTGGCGTGCCCCTTCACGGCAGGGGCCTATTACCGGCTTAACGGGGATATGGGTGGGCATACAACTCCGGCGGTTTTGGAGTCCCTGGTGGTATTACGGCTTTGGGAGCGGAACTGTGGTGTGCCCCTTCGGCGGATGTGCAGACCCTATGTCTCGAGTTGGGTCTAAACAGGGACGGACAGGCGCTGGTGGGAAAATGGTGGGAGGGGCCGGGGTTGGTTCTGTTTGTGGACGGAGCCCATGACGGGCCATTTTGGAGAATGGGAGGGTTTTCGGAGCATGTGGGCGTCAGATCAGTGGTTGCTGTGCGTCTGAAATCCCAGAGTCACAGGCTAGTGGAGCTGCAGTCGCTAGCCTGGGGGGTGCCTACCTATCAAGTTGGGATATGCGCATGTTACCTTGGTCAGTGATTCGGAAGTTGCCATTGCCCAACTGCTCAGGGTAAGGGCTAAGAGCGTGCTCAGTGCCCACCAGAAGGTGTTGCGGGGCCTGGTTTGACACCTGGTCTGCTCCAGCATTGTTGTGAGAGTTCTGTGGGTACCCACCAGGTTCCAGCCCGCACACCCCCTGTCCCGTTTGCAAGGGGAGTACCGCGGTGATAAGCTGAAAGCCGAGCGCATGGCTTGGCTGATCTATAAACAATTATTATGGGACCTATCGGTGGTTCCATTCCAGGGGGTTTTGTGCTTGGGCAAGGGTACGGAATCCTAGCCAGGGCAAGCGTTGGCTACCACGCCGGTGGTGGCTTTCTTTCTTTGTGTGCCTGCTGGTCGGGGCGCTTGCTCCGTGCCAGAGCCTTCGAGCCCCTACACACTTTCGCTTTCTTTTGGCAGTTTTTGCTGTGCCCTGGCTAGAGAGTAGTACACCCAGTCTGAGTTACCCAGCTGATTTTGGTTGTGCAGTGTGTTCCTTCACCCTTTGGCAAACCCTTGTTTGTGCTCAAACAATTGTTTGCCTTATCTTTGACAAGCCGTCTTCTGTCCGCCCGCCCACCTACCCACGGTTGGGATCCAACGTGCCAAGGGGGGGGGGGGGGGTCAGGAGGGGCACCAGCATGGTGTGTGCCTGTGGCAGGTTGTGTTGCTCCCACGAGCTTGAGGTTGGTTTGGTCCCGGGGGTTCCGGAGGCCATGCAGGCGTGCCCCCCCCCCCCCCCCCAGCAGTCGGGATAGATCAGAAGTCAGCCCTGTGTTTGTCTGCCCAGCCCCCCACCCGCGGTGGGGTTGGGCTTTGGCCGCTTTATATGGCACCGTCTCTCCCCGCCAAGGGGGGAGAGTTTCTTTGACTATCGCCTCCGGGCCCCGGTGAGTGTGATGCCCTCAGCAGTACTATACCTCATGGTGCTGTATGGTGTCTGGCACACCCGTTCTGAGTTACATAGCTGATTTTGGTTGGTGCAGTGTGTTCCTTCACCCTTTGGCAAACAAGCATAGAGGCAAATGGATGTATATCCCCAAACCAAGTAGAACAGTTCTCTTGGCTACAAGATATAGTTGAAGCCTCCGTGGACCACTGACCTTTGTAGATTGACTTTTGGTGTTGCCAAAAGCCTTCATGTTGTCCATGAGTACCATTGCCACGTGCCAGCAAGCAAGCACCCAAGCACTACCCTAAACGTAAATTCTACTGGTTTCAGTCCCGGTTATGCAACAAAGGTTCCGGCATCCAACATGCATACAGTGCACATATCATACCCATGCAATGCAAAGTTTTGCTGGTGACCACCGACACCCTGCCCCGTCCTATCCCAGCCCATTGTAGTTTTTGTTGAAACAAAGTAAGGGCAACGAATCAAGTACATGAAACGCACAATGCAGGTGATGGAAAAAGTACCATATCACCCATGTGCCCCCTTATCCTGGTCTGCCACCGTACCGCCCCCCCCCAAAAAAAAGGTGGGACTCTTTTGCCCTCGGGCCATTCAAAGATGTTACAGTCGTCAACCGGACAGTATGGCATCCACCAAAGCCATCCACCAGCAAGTGAGGGAGGGTTACATGGATACCCCTACGAATGGTTGGGTTGATACTAGTGTCCATTGTTCACAAACCTGTTGCCTTGCAAAACCTTCAATATGGGAGTATTAGAGGTGCACGGATTTTGTGGTCTGTTTACGTTCGCACGTGTGTGCGTGCGTGCGTGCATGTGCATGTGCATGTGTCCTCGTTCTCTTGTGTATGTGTGTAGTGTGTTCATGTTCTACATGGGGCGTCTTCAATCATGGAATCTTTTGTTCATGATGCACTGTCGTTGTTGAAGATGTGCCAACAACTGCAAACCTGATATGCAGGCGTGACAATATGAAGCCACAGTCATTGAAGGCTTTGTAACATCTGTTGATATGACAGGCCACTTCATTTAGGTGTGTTGTGCCCCTCTGTTCATCATCCCAACCAGGCCATGGTTTTCGCCTTCTAGGAACCACGTTACGTGGAAGAAGTGCTCAACCCAATGCTGCATTTGGCTCTGCCTGGCACTTTTTCAAAGCAAAACGCGTTCCATGTGTACATACATGTCAAGGTGTAGAAGTGCATGGTATGATGGAGGCCCTGACCTACAGAGGCGCTGCAAAAAAATGTGGCACCTACAGCAAGTGAGGGAAGTTTCACGGAGACCCCAGAATTTGTGTGGTACATTTCGCGTCAATTTGAGACGCAAAATTATCTCTCCACGAAATCCCCCCCCCCCCCCCCCGCCCCTGTATGTGCCTACAAAAGGGGGATATGCAATACAAATGGTTGCCACCGTTGATAGACCATGGGGGACCTGCGACATTGATCGATGGGACGCGCAAAAAATGTGGCTACATGGAACCCCAAAGTTCCGGTGCAGCTCTGTTGAAGGGCAAACATGAAATTGAGGAACATTGCAGCCTTTTTTTTCGGCTGTCGATTGAGGTATGTGGTTGGCCGGCGCTTTAGAGAATTTAGACCACAGGTGGTCCAAAGAGCTTTACCTTTTTCCTCACAGGGGGGCAGACATAGCTTGAGGGTCCGAGCACTCTGTTGCAAGTTCGTCGTAGGGACCGCATAATGCTATAGGAGCACGCCGTCACTGTGCGGGAGTTGGAGGAAGGGGGGCACACCCACCAACCCCTTTTGACCCTGCTCCAGCCCCTCACCATTGTGAGGCCCACTTCTGGTCGACAGGGAAAGCCCCCCACAACATGATGCTCAGCTCTGCGAAGCTCTATTGAATTGCAGGGCTCCAGAAATGCAAAGTGCACTATGGGATGTCATGTCTACCTGAATCTAATTTACATGATTGGGGTGTCAAGCTTGCAGGGTTACATAGCTCCAGTGCAGTTCGGGCCCAGGGGGGAGCTGTAGATCGAGGTGGTGTGACAGTGCTGGCCGATAAGATTCTGAAAAAAACACGTCCCCATCTCCCTGTTGAAGAGCTGTCATGGTTTACTGATGCCTGGGCCACAGGTTGGAAACGTAGAAAGGGATTCCGGTGGCAGGGAAACGACCGGCGCCCATCTGCTGTTGCTGACATATTCCCCCCTGCATAGTGAGTGGCACCTGAGGCTCGACTCTTTTTTTCCATTTGGCAACATTGGCGTCAAATTTTTGGGTCCACCAAACTATCCACAACATGACATTACATTTCACTTCAGATGGTCCGCGAGATTTGCCACGGCTTTTTCAGTGACCTCCGCGAAATTTCCCGCTGCGAAATTTACTGCTGCAGAATTGTCCCCAGATGAAATTCTTCCCCCACTCCCTTTAGCAGATGTTCGTAGCACCATACAGGGGGGGGGGGGGATTCTGTACGGGGATTTTTCCGCAGGGGAAAATTCCGCATGGGGAAAATTCCGCACCTGTCCAAAAAATCAAGGGGAAAATTCCGCACCTCCCAAATCTTCAGTGCATTGGAAGCAAAAGGGATCCTGGGATTGCGATCCCCAAAAGATCCTGGGAGAAGGCAACCATTGTGCCTGAGATCACCTCTGTAGATGGCGTGGCCCGCCATTCACAAATTATGCGACTTCCTGCCCCCCCTTCCCTGTTGGTTGACAACAACTGCAGAAGAGCGGGAACAAAACAAATGGGAGCGTGCGGCGAAGCACAAGGCATACGGTGGTACGGTGGCTTACATGGACAAAATTCCGCACGGGGAAAATTCCGCACCTCCCCTCGAAAAATGAGGGGAAAATTCCGCACCAAATTGAAATACGGAATTTTCCCCGCAGAAAAATCCCCCCGCGGAATTTCCCCCCCCCCCCCTGTACTTGTGATGAAATACCACCAAGGTTCTCTCGGGGGAGTGGATCAACTTCACATACAGCGACTGAGTCCATCTCCCCCGTCTTTTTACCACACATTCATCATGTCCTCGAGACTCAGACGGAGTAGCGGGAAGAAGGGCGCACTTTAAGGAGGTTGCATGCACACACAAGCAGAACCTGTGGGGAATCATCAGGGGGGTCTTGATGGTGGCTCATAGAAACAAGCATTCAATATACTGTTGCAGAATGCGCATTTACCACCAGTACTCACTGCTGCTATTTGTGCTGGCTTCAAGTGTGCTTATGATCCTATGCCACAGTGCGCTGCATCGACGTCATCAGCAAGGTGTGCGCCATTGGATTGTGTGAACCGTCGGCCTTCAATTCGAGCCCTGCTTGCGGTACCTGTGCTACATGTGTGCCGCATTGCGAATTGCTTAGCGCAAAGGGGCAGCGGGCAATTCGGTGCACACTGCGATGTGCACCGTGGAGAACAGCAGACCTGTACCAGTTAATGCCGCATATGCTCATGCAGCCTCCTGATAGAATGATGAAAGACTGAAGCCAACGTACCCGCCTTTGTGTGCGTTTTTACAGCCCCTTCCTGTAGGACTGCTGCTGTGTAGTTGAAGTGGGAATAGTGAGGATGGTCAGCTTGTTGTTGGCAGTACCCCCCTTTGCACAAGCACGGGCTTGTCCAAGGACAGACACCCTGTTGGAGTGCGCTTAATTTGAACCACGGGTTTTGCGGCACGAGGATGAAGCAAGCTGAAGAGTAGTCTGCATGAAGCCAGGGACTTTTCTTTGCAGCATTGACTGGGAGGTACATGTTGCTGCATGTGGAGGATGTGCAGAGTGCTCATCCAGGGAGTTATGCCTCTAGGCATAACTTGTGCGTGTGCATGTGGGCCGCGCGTCCGCGCTGGCCTGTCCAAGGACAACCGTCTGTCTTATGTCTGCACGTATACGCGCGCGTGTGTGTATATATTTTGGTCGTAACGGATGTGTGTGTGTGTGTGTGTGTATGTGTGTGTGTGTGTGTGTGTGTGTGTGTGTGTGTGTGTGTATCCTGTAATCTACACCCCTCTCCCCACCTCTACGTGGCTCCACAGCACGGCTCTAAGGGACGCCTGAAGTGTACAATTTGGTGCATGCATGTGGCTAGATGGGCTATACTGGGTCAAAATGGCCTCAAAATGGGCTCAAAACAGGTGCACTTATCGTGTTTGAGCACCCCAAATGGTCGAGGATCAATGGTGGGAAAAAGATGTTTTTGACCCATTTTTGACACATTTTTGGTCCCAAATTGGCCCAGTTTTAAGGCTTTTTCGGGACTTTAGAGGGGCCAAAATGCCTCAAAACAGGCTCAAAACGGGCTCATTTCACTTGATTGTGCAGCCCAAATGGCCCACAATCATTTTTGGAAAAACGTGTTTTTGACCCGTTTTTGACTCATTTTTGGTCCCAAAACGGCCCCTTGTCAAGGCATTTTAGGATTTTCCACGGGCCAAACCGCGTCAACACAGGCTCAAAACGGGCCAAAAACACTTGTTTGGGCATCCCAAGCGGTCTAGGGACAACTTTGGAAAAAATCATTCTTTTCGCCCCGGGAACCCTGCTAGACCCACCATTGGCCCTAACGATGCCAGGCCCGGAATGCCCTCTAGCTCCACCAAGTGACCACTGGTACGGGGGTCTAGGCGTCTCGTTGGGTGATTCTGAGGCTTGGAAACCACGAAAAGTGGGGGGTTGCAGGTGGACTAGGTGCCCTCGGAATCGGGATTTGAGCCACGCAGCCCAAGATTTGGCCAGTTCTTGGTTTTTGGGCTGGTGGGGACAAACAACGCACAATCTGGGTCATTTTTAGCCATTTCTTGGCCGTTCCTCGGACGTATCGTGGAGTTAGAGGGGCTTTTTGTCACGAGGAAGTCAAGCCGCATGTGAAAGGTAGCCGTTTTAAATGGGTTCTAGGGCTGTTTTGGGCGCAAAATGGCTGTTTTTGGCCCTAAATGGCGCAGATTTGGGAGGGTGCCAACGGTGGGTCCACCAGGGTCCCCGGGGCGAAAAAAATCATTTTTTCCAAAGTTGTTCCTAGACCACCTAGTATGCTCAAACAAGTGTTTTTAGCCCGTTTTTAGCCCATGGTGACGCGTTTTGGCCCATGGAAAATCCCAAAATGCCTTGAAAATGGGCCGGTTTGGGAGCAAAAATGGGTCAAAAATGGCTCAAAAACACATTTTTCCAAAAGTGATCCTGGACCATTTGGGATGCTCCCTTTGCGAAAATTAATCCGGCCATCACCTTCTCCAAACCCAAACCAATGTGTACCCAAACCCAAACCATCACAAATGCAGGCGGCACACAGCGATGGAAGTAGGAATCCGGGACAGCATTCGCCGCAGAGTGACGGGAGTAGGCACGGTGTGGCTAGCGATGTAGCTAAAGTATCGTGACATGAATTAGTAGAGAATAATTTAGGGGTGTAGTAATATATATAGCTTATACGCCCATCACCTCCCCCCCCCCCCTCCCCGGGCCGGGTGCGCTTTGGGGTAGGTTCAGGGACCCCCCTGAATTATGCTTTGGGAAACGCAAAAGAGCATCTTTTAGACTGCATTTGAAAGGTCTACATTGGGTAATTGCCCCTATAAAGGTGTGGGAAGGGCAAAAAAAATAGGCTATTTTTAGGGTATTTTTAGGGTATATTCTAGGTACATACATAGGTACAAACATGTTTTTTTGTGTTTCCCAACCCCAAAATAGGGGAGGGGGTCCCTGGTCCTGCCCAAATGCGCACCCGGTGGTGGGGTTTGGGATGGGGGGAATGGGCGTATCCGTTGTATATATATATGTATGTGTGTGTTTGTTACGTACATGTTTCTGCTGCCTGTTTGTTACGTACATCATGTGTGTGTGTGTGTGTGTGTCTGTGTGTGTTGTGTATTGTGTGTGTGTGTGGGTGCCCACTCCCGCTGCTGTCCCAACCGGTTTCTCTGCTCTGCTGCATCTCCTCCGTTTCAGCCTCTTCATCACGTCTCTCCGCCCGCCCCTCCTTTTCAGTTGCGTTGCGGAATCCCCACCACTCCGCACCCTCCACTCCATCCGTCGCACCCCGTCCCCGTCACCTCCTCCCTTCCGTGACGCCTGCACTACTCCGTCCTCACTCTATCCCCCCGGCTTCATCACCTGCAGCCGCCAGTCCACTGTCCGAACACAGCAGTCCCCCGCCCCTGCAAACGGAGTTGCCCCCCGGGACCAGGCACGTCGGGCTTGTCATGGGCCTGCGGCTGTCCAAGACTGGCCATGCGACTCCGGAGCTGCTGCAGAGGGTGAATGCCTCGGTGGCATGGCTTGCAACAATCCGGCACACCACATTGCAGGGCCTCGCCGGTCGTCTGGCCTGCGATGCGTCACCATCAGACTCCCCCACATCAGCCTCTCAAATTGGTGACCCTTCGAGAGCCCAAGAGCGGCTCTCGTGCGGGTGTACGGGGTGCTGCAGTGCAGTGCTGCTCATGTCAGGGGGCCGCGTATCAGGCCCGCATCATCCTGCCGAAGCAGACGTCATGGCAGAGGTCCGAACCCCAGCTACAGCCCTGCAAAGGTTTTGGTGGAGTCAGGGGCTGAATGACTGTCCTCATAGTCCCCATTTTTCTTTTAGGCCGACCCTTTTCAATGGTGCGAGGCCAATGGCTTCATTTTTTGGGGAAGTGGGTGGGCATCAATTTGATCTGGAGTATGCAGTCATCTTCAGGCAGACCGCTTGTATGGGGCTGCTGCAGCTGCCTGGGGCCTTTCTTTCGAAGCCCTCCTCGCGATTTGAACTGAGTTACCCCAACCCCCCTCCACCATGTATGCACCGTGCAGCCATTCCATGTGACCTGCACCCTGGACCCCAGTATGACACTCCTCAACGCGACCCCGTCCTGTCTGTGCCCCACCCTTATCCAGGACTTCCAGGTTGCAACGGAAAGCAGAAGTGTTGCCCTGTGTCACCATCACCGCGGTCACTGATCAAGCGCCGGCGGTGAACGGCCAACCACAATCCGGTTACAGGCCCACCCTCGTGCCCTCCAAACGCCATCGGTCGTCGAGGCCCAGCACTGCTTTTTCCGGGCGGAGAGACCGCCAACAGGACAGACTCTTTTTGACCGCACTTTGACTTTTAATCGCTCAGCAGCCCCAAGTGGCTCAGCCCGTCCTTGACACGGCCCCGTCCTGGACACAGCCGTGTCCCGCACACAGCCCTGTCTTGGACAGACCCGCTCCGTGCTGCTGCCCGAGCCTCAACCGTTGCCCCTGCTCTGTCGGTAACGCTGGACAACGCCCTCTCCCTCTGGCTCTCAGCAGTTTTTCTTTGCCCCTGCCACTACGCTGGCCTTCATTCACACCTTTGCCTTCCGCAACGCTTGCATGGCCCATCTCAGGCCGCAGTGCGATCGGGGGTGCCTTCCGAGTGCATTGTCGTTGATCGCAGTCCTGTCAATTCCGTCGACAATGTCTACAACGCTCTCCTGTTGCTGCTGCGCCACGTCCAGGGTGCGCAGTCACCTCTGCCGGCTCACGCCCGGGCCCGGGCAGAATCACAAGCGCCGACGCCATCTTTGGCAACCGCAGACTCAACGTCCAGCCTGGCGGTCGCACGCGCAGGAGACGGGGTTCCTGTGATGGCAACTGCACCGGCGAACGCTGTGCAAAACACTGCCACACAACGTGACAGCGAAGCGCCCCCCGATAGAACATTGCCGGCCGGGGATGCGCCGTTGAATCCGGGTGCTGGGGATGCGGTCACTACGCTGGCAGTGATCAGCACGGACCTGCACATCCCACGCACGCAGTTCTTCTGCACGGAACTGCTGGGGGCCAGCAAACTGTTGCAAGAATCCCTGCGGTTCGTGTACATTCCTGTCGACACTGGAGCAGGTGACCGAAAGCGACAGGCAGCGCAGGTAGCCTCTGTTGTCCGCCTGCGCCCCATATCCATGATCTCAGCACACCACCTGCATCTGCCGGTCTTCCCAGCACGTTTGCTCCCACTCCATACTCCCCCTCCCCCCCGCCACCCTGGACCATAGAGGTGGCGTGCATGTGTCTGAGGGACATGCGTGAGGGATGAACTCTGGCTGCCCTGAAGTGGATTCTTATGCCCCCCATGACAACGGGCCCGTTTTGTTGCGATGACATTGCGATGGAAGGACGGAGAAGCGGACGAGGGACGTGCCTGCGCGATTCACTGGCGCACATGTCCCCGTTCCCGCGAGGGCAGTGTGAGGACCCGAGTTGGGGAGTTGGGCAAAGAACGCAGGCGCAATCATGGCCTGGACAGGGGCATGGGGTCCTGCCTGGCGTGGCAGCAGTGCGTGATGCCACCCTCTCAAAAAGCAGTGTGGGCAGTCGTTCGTCGCACCTCTACGTACAGTCTGTGAACTTCACCGGAGGGCGTAATGCGTGCCTGAGGTGACAGAGGCCACGCGCTGGTAGGCCAGCAACCCTGACCAGCCATCCTGACCTTTATGGACCGCATGGCATGGGCGGGTTCAACATTCGAGAACCCCCGGGGCGAAGCGGAGAGAGAGAGGACAGGAAGTCTAGCGGGTACCCCTACGACGCGGAGCGAAGCAACCGAGCAACAGGATGCAATCCGTGGCCACAGGACATCTCGTGTACGAACAGCTCGTGTGAGCTGTGACTGCTTGGGGTTTGGGAACCCGCGGGATGCATGTGGTGTGCCGGGGGACGCATGTGGGGGGTTTGCCGGCAAGTTCCCTGTTTTGCTGCGTTGTTTCGGCGGCGTGCCTCAGGGGCACCCTCCGTGCAGCCTGGAACCTCTTTCCCCCACCTGAGTCTCTTGCAGGAGGTTGTCCCCGTATCCAGTTTTTGGGAGCTTACCCCTCCCCCCCCGTTGCGACTCTGCTGTTAGTGCAGTCCATCCCTCACCATTGCACCTCTGCATCCCTTGTCACAGGAGATGCAACTGCGGAAGCGGTTCGCACAACTGCTTAAGCACCGGCGGCACAAGTTGTGGATTGCAAGTAAAGTGCATCAGTAGCGTCCCGTCGGACGCCCCTGGCCCTTGCCCCAGGGCGGTGCTTAGGGAGTACTTTGTTTCTCCCTTCAGGACTGCCTTCCCTCTACCTTTCCGCGTCCACCGGGTACACACACCCTTTTGCCGGAGGCCTTTCCTTTCCCTTAAGGACCCCCGATGTGTCGGCCCTAGCCCTCCCATGCCGAGCCCAACCTGAGCTTGAGCACGAGTCACGCCTCTAGTCCTACCCCCAGCCCCACCCATAGCCCGAACCCTAGCCCCAGCACCAGCCTTGGCCCTAGCCCCCGCCCCAGTCTTCGCACCTGCCCCAGCCCCTGCCGTAGGCATGCGTGGCACCACTGTAGACAGCTGCGGACGTACAATCGTGCACAGGAGTTGGGGCTTGAGTAGCATGGGCTTGGCAGAGGAGGAGGCATCCAGCGGACAGATGGGGGGGGATTCGAGTTGGGGCGGCTTTGAAACCGCCCCAGTGGGGCTGACTACATCTGCAACACCATGACACATACCACTGGTGAAACGTGGTAGCCTTGACCCGAGTATATATACTGTTCCCTCCAAGGTGTCACTGGGCAGACTCAATTTGCACTTGGACCACCCTCACTCTGTGTTCTGTGGATCGGCAGTACAAGGGTATATGGAAGGTTGTGATGGTGTGATAGGCTGACCATCTCTGGCCCTTGTCACTCTCACCACTTTTTGATACCAGAGTGCGAAGATTGACTACTGTTGCTCAAAATCAGGGTACGCATAAAATGCATAGTATTTTCAGAAGGGAAAGGCTTCCTGAGGTATTGGACACTATGGGGCGGTTTGAGAGCCCTCTCCTGCCAGGAAATGTTACACAATCCTGTGCACATGGGCAGGCCATGTTTCAAGGGCAAGTGTCTCTCATATTCTTAACAACCGGACAAGCCCTGCTGCATGCCCTCTTAGCAATACAGAGAGTGTTTCTTACTTGCAATCTAGACACTTCAGCCTAGGTGTTCGGTTGCGTGTGACGGTCTCCTTACACCCCGAGGTAGATGATAGCCAAGAGACCGTCCACACACCTGCTGCGTGTAAGAATGGCTGTCATTGTGCTTACAACTCTGTTTACAATATCACTTGCGACTTGTTAGACGTGGCATGGAATTTTGCGTGTAACTTTGCTTGTGTCTCGTTGCGCTTGCTTGAAAAAACGCCTGTAAGATTACTTGTAACCTGTGACAAGATGGCCAAACCGGCTGCTGATTCACTCACTTGGTCATTTCGTCGCAGGAGCCCGCCTCGGTGCAACATGGGTTATGTAGGTATTTCAGTTCTGTCCATTTTTGGGGACCCCAACAAGCTAGGGGCTATTCCGAGCCTGTCCACTTTGGAGACCCCAACCATCCTCTGTTGGATGTATTTTACGTACAAAATTGCACAAGCACTCTCAAAGTGATTTGCAAAGTGATTGAGCTTTGGACGCCATGCTACACACACAAGACGGCACTCACCATCCTCCATTGGAGTCTTTAAATAGGCAATCTGTACAAACATTTTCAAATAGTGTCTTGTTTGCAGTGTGATTGACTGACCACCCTCCATTGAGCCATTTCAACCAGAAATGTGCACAACAACTCCCAAATTGTGTCTAACTTGCAGTGTGATGAGCTTTGAAAACATCAAACGTCCAGTTGTGGTTGCTAAAGATCACCTTGTACAAATAGCAACCTCCTCAGCCCATTTTACAAGGAATAGCTCATGCTGTTGTGCGGAAATGCAAAGTCCATTGTGAAACATTTGATGCATTTTGGCACCCCTAACCCTTAACACTGCCCCCCGAAGTACTCTGCACATTGCTGGTGTAGAACACATGACCACGTACATGCCAATGCACATGTAAAGGTGCATATGTGGAACACGTGTGAAAGTGCGTGATGGTGTGCAAGGCAAACCGTCTAGAGAAGTGCCTGCAAAAGTGTCTGTGAAAGTGTGGGGGTAAAGGGCCCGAGGAGATGCCCACAAAAGTGCCTGCAAAGTGAGGAGTAGGGTCAGGTGCACACAAAAGTGTCTGCGAAGGCCAGGTAAGAGGATGGGACAAAGTGCCGACAAAGGCGCCAGCAGAGGGCCCTTTTGTGATACTTCAGGGAGGACCAAGTTTTTGCCTGCGACCCCAAGCCTCATATGCAATACCCAAGCGTCGGATGCAACACCCAAGCAACATCAATGCCAGTGATTGTGGCGAAAGCTGTTTAACCCCCCGGGGTGCCCTTGTCAGCACAACGTAGCGAACATTACCAAAATGAACAAACATGTACAGGAATACATAGGTAAAAGCCAACACTTCGGCCATAGTGGTGTCACCTTTGAAGGATGCACCATGGGACACGTGGAGATGAGCAAGTGCTTGCACCACGCGGGTGGTGAGGGCATCCATCAGGTAGTTGACCATTTGTGGCAGATGGGCCAAAGATGCCACGTCATAGTGGTATGCACACCCTAACAACACGCAGCTTGTCCAAAGTGAGGATCTGTGGCCTAGGCCCCCTCAGGCTTTGCAAAGTGGACTTTGGCTGAACAAAACCACACTGTCGCCCCTTGCCCACATGTGGATTGCTGGGGGTGCGGGCAAAGAGGAGGGCGTGAAAGGGGGCAGTTGCTTGCTGCCCAGTGCCACCTGGCACATGCACGCAGGAGGCCCTGTCTATTCTTCTAATTTCTGAGTTATGAAATAGTCACACATTACCTCCTTTCCATCACCATCCTCCTCTGAACTCCTCCCCTTGGGACAAACGTACCTCCTTTGATCAACTGGTATCAACCTTGGCAAGACGAGTTATACTTTGACTACAAAAGGCACCGATCCGTTTGTCCTGTAGAGACTCAAGTTGACAAAAACGGTTGTGATTGAACTGCTGAACATTGGTGCAGATGCATACAAGGATGCATCTGTGGAGTGTGACCTTCGTGGGGCCAAGTGGCTTGCGGGTTTCTCTCTCTCTCTCTCTCTCTCTCTCTCTCTCTCTCTCTCTCAGGGCTGTGAACCACTGAGGTATCGTGCATACAAGTGTTGGTCTGTAGAATGCTGCTGAGACAATGTGACATGCGCGACACGGCGTGTGACTGGGATGGTTCAGACACAGGATGCCTGTTAAGTAATTCTTGGGCTGACAACCGATGTTTCAGCGTCACAGTTGCCTGGCATGCGGTTCTGAGATGGAATGTACATGACACGCGATGAGTTCTGACTTGTGACATGCTTTCTGATCGGCCAGCTGGACACTGCTTGCCTGGTACCCATAGAAAGGCGCCTATTGGCGTTGAACATGCTCTGTCTTTTTTGATGACCAACTGACGAGGAATTTCACTCAGCCCATCTTGTGCTGTGTTTTGCAAATGTGTGTGTGTCGGGAGGGGGTATCGTGTTAGTAGTAGTAGGCCACAAAAGTTCATCAACACGGGGAGGGATAGGCCCTTTGGCAGCAATCTCCACATAGGTGATGGGACTGTTGTGGCAGACCTAGTCTACAGCCATGCAACAATGCCCAGGGACACCTGACACAGGCTCTCTTGGAGAGTGGGTGCGGGAAGCAGCCGCCACCTAGAGATAGCGCAATCGTGGCGCAACATGGGTTGGGTGTTGTTTGGTCGTGGTTTAACTGACATTGAAATGGAAATTAAACCCTGCTGATGGATGGAATTCCTCCCATCTGTGCTGTTGGCTCCACTTTCTTTCCATGCTGCCATTCAGGTTCATGGGCATTAGGATAAATTGAGCACAGGCGACGCGCGCTGGTACTGCCATCGCGTTTTGCTTTGATTAATACACGTGAAATGAAAATCAAGATGGAGGATGGGAGTGAAGTCGGCAGGAGCTATATGATACGATATCCTTGCATCCAGAAAGTCCCACTCCCCAGGTCATGGCCGGTTGACCATTTACATTGCTAATCTTGCGCCTACGTTTTGCTTCGCTTCATCGTGGTCTGTCCCCTGAAAAGTCAAATGCGGACTGCTGCAGTATGACATTAAGAGTATTCTACGTCGCAGTGAAAGCCAACTCTTCAAGGCAGCCCGCATGGGGGTGTGGTTGTCTTCGCTATTTTCTGCCCCGGATTTCACTTTCAATCGCTGGGTTGGGGGCTGGGTTGGGGACAGCACTAATAGACGTAAGGTGCGCTTTCGCATAGTGTTTGTGATGGCACCTCAAGAGCTTTTACAATAATGCCGGTCTAATATTGCCACGATCTTGTAAAATGGTCCGCAAAACCAGGGGAAGTGACCGCGATTATGTAATAGCTATGCCACATTTTCCTGAATCTGCATTTTCGAAAAACGACCTGAGCACGAAGTGTGGCTCGCTGGAAGCGTGGAGTACTGCATCGGTTCGACAAGTGGAGGCGTAGGAACGTTGTCTACTTGGTTTTTGTGTGTTTCTTGACCCCGACTTTGCTGACGCACTTCTCGCTCTAATGTCTAGCAATGTTTGCCTGTGTGGTTCTAATATTGCCTCTTCTATTGCACAATGTCGACGTGGACTCGTTGAGGAACTCTCGCAAAGTTGAGGTTGGCGTTCCTGTTACTGCAAATGCTCCGTTTCTACATTTTAATTCAACGGAAGTCAAACTTGTTCGCAAAGGCGAGCCTTTAAGTGTGAAGAGAGACAAGTGGAGAGCATCATTGGCTCTCGCTTTGGTCCGAGATTCCGTGAAGGATCGGTCTCAAATTCCCAATGTCGTGGAGAAGGTCAAGTTGGCGGTGGAACTGCTTACAATTATGAGCCAACAAATGGAAGTCCGATGTGCTCTCGTGAGAGATTTCGCCATCAATGCTTTGCTCGATTTCTTCGAGTCTTGGGGTGGGGAGTTCTTCACTCCAACTTCGCGCTGCTTATCCGTCCTCACGATGCCGTGCACGGGGCCTAAAGAATCGTTCAAAACCATGGAGCAGGACCGTCATCGTTTAACCTCGATATTGGGCAGGATTGTCAAATTTTCGCTTGACAGTTTTGACCTCGAGGCGGAGGCACAGGGTCACATTCATGCGATGAAGATCCTAAACAACCTTGGGAAAGAGCACTCGTTCAACCTCGAAAAGCACCTGCCGGAGCACATGGCCCTTGTGCACATCGTTCACTTGTGGTGCGTGAATGACAAGTGGGTGCCTTTGTCATGGCCTCGGCTGGTGGCAGGTGAGCGTGTTCGTATTGAAGAGGAAATCAAGTTGGTCAATCGCGTGCACGAGGCAGTCATCTTGTTGCACTACCTCGTGCAATCCCATCGGTTGGAAATCCACCCAATATTGGAGCACAAGCTGCGATGGCTTTTGTTAGACAAAGGCACTCCAATCCCGGCGGCGAGAGCGGCGATGGCGATGTTGGAACAAGCCCGGAAAACGTCCTTCGGGAACATGCCGAAGAGCGGGGTCATTTCCAACCCCGCAGACCCGGTGCCGCGGAAGAAACGCCACAAGCCGATGGAAACTCATGAGGCGAAGATTGTGGAGGATGCCGGTTGGGCCTTCGCCATCGGATACGTCCGGAATTTGACAGATCATTACGAAGAAGAACGGAGTGTGACTCCAGGTTTGCATCCCATCCTCAAGTGCGCTCAACCAGCAATTGGGTTTAACTCCGCATGAATGAAATGGAATTCCTTTTGCGTGTCTCTCACTCGTTGTAATGGTGGCAAGCCTCATCCGCACCCACCCACCCACACACGCACACCTTGTTGAGGCAACCGTCCATTTTGTGCCGGTGGATGTGGTGTGCCACTAGTCTCTAAGGCGGGTTGCCCCGCTTAGGCGAGAGGGAGATTGGCTTGCTCATGTGCAAGGAGGCGGGCACGGCAGAAGAGCGGGCTTTGGGGCCCCTTAAAAAAGACGAAGTGAAGCCAATATGCACACTCGGCAACCCACGCAGGCATTTTGTCATGTCCGCGTGCCAAATGCATAATTGCCTCCCTTGTCAGCTGGGTGTGGCAGGCAGTTGGTGGTGCTGGTGGTTCGTTCCTGGTGACCCGGATCGGATGAATTCAAAAATGTTAGGCGGTAGGTGGGGGGGGGGGGGGGGGGGCTGTTTCGGTGTTGGTGGACCATTCGCGGATCATTTGAGCCACGTTCTTGGATCGCTTCACTTTCATATCCGACCATTCTCTTCTTTTTTTGGAGGGATCATGTGGCTTGCCGCACGCTTCTGAATCAGCATGTTGAAACGGTGGTTTTGGGGTCACTTGTTTGCAAGTCCATTTAGAGCAAAGATTTAATTTTTCTTCGGCGCCGACCAAAACTCAGCACCACTGGGGGGGGGGGGGGGGCTCAGGACCCACCCACCCACCACCACACCCTCGTAAGTGAAGCTCTGCTGGTGATCCGTGATCCATGGCTCTTAGCTTGGCGGCGGCAGCAGGGGGGGGGGGGAGGGGGCGTTTTCGGACCCCCGCGGACCAGTGATCTGCGGACCGCCTACCACACAGTCGTGTGGGATTCAACAAACAAGTTTCGGATTGGCCCGTGCTGTCCTCATGAGGCGTCCAAACATACCAACACAAGAATCGGGGGGCTGACTCGGGGCTTCCTCCACATCGCCATGCCTTGCACAGGTTTGATTCACAAACTTGCCAAGTTGGTGGTGGAGCACCCCACGATCGCCGCGCATTTCGACCCTGTCTTCTCCACCCTCCCGGTCGTCCGCGACTTGATGCAGTTCTCGCTCCAAACCAGTGACGGGCTTTACGAAGAACTTGCGGTGTCCGCACTGGCGAGTCTGATGCGCAACACAACGGTATCACAGACGTCGTACCTGGCAACCACCGAGGGCGCCAGGGACCTCAGCATGTTGTTCCGGTCCCCGTATGCCTCTGTCAGGGCGGGGGTGTTACAGTTGATGACCAAGGCGGCGTCGTTCGAGGTGTGTATAGCCCCCTTCCGTGACGAGGAGGTGGGCACTTCACTGTCGACTGGTTTGTACGCGACCGGGGTGGCGCTTTCGGGCCGCCGAGAAGGGGGGGGGGGGGGTAGGTATGTGTGTGTGGGGGGTGGGTGGGGGGCCGAAAATCAGCACTTTGAGTGGGATTGGTTGATGTCTGAGCCCTCCATTTGTGCCTCTGGGGGCATGAAGCAGGAAGGCAGCGAAACCCCCAAAGAAACTCAGTCGCTTTCACAGCGTGCACCTGCTCGTGGATGAGTGCCTGGTGTTGACCACGCAAGGTGGGGGCTACCTTTTTGCCGCGGAACATTAACATGCCTCTTCCCGAGGCGCGGTGCGTCATGCTTCGCTCACCGAATTTCCAACGTTCGTCAAAGTGGAACACTGTCTGTGGTCGGGCACGGAGGGCGAAGGAGGGGGGGGGGGTGATACTATTGGTTTTGGAATCACATTTTGCAACAATGTGGCTGTCGACAAGACATGGGTCGGGGGAGGAGCGACCTTTTGTGGGAGATGTGCGCTGACTGTCGACGCACGTCGTAAGCAAAGTGCGTGTCGTCTATCTTCTTCATTACCTTTGGCCGCAGTGGGTGAGAGACTTCCCCCTTCGAAACCCCTTCTTCTCCTGCGCAAATGACAAGAACCCGTGCCAAGCGTTGTACAACCCAAGACCACTTAAGACCACTTCGCTTCCTAGTTGGCCCGGAGTTGACTGGCTTCGCTTTTTCTTGTCGCCACGTGGTTTATAGCATAACGCCCTCAACAAAACGACATATTGGAGGAGGGCTTGCTCCACGGTAGGAGTCTTTGATGTTGCATGGCCGTGTTCCGTCTTGTGCCGGCAATGTTTTTTGTGCTCGGGTTCAACCCTTTCAATCCGTCTCCACCCGGCCACGCTGACGACGCTGGTGCAAGTTGGCCGACGGGATCGCAGCGCCGCGTAGGAGGCTCAACGGCGATAACCGAGACCCAACATGTGCCGGACAAGTTTGCCTGGAAATGGCATCCAACAATGAAGACAGCGCCCAAGCCCGCTGGTCTTGGCACTCCGGCTGCAGGGGAGGGAGAGGCGCGGGAGGGTTTCACTGTGGGGCACAGCAGTGAACGTTTTGTTGGAAAAAATAAAAGGTGGGGGGGCACGAGGCTAGAGACCCCGCCTGGTCGCGTGCACGAGAACCAGCGAATTGTTCCGGAGCCTCCATTGAAAACCAATGATTCAGGTGAGGGACGGTATATTTGTTGCAGTCGCAACCCCGTTCGCAGCCGAATGCTCACGCCGTCCAAAAAAGAGGGGAATCTCCTGTGGCATCCCGTGAGGGGACTGACAGCAGAGGCTGGACGGAGCCACAGGGGGGATTGGCTGCTGCAGAGCGTGGGAGGGGGGTGACCACTGCTGCTATGACGCACAGCCCCCACCTGCTGCAGGCTATGGCACAAGTCGCGCTCGAAGATCAGTATCTGGGGAATTTGATCCCCGGGTACTTGACCCAAGACCTGCCATGCGATGCGGTCTTTGAGGTACGATGCCAAAACGTTTCAGACCTTCAGACGGTGGACTGCGCAGACGAGCAGTGGGCGCTGGGCAAAAAGCACTGCCAGATGGGCACGTTTGCCCTGGCCCTGGTCCGGGCGTTGTTGGAAAGAGACGAATCAGGTGCGACCTATCGACGACTGCCTCAGCCATACCACCGCCACACAGTTCCGTCCGCGAATCCCCTTGAGCTGCGTCGCGGAAACTGCACGCTGCCCCCCACCCCCCGCCCGCGGTTAAGCAAAACCCCGGACCGGGCAGCTCCGGAAGGTCAGTCACATGGCCATGAAGTACAATCCGCTCACAGAATCAACGGAAGGTGACAGACATTATCCTCCTCCCGAGAATCTGCCGAGGTGAGCTGGTGCAAGCCCCCCCCCCCCCCCCAACAAAACACGTTCGGACCCACAGAGAGTCAGAATGAACAGTGGCGAGAGGCCAATAGTCACCGCCAAAGGCAAACAACCTAAATACCGAGGCCTTGTGCCAACCCCCCCCCCCCCCTTTTCTTGTGCCTTTGACCGCATCAGCAACACTGCACACTGCAATCCTCAATGTCCTCCGGTGCAGCGTGGTCACTCCGTTTGTTCTGCGGTTATCAAGTCTGACACCCTCCGCCACACCTTAGTCCTGGGCATGACCCTCCTCGAGCTGACTGGGGATCATCCTGATGCCGCGGTCGTGGGCTCGGCCCAGGCGGGAATTGGAGACCCCCGGGTGGTCCGGACATGGGCTGCCTTAAAGGCCCCGCGCACCGCCCGTTGGGGTGCGGTACATGGGGACTGCTCGGCCTTTCGGACCCCCAAAGGCGCGCGTGGTGCCAATCCCCCCCCCCCCCCCCCGCCTCCCTTCCCCCGTGGGGCAACGGGTGTTCCAACGCATCCCAATGTGCCGACGTACCGGCGACTGATTCGGCGCAACCAAAGCCTCGGGAGACAGAGGCACGTCGGGAGAATGACCCCATTCCAGAGTTAGAGGAGCCTAGTCCTCAGGTCCCGGCGGGCCCCACCCTGACGCCCTCCGCGCCCAGCATTCGGATTGTGGTTTTCGGAAGCCACGCCGACCCCACACCCCCAACGATCCCCCCCCCCCCCCCTCTCCCCCGCTTGTTTCAAAGACAGGTGTTGCGCTGGGGTAGCCGCGCAGTACAGACGAGGGTTATGTCGGAGCCTCTGCCCCGTCCGGGAGGCCGGAATTGCGCCAGGGCCGCCGTCTCCCTTAGCCCAACTGGCCACCGATTTACTACCCCCCCGGACCGTTTGCATCATCCCTCCTCCCTCGCCGCTCCTGGCACCTCCCCGCCCCCCTTCACATGCATCTGCCCACATGTCCCGTCGACGCACCAGCACCAGAGCATATCCCAACAGCGCAAAGCGTATGCTACAGCGACCAAATGCATGGGACAGACGCAGCAATCAAGTGCTCTCTGCCCTGGGTATCACTGCTGCTCCCACCTCGACTCCTGCACCTCCCCCAATGTTGGTGCCTCAGTCTCGGACTGGTGCACTAGCCCCTGCCCCCCACCCTCTGCCGACCACGTGTGAGGGTTCGGGAATCGGGGTTGGGATGCCACGGCGGACGCAGGTGGCCCATACCTTTGGGGTTACCCTGGCACATCGGACCGTGTTCTTCTGCAGATGCGGAGCGGCTTTGGCGGGTGATCTCGGCCTGGGCCCCAGGGATTGAGGAAATCCTGTGGTCTGTTCAGTGCTCAGAGCCGTCGCTGTTTGACACCCAGGATTGCATGCAGATCCTGCACTTGACGGGTCAAATGGGTATGCCAGCTCTTGTGGTTCTCCGAAGGGCGAGCGGTCTGGTGGTGCACTTGGCCACAAGGTTGACTGTGAATCCGATTTGGGGCTGCTGCTGAATGTCCGGACGGCGAGTGGGGGTTTGTCGTCATCAAAATCCAGGGGATTGTCCCCTGGGTCCCGGGGGGGGGGGGGGCATCGACCATTGTTTGGCTTCAGGCAGCAGAGGGTTTGGGTGTCGGGTTGTGCACCCAAACTGCATCCTGCATGAGTTGTGCGCTGGATCCAGAAGGCCCCAAGGCCGGCCCCCAGAGGAGCCCAGCAATGCACAATTACCCCCAGCCCGTGTTGTCAATAATGGGATGCAAGGGTACCAGGGCATCGTTTTTGTGGACCCCTTGTGCTAGTGTACACCTGCATCCAGGGGAAAGGAAGGGAGGCTCGACACCATGAGTGGTAGATCCAAGGCGTGTGGCTGTGGTGCCCTGCACTCAGGGCGCGTGCAGGTAATGATTTTGGAACCAGGGCGTGTGGCCATGGATGCATTGGATGAGTGTTTGTCCCCATGGTTGTGGACCCGCCGACACCTACCCGTGGACGGGACAAGGGGGGGATATGGGGAAGGGGGCGGCCGAGGGGGACCACGCCCCCGCCCCCCCTCTCATTTGCATCACTGGCTGTGATGAGTTGGATCCAGGTTGTGTGTCTGTGATGAGTTAGACCAATTGGTGTTGCTGTGCTAAGCTGGATCCGGAGCGTGTGGTTGCGATGCTCGGGAATGAGATGTGTGGCTTCGAGGCGGTGGTCGGCACGAAGTCCCCCTGGCATACCGCCTCACCCATACCTCCTCCACCTCGCCTCCTATACACACCCACCCCAACAAGTTCTGTCTCCCACTAACCCCCCCCCCCCCCCATCCTCCCAGACCCCCCATCCATACCATCGCCGGCCGATATGCAGTGTCGTCGGGGACGTCATCGTGCTCCTCCTAGGCGTAGTTTTCTTCAATAATTTGCCTTTGGGTGGATGGGTGGGTCTCACAGCAGCCCTTCCCCCTGGCCCTTCTGCATGGCTAAAAACATCTGTGGTCCCAAATGCAAAGGTCCACCTTTAGAAACACCGGGTTAGGTCCACCACTTCGGCCTGGGGGGTGGGAGTTCATTGGCCCCGCTGCAGGAGACACAGGCCGCAGAGGCTCCGGCCCCCGTGTACAACAGTAAGTCTCCTCCTCTAACATACCACACCACGGCATCCCTTATGTGGATACAGCGCGTCAAGCTATTGGCCAAACGCCTTGGGTTTCGCACTTTCAAGGTTGCCGGCTTCCAGTTCAGCGGCTCTGCCAACATCTCCTTGAAGGAGTGGCCCAAGCATTTGCTTTGGATGATCACGAGCCCCAAAAGCGCTTCCAAGCGCTTATGAGCCTTAAGATCTACCTTCATATCCATTTCCAAATCCCCCGCCCATACCCCTCCCATACCCCCCCCCCCCCATTGCGTAATCTCCTTGGCGCCCCACATACATCTTGGCGCTCCATGCCTCACCACAAAGAAAGTCTCGTCTACAACATCCTGACAGTGTCTACAATTAGCAGACTCGGTGTCCCCCCTCCCCCATCCATACCCTCCATAGCCCTCCTCCCCCCCTACCTTGGAGAGTTCATGCAGCACATGCGTTTCAGACCATACTTGGCCCTAGTCTCCGGCAAGGTTTTTGGCCACCTCCGGCAGAAACATGAGGTTCCAGCATCCAACATCCGGCACCCTCCGGGAGGGCAAACACCACTCTCCCAGAAGTGTAAATGGAATTTTCTGGGAGGGCAGCAACAATAGTAATTGTAATCGTCATCGGACTCTATGCCGCCTGGTGCCTCAGCGGTATATGCACAGCCTTGCAACTTGAATATCCCTGATTCCACTCCTGCATTTGGAATTTGTTGTGGCGCCTTTTTGGCCATCAGCCCACTGATGTACACATTTATGGCGGGGCGTCACGGTGGTGCGTGATGCAGCATCACCCTATGTTGGTGGGGCTGGTTGCCACACAATGGATTAAAACCCAAACACACAACAACACTCACATTAGGCACCCTCCGGCACAGGTATAGGCCACATCCGGCAGCCTCTGGCAAGAGGTTGCCTTCACATCCGGCGGTCATTGGCATGCCGGAGACTAGCGCCAAGTATGTTTCAGAATGGAGGGCCTTTGGACTGTGCATTCGAGGGCATGTGAGGCTGCGGGTTGTATGCACACACCATTCCGATTCCGATTCTTAGCTCGCCGTTGTTGACAATAGGGCCAAGTGCTGATCCACGCTTCAGCAGGGCTGATTTGAAGGACAAGCCTTTTTTTTTTTGCATTGATTTGCATTGATAATATTCCATGTTTCATTGGGAAGGGCGGACACAGGGCACGCAACTACAAATGAAAGGCAACTAGAAATGAACTCAGATTGATGGTCTACATCCATCCCATGTCGCAACCAAAAATGGGCCTCTAAGGGCGTTTCGATTAGTGGCACCAAAATAGTTTCGGCGCCGAAAAAACACGGTCCCGACAGGAAGTGTGGCTTGGAGAGGAGGGAAAGCTCCTGTATGCACACTGATTGCCCAGAGGAGGGCACATCTTTCAAGCCCGCTTTTATCTGCCATCAATCAGACCACCAACCACCGTGGCTGATGGGGTCCGTGAGACAGACAACACGCTTTCGTTTGCTGTCAAAGACTGCCCTGCACTGCCGGGTGAGGGACGCAGGTCGCCGTCCTTGTGGCACGTTGAGCTTGTGAGGGAATCAATGGCTGGTCCTGCACTGCCGCTGTAATGGCTTCTGGTGCTTTGCTCAGGCCATGGCGATGCAGGGGCTGCTATGAGCATGTGCAATTTGCAGAGCATAAGGAGCTCCATCATCCAGATCCAAGAGGACCACATGTCCGAGGTCAACCCAAAGGAGGTCCAGGATATAGTCAGGCAGATCTGGCGCTTTGCAGTGGAGGTATCTACCGCAGCTACGGCACGGGCTGAGCGCCCGGATTCTGTACCGTGCGGCTCCGTCATATGTACACACCCTTTTGCATGTGATGCGGCCACAACAGTCGTGTGGAGGAACACGAGGCGTAGGGACTGTATTTTTGTGGGATTTTACGAGCTTAGCTTAGACAAGGTGGCGGGGGTGTTGCCAAAGCCAAGTTAGATTCAGCGATGGACATCATGATTGTATTTTTCGGTCTGTCGACCATTGCTGGGCACTGCACGATCTCTGTGTGCCTCGCTGCCCGCCATCCTCAGTGCCGTACGTGCTGTTGGGGTGTCAAAGTTGGGATGTCAAAGTGACCAAAGCAGGCCATAAAGTACGGAAGGCGATGCCCCCGTCTGGTCACTGTGACTTAGTACAATTCAGCACCTTTTTGGGTTGTGCAGGCAATCATGCCGTGTGAGGCCGCAGTGGTACTGCAAAAATAAAGCAGATTCTCTTCTCCAGGTCCCCATAAGAGACTGGCGAGTAAATTTGCATAAGAGGCCAAACTGCAGCGTTTTGTGGGCTCCTGGTTTCGTGAGCGCGATACGGAATGGTGCCCTCTCGGAGAGGACCCAAGAAATCTGATTGAGCTGAGGGATCAGGAAAGCACACAGTGAAGAAAGGCACTCCAAAGTGCAGCGTTTGAAGTATTTGTGGGGTATTCGGCCCATGTGCCCCCTGGAGATATGGCATAACTCCCATATGCAGCAACCAACCAACCATATGCCGCAGCCAAACACACATGCACGCCCGTACACACGACCCCCGCCCACTTGTATCGATTGTCTACCATCTGTCAACGTCGCCAGCACTCATTTCACTCAACAGCCATTATTGTATTTTACACCCATCCTCTGCAGCCATCAAGGCGCTCTTGAACGAAATCAAATCTACAGGTTTCACGGTTCAAGTGCAAGCAGCTGCGCCACCTGAGATCTTTGCATTGCACCGAATATGTTGCATTCTTGTGCCGTTGGTTCACTTCCCACTGCCATCAGCACCAGCCATTGGTGCTGATGGCAGTGGTGGACCCGCTCTGTCCACACTGCACCTTGTGGTTCCAGACCGCCAGCCCTGCTGAAAGTCCAAAGGCACTGGTGTATCAGACTGCTCTAGGTGGGGCGGTGTGGGTGCAATCGACAAGGTGTGCTCTCGCAATGGCCTGATTCGCAAAGGTATGACTGATGTAGACAGCCAGCGCCTGAAATCTGAATTCAGCCCCCCCCCCCCCCCCCGCCGAAATACACTTTTTTCCCCCGCAAGGCAAACAGTGTGCGTAGCTAAAGGAGATGGGGGTATTTTTCAGTGGGGGATCCGACGTTGATGACCAGTCATGGCCCCCTGGCTGTGTTCCTATGCAGTCCGGTGTTGTTTTTGCAGAAGCGGGAGAGCACGTCGCCCTGGACTCCCATTTGGATCAAGAACAACGCAGTCCATTCGCTGCTGCAGATCGCGCTGTCTTCAAAGCAGCGCTTTACAGCAGAACTTGCTGTGCTTTCCCTCTTGGAGGTGCGTGTGGTTGTGTGTGTTTGTGTGTGCGGTTGAGTGTGTATGTCTGTGTGTGTGTGTGTGTGTGTGTGTGATCCAAGTGAGCCACCAAGCAACAGTAGCCAAGCAACAACCCAAAACTAATCGAAACCCCGCTGATCGGGACTCATATACATAGTGAGTGCGGTGCAAATAGTCTGTAAATACTCTCGTTACAGTCAATGCATGATACAGGGCATTCACATGACGCTTCATGCCGATTCACGTTGCACCTTTGTCATCACTGTCCGTCAGAAAAAAAGGTGCCTAGCTTCCATGACTCTCATTTGATGTTGGCCTGACGAGCTGTTTGTTACGATCAGTGCTTTGCCACCACTGTGCGCTTGATCTCCTCACGCCGTGTGTGCGTCTTTGTGTGTGCATGGTCGGGTGGTTACACTGGGCATCATTGCTCTACTGCTGCAGTAGAGTTGCTTGCCTCTTTCCACTGTGACTGGTCCCTTGGTGCAGCAGCTAGCCCCTGAGTGATGTTGGCCATGTCAGTGAGACGTCACACCGCTGGTGCTACACGAAGCACAGAGCACCAGTCGCCCACACTTCACCGCTTTGCCACGGTTGTTCTACGCCTCACCTCATTGTTCTTCTCAATGTCCACTGCCTACTTATGTGCCAACCGCAGTGCGTATTTGGGTATTGGTGTTCTCGCATCGTGTGTGTTTGTGTATGTGTCGTGCAGATGAGACCCTTTGTCACTGTCCTACCGGAAGGTGCGTGGTATCGAACGACGACGTTCTTGTGATTGTTGGCCTGACGAGTTGTGACGACCGGTGCCTGCCTGTCCTGGATATCCACTCTGGGTTGGTTCACTTGGTCTCCTCACGCAGCGGGTTGTGCGTGCGTGCGAGCGTGCGGGCCCACCTGCGTGCGCGTATGTGCACGTGCTGCACCTCTGCGCAGACCCTAGCGACCCTTTGTGCATGCACTGATGGCTGGTGCAAATACTCAGCCCTGTGAAGACCCGCAGCGTTTCTTCGTCTCAGAGCTGCATTTGAGGGTCGGAGAGATCCTTGGTGAGCGTTGGAGAGGGTTGTGCAGGGAGGAAGATGTTTCAAGGGGGTTGTAGAGCGTTGAAAACAATGGTAGACGACTGGTAAAGGTTGTCCTGGATTGAAAGGGGCTGTAGAGGGTTGAAGCGCTCGTCAGCAGACTGGACATTGTGCCACCTTACCACCTCGGCACTACTCGGGGGCAGTCGGGTCCCGCCGGCCACCAGTCGCTGCCCCAGAACCACACCACAAAGCCTAAAACGTGCCCGAAAAAGCTCGGGGTAGCAGACAGTTTGTGCAAAGTCCCTCTGAGGGGTCACAAGGCTTTTTTTTTCAATACATCTAGAGACCACAGTCGAATATGCAGAAAACAAATCCAAAAACATAGCATTGTAGAGGCTTGTGGACCATGATAGACCGTTGTACAGGATTGGTGGGGCGGCAGACGGCCGTAGAGGCCTACCACCAGGGGTAATGCTCAAAGGGACCCAGGCGTCTGTGAGTGCCCGACACCTTGTGCCGGATGCTTTGGTGGGGCATGCCAATGATGGCCCCCCTCGAGAGAGGACAATTCGAAATGGTCAGTAAGCCAGAGAAGGCCAGGCCGAAATTGTTGTTGCCATGGTACCCAATGCTTTTTCCCGTGACTCTCTCCTTGTTGCCATGACCCAATGCTTGTTACTATGACCCGGTCCTTGTGAGCGACAGTCCTTGTTACTATGACCAAGTTCTTGTTGCAGCATTGTTGTGGTAATGGAAGGAGCGGCTCATGGTAATAAGATTTATAAATGTGAGGCCGAAAAGTGCCCTTTTACAAACTTGTTGCACCCATCGACGGCCACCGTTTTTGAATTTGCGGCCGAAGCTGTGGGAAAGTCATTGCCATATGACAAGGTATCTTCCACCAAAAGTTGGGCAGGAAGCAAAACGCACAGTAGTGTACATAGTAGTAGACGTAGACGGTGTTTGCTGCTTGTGCTTAGTGTTGACTGCTGCTGCTGCCTGCTGCTGCTGTACTAAGCCATGTCTTCCCTGGAACCTGGGCTTTGGGTACCCCAGCTCGGTGACTATCTGCAAGCCGCTTGACGCCTGATGTCCTCATCCAATCAAACTGTCAAACTGTCAAACCGCCTGCAATTCTCTTCCAGGCTACCATTCACTCTGAGCCATTCCGCAATCACGTCGCCGATGTGGGGACTGCGCTCATCCTCAAGGCATTGCGCACCTCCGAGGCCCGTACAGTGATCATCAGCCTGATCATGCTTCTGTCCAACCTGGTCCAGCTGGAGCATGTGCGCACGGCCTACTTTGCTGACGCCCAGGCCCTCCAGCAAACGGCCAGAATGATCAGCCCCGGCACCATTGGTACCCTCGCAGATGTCGTTTCTCTGAAGCGCAACACATACAGCCTGGCCCTGTACCCTATGGACCTCTTCTTCAAGCTCCTGCAGTACGGCAACAGGGAGGCACAGGCCAAATGGTTCTTCAAGGCCATTCCGGATCTGGAGGCGCGAATGTGGCGCATCAGCTGCGCAGACGATGTCCGGGTGCGTGAGTATGTGGTCAATATCTTGGCAGCAGCAGGACGGCTGCTGGTGGAGCAGGAGGACCAGGTTCTGGGCGTGCAGGCGTGAGTGGCTCGTGTTGCCTAATGCCTTCCCGCTCTAACCTTTGCATGGTGTCTACCAACAGCGTACAGCTGAACGTCTCTGTCTGCCCTTCCTTCAGACCAAAACGTTTGCGCAGCTGTAGAGAAGTCTTCTGTCGCATGGACCCCCTCGTCCCCCTGGCAGTTTGGGATGCAGGGTCCTTTTCCAACAAGGTGAGTCTTCCCGAGGTTTCGTCCACACTTGCTGTCTTCCAGCTGGGCATATCTGACCTGATTTGCATGCAGTTGTACCCCCCTTTGCCCCTGTTGATAACCACCCCACAGTTGCGCAAGACCTGTTGTATGACGTCACTCGGCCTGCTGCAGCGATGGTTTTCGGGATTCCCTTGAAAGCAATGCTCATGGGTGTCAAAGAAGGAATGATGGCGTACCTTCCCTCCCTTTACCATGCAGTAAACAGGCGGATACTGGATAAGTGCAGCGTGCTCCATCAGGACCCAGAAGGAACAGAGATCTAGGGTGCAGTGCTGCAACACCAGCCTGGTGCATAGTGTGGCGGACAACCCCCCCCCCCCCCCGGGGCTGGGGGTCAAAGGCCAAAAAAAGTTCCTGTACCCACAATCGGCCTCCAATTCCAGGCCTTTTAACAAATTCCATTTTGTTCCCGAGGAAAATTTTTCTGATGTGGGTGGGTGGTCGGCTAGGGCTGGCCAGGAGAAGACCCCCAAACCCCCCTGGGGTTACTAAACACCAGCCTGTGCAACACATTGCTGACGTAATCAAGGTGTTGCAGACAGAATTGGGATGCTGTTGTGTCAACCAGGTAAAAGCAAGTAAAACGTGTGACGGATGACGGACAGCAGCACATTTGCTCGGTTCGATTCCACACACCCAGTGTTGACAGATGTGCTTGACACGAGGACCCCGAAGGGGAAAATGCAGCTTTCAGCCCTCCCTTCGCCAAAGCAAACTCTTTTTGCCCCCTGACCTCTGAACCTTGTCATTGCCATTTTACCATGACCCCATAGGGGTGCCTTAAGCGAAGCGCAACTATTTGGGTGTCTAGCCGTACTAGAGACCCATACTTTGTGATACTAGGGGCATCATTGTTGCCCCTAGCGTAGGTTTTGATGCTTCTTCCACATTGGGGATATGGCATTTTTGGATATTCACCCACTTTCACCCATTTCCACCCCCTTTCACACTTTGTGGTCATCTCGACCATGGACTCCCACACTTTGGTGTGGGCCCTTGAGTTGGGGTGACAAACTCCCCGTTTTTGCCTGACCACAATCGAATCCCCTATGCGAGGCCGCATCACTACTGATGAGGATGCGTGGTTGTACCACAAGTGGAAACCGGAGGTTGACGTGGATTCCCTCTTGCAAGCCACTTTGCCCCTTGGTCTAGTTGAGGATGAGGTGGACACATACGTGGCTTTGGCACTAGCTAGTAGGGTGAGTGAGCTTTCAAATGCCGCCACTCCGGAGCATTCCGATTTTGTACTTAGTTGACAGTTGAACATAAAAGAGGATATGTGTGTGGCTTTCCGCATTTTGCATGATGTCTTATGTGAGGGGAAGGTAGCTGCATTTGTCTTTAGCTAGGGTAGTTTGGGTGACCTAAATTTAGGGGCATTTGGAAGGGGTGTGCCTGGGGGCTCTTTAGGGAGGACCTACTCTAAAAGTAGCGCGCAGTGCAAGGATTCCCCCAATGCCTTTTCCCATGACTCGCTCCTGGTTACTATGACCCGGTTCCTATTGGCGTGAGTGAGTTCCTATTCCCAGTCCTTGTTTCTATGACCAAGTTTTTGTTACAGTGTTGTTATGGTGAGAAGGAGTGGATCATGGGAACAAGATTTGTAAATGTGAGGATGCTTCAACTTAGGCCGAAAATGGCCTTTTTGCAAACCTGTTGCACCCATTGACGGCCACCATTTTTGAATTTGCGGCTGAAGCTCTGCGACTATCATTGCACATGATTGTAGACCTACCCCTCCTGATTCCGGGGCATGTACGCTTCATGGGGTTGGCGCGTCACTACCTTCTCCATGGTGTGTTTGCAATACCCCTGCCGTCTCATCAGTTCGGCTGCCGTTTGCACTGGGTCACGGCACATCTGCTTTGGCAGCCGCAATTTAGTCTGATCCACACTCCAGTGCATGAAGTGACCATGTGTTCCAAATGGTCCTCAGAAGTACAAGACATTGGATTGCACTGCCATGGATTGGCAATTGGTGACGAGGGAACCTGCATGAAGCCACTACACTCAATCTAAGCTTTTGCCATTGGGGGGTACTCCCCTGCGGCGTGCTTTTGGAATACATTGGCGTGCGATTTCCCACCACGCTTCACATGTTCAGCCAGGGCTGTCATCTCTCCTTTGTAGAGAGTTATGGTGTCCCCCCTTACCCCCTGGGGCCAGTTTTGTGGACAAGTACCCCCAATGGCTGTTGATGTGGTTTTTGTTCTCATGCAAGGGCATGCTTGATCTCGAATTTTGGATGTCATGCTAGTTTTGGCAAACCCCTCAGTGTTTTTGAAAGGTCCAAATTTAGTGTTTTTTGGACAAAAGAACCCCCCCTTTTTCAAGCAAATACAATTGGTGGTAGCATAACGGAAGGTCGGAAGGTCAGAAGGTCAGAAGGTTCAAATTCGGTGTTTTTTTGGGCGAAAGAAAACCCCCCTTTTTTCCAACAAATACAATTGGTAGCGGCGTAAAGGCCAAAGGAGTGCTAGTGCTTGCGTTGCTTGCACAAAGGCTAATGAATTGACCTCAGCACAATAAATCACTGCAATTGACTGCACTACACAGCACTGCACTGCACTGCACTACCTTTGTTTGCCCCCTTTCACTTAGTGCCATGAAGCATTCTGAGCTCTTAGGGGCCATGGTTGGCAACATACGATGCCATGCCATTGCATGCAGCCACAATTCCCAAACAACTGGGGTTCTTGGTGGGCCAACGGGAACTGCATCATCTGTTTTATTGCTTGCTGCTTGCGCTGCATTAGGCACACTATCGCTTACACGCCTTCAGACTGCATGCTTGTTGACAAACGGCTCCCCCTGGCAGGGGGTGTGGGTGACTTCAGGCACCCAGATTTTGCTGTGGTGAGGGCCTAGAGTGGAGGGGCTTGCTCCTGAATGTTTACCCCTTAGGCAACCGTGTCCCTGCCATCATATTGCATGGGTTGTAGCAGAATTTTTTCCGCCTTTGGTAAAAACTGCTGGCTTTTTCAACGGGCCAAATTTTGTGCCATATTTTGTAAAAAAACCCCGGTTTTTTCGACCCCCCCCAAAGTAGAGAAATTGGCATGACGTGCAAAATTTGACCTTTCGCGTGCCCCTGTTCTCATGGTAGGTTTGGTGTTTTTTGTTTGAAGAGAATTTTCCTCTCCTGCAGCGTGCGAAACTACCCTCCATTGCCTCATACCAATGCACGACAGGTTGCCATGCAGGCTTGTGCATACGCCAACACCATCTTGCCGTACATAACTCCCAACTTGGCTGGCCTGGATGCGGTTGTGGCCGAAGAGTTCGCCAATCGACCATCCACCAAGAACGCAGTTTATCAGATTTTCAAATTTGTGTTGGAGTACCGCAAGTATTTGGTGGTTCTAGAGCCCCGCTTCCGAGAGAACAAAGTTATTGAGAGACTCATTGCTGTGATTGTGGTATGGTCAGCCGTGACCCATCCCCGCTGTTCATCCTTCAGCCTGAGCCCCTGCCTCAACCCTGCTGCTCGTGGCTGCTGGTGCAACATCCTGAACACCTGACGTGCCGGAGGCTGCGATAGAGCTCTGACGGTCGGTATTTGGTTCGCATCTGAATCACCAGGGCCCACGACCCTCATGTGTAGCTTGTGACAGCCGTAAAACACCGTGAATTGTGCTCCCATGACAACGGATCATGCACCACCAATACATGGCACAGGCACATATAAGCGCACCCATGTGTGCGCGTGCACACACACGTCTGACATGTGTGACCCTCCTGCAACCCTCTTCCTCCTCTGATGCACCCATAGCGGCTGAGATGCTAGCTCTTTGTTCCAATAACCCCCCCCCTCCATGCACATCCAGAGGTTCCACCCGAGGGGAGGCATAGGGGCAGGGATCTGCATCTGCTAGAGTGCCCCAGGGCAACCCTGGGCGGGGGAGCACCCCATCCCCTGGTCCCGGCCCTGAACCGTGGTCCATGGGGGGGTAGGGGGTTGGCATGGCGCCTGGATGGATTGCTGCCTGAAGCTGGCATCCCCCTCCCCCCCCCCCCCTTCCCCAGGGCGGGCAGTGGAGGGCATGACCTCGGGGAGGGCCGGCGGCAAGGTGGCTACGGCCAGGCGCACGATGTTGGGGCTGTCCAGAGCGGCGGCCATGGCCATGGCGAGGGGTGGCAGCAGGGCCAACGAGGCAGGGGCACGTGGCTGTCGCTGGGTTTCCCCCCGGGGGGGGGGGGCGGCGTGGCACAGGGGGACGTCCGACGAGGACTCTCCGTGTTTCTCCGTCGGTCCCTCTGTCGCGTCGCGCCCACCGGGGGATGGCCGAGACGGCCGGGGTGCAGGCAAACCCTTCCATTGCTCTGCAACCAACTGACTAACCCCCAGGCGCACCAGCGTCCTGGACTTTCATAGACTGGTGTCCTCCCTGCCCTGGTATTCTCAACACTGCCGCGCGCACATACACATCCACACACACACACACACACAGTGTGCACCCCAGTGCCTGCGCGCCGGAAGCGCCCACTTGCTGCACATGCACAACTGCCCCACAAACGACCACGCCTGCAAGGGCCTGCACGTATCTCTACGGGTCTGCTGAGGTCCCCACACCAACCCCCCACCCCTCCAGCCCCCAAACGCAGGAGGCCGAAAACACCCCCCCCTCCGTCCCCACCAGCCCCAGTTCCACGGGGGCTGGAGGAGACCGTGGCCGAGGATGTCGCCCGCCCGCTTTTCGTGACGAGGCACGGGAGAGCGAACACTCTGGATACCTAGCCAGCAAAATACAGAGGTTCTGATTCCGCAGAAGGGAGGGAAACAACGTCACAAAGAGGCCTCAGCAGACCTGAGCCAAATGAGGCGTCCAGCCCAACGCTGCACAAGGATCCACCTCTAAAAGTACAGATCACACACACACACACACAGACACACACACCTACTCTCTCTCTCTCTCTCTCTCTCTCTCTCTCTCTCTTTGGACAGGGCTTTACCGGGGCTCCTTTGACCACGGAACTGGCAGCGCACTGCCTTGCAGTACTATCAACCATTCATGAGTATCATGACTATTTCTATGCAGCAGGCGTCGACAGGATCATCAATTTATTGGAGCTGCCTGATGAACAAAACCAGCTGCAAGTCCAGGTCCGCTGCCGTAGTACAACCCCTCAACCTTTGGAAGACTTACCGTGTCGTTTGATCCTGGTGGTCCGGGGGGTGGGGTGAACTGAAAGCATTGGTCGCAATTGCGTGGTACCCTGTGTCTGGCCCTAAGTTGGGGCCTGCGCAGCAGGGAGCCGTGAAGGTGTTTTTGACTCCAGCGTGAACAGCAGGTGGGAGGTCCGGGCTCTGGCAGCAACCACCACGACAGCAAGAACTGTCCAACGAGCAGGGAATGCAATTACGGGCAGTGAAAGGGACGACCCAGCCGATTCTGGCCTCTTAGAAAAAGTGGTGTAAGTTGCCTAATTTTCACTGGACGTTTGGCAAATTCTGTCGCCAAGTAGCACAACTTGCAAATGCCTCAACTGTTTGGTCTTGCCGTGTGCTATTCACATAGGACAACCTTGCATGTTACAAGGGTTTGCTGGGCCTGGTAAATTTCTCCATTACAGTGTCATACGGTCATCGCCATCTGCTGAAGATGGTCCTCTGCCAAGCACCCTCCACCTAACCGGTCCCGACGCGGGGTTCTGTCCAAAGGCAGGCAGGAAGTGTGAAGCCACCTGCTGATACAGCAATGGCAGTCGGCGACACAGCGCCAAATCCCCTCCCCCCGCCACGCACACCATCGGGGAAGGGTACTCGTATCTTGGCTAATCGGTCCAGCAGAGGTCTCCATGTTGCGGCTTCACCAGTTGTACCCCAGTCTGGTGTCAACACAATCATCTTGGCTCCACCTAAAACACTTTGTCAGCAACCACACACCACCACCAAAGGCTACGACAAACCACACCACACCACATCACACCACACCACACCACACCACAAATCAGACAGTAGGTTCTAGTCAGTGGAGGGTAGTACACAGGGCACCAGTACTGCAGCCTGGGGCATTTTCAGTGAGGAAAGAGCGGCACTGAGAGCCCCCGGAAGAACCCCACTTTTTTATGACTGCCATCGTCGACGGTCTGCAATTTGGCGCTTCTATTTTATGATATATCAAAGTTTCGCGACTTTGGGCATCTCTTGCAACCCCCACAACATATTTGTGAATTTGCTATTTTCCTACGCAACTGGGAGTGCACCATGCAGCCGCTCCCATAACATCTCGACTAACCAGCATGTACATTGTCCCGTAGGTGCTGAATCACCTCATCTATAAGCCCCTGCCCCTGCAATGGCCCATTGCGAATACCAATGTTGGTGTTGCTGTGCAGGTGGTTGTCCTCAATGTTGTGACAGAGCTCTTTGATCACGCCGGCTGCCAGGCAGTGCTGATGAAGGACACGGCCTTCCACAAGCGGGTGGTGGGATTTATTCGGGATGAACATGTGCGTGTGGTCAAGGATGTAACCCTTGGCCGTGGGTCAGCGTCATTCGCGCACTACTCCACCCTCTTCGTGTACAAGATGCTGCACTTTGGGAAGATGGACCCGCAGGTTGTGAGAAGCGTGCAGGGCGGATGTAGGGGGGTCTTGGGCAAAGTTTGTCTCCGCGCCTTTGACGCAGCTCAACCCAGGCCAAGTTTGGAGCCCACCCTATTTCAGGAGCCCCTTCACCTCCCACTCCCGCCCACTGCTCCTCCCTTACCACTAGAATGTCTGCCCACAGGCCTCTGGCACGACAAGAGCTCAGGAAAAGCCATGCCACTCATGCCAAATGCACAGCGAGCGGCCCGTACGCTGTGCTGGTCAGCGTCAGCCTCCCAACCTTTGGGGATTTCCGTCCTCGAACATTGAGCAAGTGAGGTGTACCAGATGTCGCATCCGGTCTATTTTTTGTGACGTGCTTGTGGAGCTGTTGACGAAGGTGCTTGGGGCCAGTGATGTGGACCTAGATTTGAGTGTGCTTTCAGTGGCACTCAAGTCAAAGTTGGGGCTAGCTGACCTAAAGAAGCCCCCATCCACCATGTCTCCTGGAGTCGAAGCCCTGACTAGGGATGTCAAAAGCTGTTGAGGGATTCGCAGCACTACTATGAGTTCGTGCCCCAGCCCTTTCCATCCTCGCGTGAGGACTGTTCCTGTGTGTTCTGTTGGGGATACTCCGGCTGCGGATATGGGAGGCCTAGGACTGGCTGCATTGGCGCCACTGGCCTCGTCAACCCCCTCACCCCCCGCAACAGAAACAGGAAGAGGCACGAAAGCAGTACGGCTAACCTGCAGGTCGAGCTCCCGGAGTTCGACCCCAAAAAAATCTCTCTGAGTAGGCCGAGGAATTCTCTGAATTCCTGCTCCCTACCGTCAGCAGCGCGCTGATGTGAAGACGAAATGCACTTTGATCAAGAAATCGTGCAAAAAGACGTTTTTACAACGACAGGTCAAAATGACCATAAGGAAAAACAAAAACCGGGGAAATTTTCTGTCACGACTGGAGCGCATGAACCCAGTCTCCGAAATGGACCTGAGTGTCCGTACGGAAATCGAGAAGCTACCTATGCCTCCCGAATTCCCTAGCGCTGCCCGAATCTCGAAATACGTGGCAGAATTGGAGGAGATGATGGGGTGAATGAACCCCTCATCTTATGGTCTGACTGAACCACATTTGTGGCTGGTAATTAAAATCCCTCCGAAAACCTCGGGTGTAGCACACTATGCCATGCCCCAGTCCCATCAGCACAGCAGGCCCCGTTACGAGCCTGCGTCCCTCCCCTCCGAACGTGGGGAACATGCCCATACATAACCAGATCTGTGTTGTCCCTGTGCACGCAAAGCAAGCCACTGCCTTGTGGACTGGAGCATTGTGTGCAGCAACACAAACTGCACTCCAGGGGATATCCACAGACCTTAGCCCCTCCTGGGGCATCCGTACCACCTGCGGTACAGACATGACGGTAGCTCAAAAAACTTGCGACACCGCCACTTGAGGTCGAGTGCCCCTCTCCCAACCACAGCAGTCACGGCACTCCAACTGTCGTGCAAGTGCGCACAGGGCGATATGCCCTGGACATGCGGCGCACAACTGATGGCAGTGTCCTCGGTATGCCCCGCAGACGCAACGTCTCCGAAGCACGAAAGGAGAGCGAGCCAATGCAGGTCGGCGCCAACATGAGGATGGGTGTCTTTCAGCTTTCACTTCCATTGCCCACCGCCATGATTGCCGTCACCATTAATGCCTCTGGCTGATGGAATGTGGCGGGCATCTCCGGGCAGAGAAGTTACTTTGGAAAAGCGCAGGGACCACCAGGACCCAGGTAATGGTGGCCAAATGATGGTCCGCATTGGGCCCAAGTTGAAGCACCGACTTCAAGGGATCATTGGGTCTGAGACTGTTTGAGACACGCAGCGTGTGTGTACGTGTGTGTGCACGCGCGCCTGCAAGAGTGGGTGTGTTGGTGGGTCTGTAGGTGGGTGTGGGTATGCGTGTGGCGGACAATTTCAACTCGGGCGACGGCTGCGGGGGTACCTGGTTGTTGCAAGACTGGGCCACCGCAGCATTCCTCCAGGTACCACGGATAGTGCCAGTGGTCTCCAACAGCACCTCAGCATCACTCGGTCCTGCACACCAGCCTAAGGCACGCACCATCAGAGGGTCGTCAACAAGTGGCATCTCCGATTGGATCCCCCCCCACCCCGGATACCGAGGCTTTGTGCCAACCCCCCCCCCCCCCCCCGATTATTGCCAGGCACCCCGCCGTGGCAGAATGTTTGCACTCCGCACTGAAGATTGCTGCCCTGTGGATCCACCGCTTCCCCCTCCCCATGGAGGCGCACTGGGTCTTGCTGTTTAAATTCGCACGGATGTCGGTCACGAGGTTGCTGCACACCACCCACCCCGGCCTTGCTCCCTGCTCCCTGCCAGCCTTTTAGCCTACGTTGCGCTTGCCCATGAATCCGTTGGACCCTGTCTGATGATCACACATTTGCGCAGGCGCTGATGAAAAGCAATCCTCGTCTGGAGGGTCTATTGTGGGATGTCTCGTGCGTGACGCACGTGAGCACTCGCCAGCAGGCCAGCTTGTCTTTGGAGATGATGGGCAAGCTCAGCATAGAGAGGCCTGACTCAGACGCCTTGCAAGCATGCCCCAAGGCGCGGAGCCACGTCTCAACTTTTTGGGAGGTGTGCCCCTGAGCGCCCAAGACCTTGACCGAAATCTGCCTGAATACTCCTTTTACGCCATCGCTGTAGAGATGCATGCGGACTGCATGCAACCCATTAGTAAGCTTTGTACAACACGCAGACGCACACCAGCCGTCCCCTACCCATACAGAGCCGGAGACAAGGGGTGTGTGTGTTCTGTGGAAAGTGGCGCCTCCTTGCACCTACAAAGCCCCCCCCCCCCCCGTGGATGTGGACTTCCGTTTGTGACCACAAAAACAGCAGTCTCTGAAAGATCCTAAAAGAAAAGCCCGAGAAGACAGCACCACGGGGTCCTCGTGCTTCGACCGGACTGCGTTGGCGCGACCCCCCTCCTCCTGTTTTCAGTGGACACTTTTCCACGCCCATACAGGCACTGTCACATCATAGCAGGCAGGTGACCCCCCCGTTTGGTGGGGCCAGTCTTTACGCGGTAATTATTGTCGTCAAGCCCCAGGAACCACCCTTGGTTTGTCAAAAGGGTACAGCAGGTGGGACATGGAACGGGGATATGATTGTTGCTGAGTCTGTGGCCCGTTGGTGCATTGGCGTGCCCGGCAATTGGACAGACATCACTGCTGGTGCCTTCAGGGTAACATACACCTCCGTCCTGAACTCCCCGCCCCCGTCGGAACACCCCCCCGGGATTTCAGCGGAAACACATTGCTTTGTTGCACTCCATGCGCCCTGACAGGGCGTTCTAAATGCCGCCGATGCAAATGTTCTAAAAGCGGCCGTTCCCCGAAAACCCGGTCAGAACATCAAAAAATCACCAGACGCAGATATCTTGGGATCACTGCTTTGTGCTTGAGGGTTGTGCGCCCAGAGTTGACAGCATCCTCCCTGGGACTTGGTTCTGCAAAGTGTGACACGTGTTCGGCGTAAAAATCAGCTAATCGAAAAAACAGGGGGGGGGGGTCACTCCTTTCGTGGCATAACCGTACTCTCGAGTATATCCTGCTTTGCTTTGGGCTACAGTGCAACCCCCACAGCAGACGAGGTGTTGACGAGTGCCTACCATGGTGCCAAGACCCAGAAGTCGTTTTTTTGTGCCCGAAGAAACTCATTCCATGTTTCCCAAGGCGATAACCCAGGCGGTCCTCCGTGAAAGAAAAAAAAAAGCAAGGCCAACCATCAAGTGCCGTGGGTTAAAGGCCAACCATCATCGGTTGACAATCAACCACGGTCCGTTGCTGTTACACCACGAACCGTTGATGTTGAACCATTTTGACCGCCTCATTGGGGTGCCCATCGGAGGCCGAAGTACCAGCAGTAGCCAAGTAGGAGGATGTTCCTTTCTGACCTCCGGGGTTCCCTCTATACAGCGTGAGGCGCCGTCGACAGCTGGAATTTTGCGTATCCTCAGCGCCCATGGTTTAGTTCTGCGCGTTGGAGTTGGGTCGGGGGGGGCTCGGACTTTGATGTGGCCCACAAACTGCATCAAGGTGCAAACCCCCCAAAACACGGCTTTGGCCCTCCACAGGGTAGCAGACGCAGCGGTGTTCCAGCAGCCGCACCCACAACGTTCCCCTTTCCCCTTTGGCAAGGGACCGGACATGTGCACGCGGGAGGGCTGTACGTATACACATGTGTATGCGTATACATATACACGTATGCATGCCCTTGTGCACGGGTAAACACCGTTAGCGGACCGTTTTTTAGGGAAGGGGGCCTTCGCCCCCTGCCCGAATATTGTATCTTCGCGTCTACAACATGCCGACAGTGTCTACAATTAGCAGGCCGCGTCCACTTGTGGTGTACAGTGTCTACAGACTATACCCAGGTGAACGTGTGTGTGCACAGTGTCTACAAACCATGCACAGTGTCTATAGACTATACATATACGCGTATACGTATATGTATACGTATACATGTATACGCGTGTAGTATGTGTGCGTATACATATATATATATATATATATATATATATATATATATATATATATATATATATATATATATATATATATATGTACGTACATATCTGGCCCGTGGACAGTTGGTCACGAAGCAATACTGTGTGGGAGCGCGACATGGGCCGGTTCAGGCCGCATGTTTTCTTCTGCTGGAGAGAATTCCCTCCAGTTGACGGCTGCCCAGAAGCTTTTCCAAACATCAATGGCATCTCAAAAGTGACCGGTGCCCAGTCCATGCGCAGTGCACACATGCCCTATGGAAATTTTCATGCACTTTTCTGAAGTGGGGGGCCCCTTGAACCTCGACCTCTCAGAGTCCAGCTGCCTCTTTCAGGAGGGGTTGGCTGTTGAAGGAATGGCGCCCTCCAGTCACAGCAACTCGGAGCCTGCAATGCTCCATTTCTGCCCTTGCGTCAGCGCATCCGCTGTGATGCGCCACATGGCTTCACAAATCACTGATACCCTTGTGTGCTCAGATGGTGGGCTTGGTGATGTTCATATACATGTCCATGTCCATTTACGGCATCTATATCTTTTGGGAGATGCAGTGGCTGCAGAAGCTTCAGGAGAAGCCCAAGACCAAATCGCCCACAAAGGGAAGGGCGGGCAAAAAGCGAACGTTCGGTGGGTGATGACCTGTCCATCGTGCCGTTACCGAGATCTATCTTCAGCGTAAATTTTGAGGCCGAAAGTCCGCTGGCGAATCTCTGCAGTCGATGCAGCGGTTAGGGCACAACAAACTGCCACTTGCCCACCTCCAGCCAACCCGTTAACAGTTAACAGATCCTATGCATCCGGTTTATACCACCCTGTGTTTAGTTGCAGGGTGGGAGTCACCTGCATGACCTCATTCATGAAGATTACGCCCACCCCATTCTCAAAGCCCGCCGCAATGCAACTCAGGCCAGAAGCACAGCGAAGAGCCCGCCTGCTGTATTACTCAGCACTCACTGCCCACATGCCCACAGTCTTGTGGACGCTTCACTCCATGAGAGTCGAATGACTGCGAAAAAATGTTCACCTTTCCGTTTCTCGTGATTTCTTTGCGGGTCACCCCTCCTCGCTTGGTAGGGGGGCCAGGAAACCTCAGCCGCCCCTCCTGCCCTTTCCACTGACCCACAACACCTATGAAGAAATGCATGTACAATGCAAATGGGCACTTCTTTCTTTATTCTGTCAGTCAACAGCGTCTATAAGGATGCTCGCAGCAGCTTCATCTTCTTTGTGTTGTGGCTCTTTAAGGGTCTCTGGCCAGACAGGAGAACCCCCCTGACTGACAGACCCCCGCTCGTCACTAGCTCTGGGGACTCAAACAGGTGAGATGGCAGAGATGGTGATGCATCAGATATCTGTACCAGTGAGGAGGTGCGCATGACAAACAGTTTGGCCACTTAGTACTAACCCTGCGACAATGCTGGACAGCTTGGATGGCCTGGATATCGAAACCACAACAACTTGGGGCTCCTCTGCCAACAATGTACAGATGGGCACTGATGATAGCCACCGTGGACACGCGTACATTTGTGATGGAATGCGCACGTTCTCACACATGCATCACACATGCAGGCACACGAGCACAGACACACATCCATCCACGCACGCGCATGCATGCTGGGTTTCCACATACAGAAAGAGGCACACAGGCACACACACACACACACTGTGTTACTACCCCGCTGGCCCATACTGGTAGACCTTCGTCATATGGTCGTCCCTCCACAGGCACACGCACACACACACACACACACACACACACACAGAGAGAGAGAGAGGGGATTGCGGAGCGAGGGAGGAGTGAGGGAGGGATCGAGGGTGGTGCTACGTAAATCCGCCCCCTGTGGTATTGCTGGTGCCACTTGGAATCAACTCAATTCTGATGCTGTCTTGAGATTCGGAAATGTCAGGGCTTCCGAACCCCCAGAATACACTTAGCGTTCCTTTATGATTTCCTGAGGACCTTGGCCTTCCTGTGCCTCTGGTGTAGAATGCGAAAAGAGAGAAATAGTTCAGGCCCTCAGAAAATTTGTGATAGTGGAAAACTCACCAAATCAGGGGCTGCTGGGGAGGGCGGGGGGGGGATTTTCGACGAGGCCTGTTGGGTCGACCATGGGCGGATTGCACACCCCAGTTCATTTCACTTACGTATTTAGTGCCATCTTTGACTAACCCTGTTTTGCTCCACATGCGATTGGATATGGGTCTGTGGGATCGAGGATCGTGGTTTTGCAGGACCAACTTTGAGGCTTGAGTGGGGGTGAGTATTGTACTCCACTTTGTTTATTCGCGTTTGGCAAATCAATTGCCAAGGTGGTGCCATCTTCGTGGTCTTGCATATCCAAGGGACACGGTGCACACGGTGCATGCTCTCGTCCAATGAACCCTTCACATCGATACTGCTGGTTGGTGCAAATTCTTCACGTCACGTGACAGTGATGAACCTTTGCAGGATGGAGCGGGGGGTGAATTGCAGGGCTGGTGTTGCGCCAGGGGGGCGAAGTGATTTTTAGTGCTGTCTGCGGGCTTGATGTTCTGGCCAACACCACGCGCCCACAGGGAAAAGTAGAAACTGGGGGCCGGAACAGTGGCCTAATGAGCTTCTCCCATCTTCTGATGGGCATGCGCAATGTTCCTGACAGCATCCGTGTAGATGCGTCGGGAATGTATTGATGCCAGACTCTTTATGAATGATGCATCGAATGTTGGCCAGAATTTGAGAATGATATTGTGTTGTGGCCCGCACTCGTGCCCAGACGTACCAGGGATTGGTTGCCGAGGCGGTTTTGTGTGACTCATTCAGTGGCGATGCTCCATTCAGTCTGCACGCATGTGCACAGGCACATGGGTGTGCAGGTGATGAAACGCCCAGCCTCGTCTGCCCGACCCTCACCCTTTGTGCGGTGGGACCCTAAACCACTGGGCACATGCAGACCAAGGCAATAGGTGGTCCGGACCAACAGGACTGTGCGCCTTGTCCTGGAGACCAACCACCGCTTCGTTGTACAACTTTGACCTCCGTATCGTATCCGCCCCGGGCCTGGCTGATGGCCACAGGGGTCCTGGTCCGGCAGTCTCCATAAGGAAGTGATGATCAATGGGTGGTCAATGGACTACGGTCAATAGCCAATCGACGTTGATTGGTGGTTTGCAATTGGCAACGCACTGTCGGTCTTGGGGAGTATGTGTAGGCGTCAATGTATATAAATGCCACACTATACCCTCATAGGTCACACTATATTGAGTGTACAGCTTTGCTGTTTGCTCACCGCATCCCTGAGTGCCACCATCAGCCTACACACAGAGCGCCAAGGAGCAGCTGCAAGAGGGTGGTTGGGCAGGTGCTTCGATGCCTCTCCTTTGCTGGTGTAATTCCTTCTCTGCCGGGTGGCTCATGCAACACTGTCCTGCCTTTTCCGGCCACAATTGACCAGGGGATGCCTTTTTGGTGGCGAAGGTATTTGGGGATGGGCAGCATGCACCGCGGCTTTCAGCGGCCAAGTGACGTTGCCTGGTGGTTTTCTCGTGGTAGTTGGCTGTCAAGTGATGACACTTTCCAGTTAACCCTCAGCGCCCAGCAGACCCACGGTGATTGGCAGCCAATTACCGCGGCTGATGATGGCGATCATCAGCCATCATCAGCAGTTGGCAGTCATTGTTGGCGTGCAGCCTTTTCCCTTCGATCAAAGAATGTCCTGCCTGCAGATCTCAACCGTTGCCAAATTGTATGGTTTGGACACAGGTCTTCGTTGCCATTGTATGGAAATCCGCAGGTGCTCCATCTGTACAAGGTGACCATTGCTGTTGATTCTAGGGTCTGTTTGGGTCATCAGGGCACCATTTCCCGGTCCAGTTGCGGCCTTCTTAGTTAGATCTGGGGGGCTGAACCGTGGGATAATTGACAAAAAGCAGTGTGCTGTATATGCATCGGCCACACGCCGGGTAAACACCCCCCCTTGACCTGGGAGATTGTGCTGTGAATGAGTTGGGTTATGGCCCTCCTTTGCCTAAGACTGTGAAACATTATGTTGCCAGCAACAGTAAGCTCAAGGTAACATTCGGTAATGATACCGCATGTCCTGCTGCGGCTGCAACCCACCTATAAGAGACATTACAAGGAAGCAGTACATCGTGGTCCCTTCGTCCCATTGCACCCGTTTTGTCTTACAATCGCAATTGCATCGCATGGGAATGTCTTGTGTAAGTGAGAGGTCAGGACACAACACATCCTCCCCTCACAACGCACATTCAAGACCTCCCAGCCAACACTTTGTAAAGGCACTCCTGTTGGCAGAGAAAAGCCACGCACGCGGTCCACTGGCATGAACCACCGGCAAGGCCATGGGGGGAGCCTTAAGCGCAGTGCAACTGTTTGGGCGTCTGGCCGTACTAGAGACCCATACTTTGAGATACTAGGGGCCCCTAGGGGCATCATGGTGACCCCTAGCGTACGTTTTGACTTCTGATTTTGTCCCCCTTTGTTGGGGACCCCCGAGAATGCAGGAAGTTCAGGTGGAGTTGTTCGCGAGCAAGGAGCAGCATATGATGCGCCTCTACTGTTTGCGATACCTCAATAACACCTATCGCTTCTACTGGAGATCGATGGGGTTGTGCTATGCTAGCCCCCCATTCTCCCAACTTGCTAAGGTGTTGACCAAGATCGCCCTTAAAGGAGCGAGAGTGGTGCTGTGTACCCCAGTTTGCAACTTTCTTGAGCTGGGGCAGTTTGGGTCACCTAATTCTAAGGGCGTTTCCAGGGGGTGTGCTTGGGGGCTCTTCGGGGGGAACATAGTCTAAAAGTAGCGCGCAGTGCGCGCGCAGTGCAAAGATTCCCCCATGGACCCGTGTCAAGCACTGAGAGAACGTGTTTTTGGAGCCTAAGGGAGGGCAAGGCCCCTCCCTCTAGTCACCATGGCACAAGTTTTTTTGACTACGATGATGACTGTTACAGGCCAATCTTTGCAGCCCATACCAAGCCCAAAGTCGCGCCATGGAACACAACCCTAAACCCATGTTCTTCACCTTTCTTGCTCATAGCGGAGCAGAGTGGCACCAAACCCGGGACAAATGTCATGCCCGCGCGGATTACAACCAGCGGCGCTGGCCGAAAAATCGGCTGATGTCGGCCGGTCCTGAAATTCCCGTTTTTCTAGTCAGCTAGTTTGGCTGGCAAAATCCATCAAAGGAACTTGAGGGAAAGGTGGCGAGGTTGTGGAAAAGTGGGAAAAATGGGACTGGGAAAGATGGGGAATTTGTCCCAAATTGTCCCACTTCTCTCCAATTTTTCTCCTATTTCCTACCAATTCCACTCATTTTTTCTACACTCCCCACAATGTATTTTTGGCAATTGCCCACAATTCCCCATATCCCCCCCCTTTCCCCCGTTTGCCCCCATTTCCCCCCATTTCCTCCCATTTTCCCCCATTGTCCCCCATTTTCCTATTTTGCCCAATTTCCTTCACCTCTGCGGCTAGTTGGCTAATTGGGCTGCGGCTAACGCCGATGCTTGGGATTAATGTCCATTTTGGTCCGAGGAGAATGTTCAACAATGCTAAAATAATGAAACCCAGCAGTGTTCCTCTAAGCGTGCCCACTTCAACAGCCTTTACCGGACACGCAGATTCTTCAATGCACCAACTGAGACTGGCATAAGGCTAAGAGCATGTTAGCTATCTCAACACCTGCCATCATGGCCCGTTCCTCTCCTTCCCCACAGCTTTCTTCAGCCATGACTGTTGCCGCACAGGGTGGTTGAATTGCAAAGCTTGCTTGGGTGTGTACCAGGGGGGGGGATCAATGGTCGGTACTGATAGACTGAATGTCCCTGCATAGACACTTCCAGCCATTGGTCCAGATAGTTCCAAATCAGTTCTCGTGTCCCCTTCTTGGTGAGGGTACTCCAGTATCCTGGTTGATATGAACAATCAGCGGGAGGCTTCAGTGGGTCTATGAACAAGAGGCGATTTGGTGGGCTGCCACAGCTGCTCCACAATCCAACCAAAACAACCAAAGTGGTACGTGCGCTGAAACTGTTTTTTCCATGGCGCAATACTGGCACCCATTCAGCCGTTCCATGTGAGCAAAAGCCCCCCCCCCCCCCCCTCTGCGCAAGCACCGCCTTGTTTAAGCCCCGGGACCCGGTCTGACCGTCACTTTCCTGACTTTCTTGGTGCTTGCTCAAGGTGGGGGGGGTAGTTTCAAAAAGGGGGGGAGGTAACACTCAAAGTTGGTAGCAGGGGTACCGGAAGGCTTAAAAGGATTGGCAGAAAACATGCCACCTGACTGCTGCGGGCTCTGTGTCATGGGATGGAAGGGTGCTGTGCACTGTGTTTCTTGGTGAGAGTATGTCGCTTAGCACCAGGGGTGCAAGGCAACATGCTGGAGGTGCAAGGGAAAATCAGACCTGTCAGTTGGATGAGCTTTTCTGAGCTATGAGCTGTAGGACCCATAGATGTGGGGCATCAGCTGAGGTTGCTGACCAGATCCCGAGATTACAGTTGGTCGAAACGGAGCTGGTCTGCGAAGGGCAAACCGGTTAGAGGCTGTGCTACGACATCATTTGGCTCCATGGAGCCACACTCAAATAGTGGGGGGGGGGGCGCCACCACTGGGGGGGGGGGGGGTTCGTTGCCCAGAAGGTCTGGTTCCGGCCGTAGCGCGAGGTCCTCCCAGGCCTCAGATGGTTGTTTTGGTACTAGGCGTAAGATGGTTGTTTTGGTACTGTGCTTTGTGTTGATGAGAGCTGTAGTTTATGTGGCACTGAATAAAGATCAAGGAGGGAGATTTGCTGTTGCTTTTGAAGCGGTGGTGTGTGGTGGCATGTGGATGAGTATCTGTGCGGTGTGTGGAGAACCGGGCATCGGGGATGAGAAAGCCGTCCTTGATCAGCTAGTGGATCCGCTTCATTCTTGCCTATGATGTTGGCATGGGAAGGAATTGTGTGTACCAAGAGGGGGGGGGGGGGGGTCACTGCTTGTAACACTGCAGTGCTACAGGACATATATGCCGTGGATGGTTGCAATTTCTTGACAAGGGAAATTTGATATTGAGGGGGTGCTCTTAGCTCAGTGCATGCGCAGTGCACACATGCGTGCACAGTGCACGCACAGTGCAACTATTTCGGCATCTTGCTGCCCCCCCGCCCGCCCCCCTTTGTAAAAGCTACGCCCTTGTCCAAGCTACAGCGGGTGTAGGGGACCGTATTAATTTGGTACCTAATTTGATTAGGTACAAATGTGGTGCGGCCACATAAGACATGGGTTTGGTGACAAATTTGCTAGTTCCTTAGGGTCATGGACACATCTGTTGTGAGTGTTTGCCCACTTGAACCCACATAGCTCTGATTTTGGGGACATTTGTGCACTACATTCCCCCTTCTTGCACCTGTTCACCATGCAATCTTCTCTTTTTGAACATGGGTGTCTACGGCCTTTCCAAGCTACAGTTGGCGTAGGGACCGTATTAATTTGGGACTTTTGCGTAAATTTTTAAGCGCGCCAAACCCAAGTGTACAACTAAACCACTTGTGTACGAAGATTGTTTCCAAAGACTTCGAAGGCCACCCACACCCATGTGGCAAGTGAGAGTGTCCGGCAAAAAAAAGTGTGAAAAGGGCCGAAGATAGGTGAAAATGGGCGAAATTGGGTGAACTTCCAAACATGCCACACCCCCAACGTGGAAGAAGCAACAAAATACCTAATATTAAGCAACAACGATGCCCCTAGTATCACAAATAATGGGTTTCTAGCACCCCCCCCCCCCCTGAAAAGGCTACGACATCTCCTATCTTGGCACAAGACAAGGGGCTATCGCAACGACAACCCCTTGTCAATGTACCTATGTCCTCGGATAGACCCTTGTCTTGACGCCTGCTGGACCGCTTTGTCCTTGGAGGCCTTGTGTCTTAACACGTGTATGTTCACCATGTTGCCTAGACACTCTAAGGTTTTCTTTTGTCCTCATGCCACAAATTGACAACCTTGCAAAGTCGTGGACTGGCAGTATGGGGATCAAGACCGCGGCTACAATGGTGCATGCTGCCCAAACGCCGCCGCGGTACATTGTTGCGTTTATGTGGGCAGAGTGCATTGGTGCAATGGCTGACGTGAAGATAACCCTGTTGTTGATTGCTAAAACGAACCCTGGGTGCTTTAGTGAGGTGTTGTAGGATATTTTGGAAGCACACTTAGATCTACAGTTGCTGTTATACACCCCAAGCGCAAAGAACATGGAAGATTTGTTTGATTACACAGCCCCATCTATTGATTGCGAGGGACGCCAAGAGAGCGTGTATGTGGAGTGTTTACATGAGGGTCAATTGGATCAGGGGGGGGGGGATTCTCGGAAATTGGATATCATGCTTAAAACCCCCCCCAGAGCCAAATTTTAAAAAGGGGGGGGGTTTGGGGGGGGTTTAAGGGGATTTTTCGCTGCGCGGGGGTATTGTCCGCGGGAAGGGTACCCCGGCCCCCCCAAACCCCCCCCAATGAAATACATAGTGTTGGGCACCTCCGAACAGTTGGGTATGTGGCCCAAGTGTGATCCGACAATTCGCACCGCCCCTACCGACGTCTATGGTAGGGTTTCATTGGCTTGGGTATTTCCGGCTGTGGGTACCAGAAACCTCGGGACTGTGGGTCTCCGAGGCGGTCATGGGGTTCGAAATACACCATGGGGTTAGAATTGCAGCATGGGGGTTGAAACGCATCAAGGTCGGTCATGGGGTTCGGAGTGCATCACGGGGTTAGAAATACACCATGGGGTGAGAAATGCGTCAAGGGGAGGGCATAAAAGAAGGGGTGTGTGTGACTATACTGGTCGACCGACACAACTCGGGAGGCCCTTAAGGCTATGGCGGGCCAGGCCTCCCTCCCCGCGCCATTGTGTGGGCCTTCCACTCCTAGTGTGCATGCTACTACAAGGGAAGGAGAGGGAGAGCGAGGAGGTGTAGGGGGTGGGGGACATGTGTGCATGTAGCTCCGCCTACTTCTTCCGCCCTGACGTCTTCACCTTGCAACGCTTCTTAGCACTTTGCTTGGGAGTGGTGATGGACCGCTTTGTGCCCTTGCCGGGCACAACTTTCTTTTTGGGGAGAACTTCCACCCCGGAAGAAGAGGTAGAAGAGGAGGAAGATGAGGAAGAAGAGGAGCTATTACCGTCTTCGGAAGTTGCGGAACTCTCGTTACCGCTGGGCGAATCATGATCTGCGGAACACCCAGATTCCACAGAGCTTGCATCCTCCTCCGGTTTCCACTCCCAATCGGAGCGGCCAAGAGAGGCTTCAGAGAAGGATGCACTCTCGTTGTCGGCCACCTTTGCCACTTTCAAGGTGATCTTGGGCTTCATCACCATGGGGAATTTTTTGGCTCGCCCCCTTTTTTTCTCATCGTCCTGGCTGACTGCAACCCATTCCGTCAGATCAACGGTGTTTGGTGCCACGGTTGGATGGCACCGTGCCAAGTGAGTTTTGATGTTCAAAACCCACGGGGTGCCACTGCACCCGGGAATAGGACATTCACGGGGGATGTTTTCTTGTTTGCGCATAGCCACTGCGAGCTTCATTGGGACCACACACGGGCAAGTGCTACTGATTTTCTTGCGCACAATACTTGTGGTACGCGTGCCTGTTGTGCGCCCACAGAAAACACAAGGTCCGGTCTCACCACGCATCCTTGGGTCCGTTACCACCTCTCCTTTCTGCAAGTGCACTGCCACACTTGCGCATCCTTGCCAAAGCAATGGCAACGCCACAAAACAAAGAAAATATTGTTGCTTCCGCGGGCCGCATGCTAGTATGTGCCACACTAGCCGTGTGAACTTGTTACACGAGGCATACATTAAGAAGGGTATTCCGCTACAAGCAACTTGCTAGTGCAATTGCACACCCGAACTGCCCGCCTCGTGCCGGGCGCGTCTTGTCGTCGCTCCTACAGCAAGGCCGCAGTGTAGCGCACTGTCTTGAGATGTTGCAACGGGGCTACCGTGCCAAGTACACTCAAAACGAGAGGGACTTCGGATTGCTCACCTTGCGCATTGGTGGCCCACGGCTCTTGCATGCCGCAAACCATGCAAGGTGCCCCAAGTAGGGACCAAGTGCTCCCCAAGCACAAACATGGATCAATTGCTTATGGGAAGACGATAACAACAGAAGACATGTTGGCCATCTTGCCAAGCAAATTGCCTTTTTGTGCATACTCCATTTGTGTGGACGAGGTGGCGGTTGAGGGGGACATTGTACCATCATTGGTTGGCGGTCCATCCCCGGTGCTTTATGGATTTGCATGGAGCATGCAGGTGTTCCTGAAATTCAAGGTGAAAGTGATTTGCTTGCCCTTCGCCGGCAGCCACAAGCTGGTACCATCCACCGGGTGTCGGTCTGTGCCGTTTGGCTCATTGTCCCCATGCATCGTGGGGTATCCTACCGTGACACATCTCGGATTGCATTTAGTGCCATTCACCGTTTTTGTGTGTTCTTTCGCTTCAAATCACGGCAACGGTCAAAAAGGGGGGCCAGAATCAGAAGTGGCCCATAAGTGGGCAAGGTGGCTACATAACCCTTGCCGCCTGGGGGATCCCCACCGCTTCATAGTGGGGGGCAGAATCATAAGTGGCCCACAAGTGGGCAAGGTGGCTACATTACCCCTGCCGCCTGGGGGATCCCCAACGCTTCAGGGCGGGGGGCAATATTAGAGGTGGCCCACAAGTGGGCAAGGTGGCTACATAACCCCTGCCGCCTGGGGGGTCCCCACCGCAGGGGGCAGAATCAGAAGTGGCAGCAGTCAGAAATGGAAAATCTTATTTTTGGGGGCCGTGCAACAAAGCGTGGATTTCAGAGTGGGGGGACAACATCAAAAGTGGCTGAATTGGGGGGAAGGACGAATCTTTGGATGTGCAGTCCAAAAGAATACCACCAAAAAAAAATTGCAGAAATGGTGTGTCTGCGTCGAAAAACACCCTTAAAACCCCCCCACAGACCATTTTTAAAAAAGGGGGGGGTTTCCAAAACCCCCCACGCTATCGGATTTCTCAGAAACCCCCCCCATCCCCTGAATGGGATCTTCAAAAGGATGAACTTCAAGGAGACGCTCGGAAAAACACATTGTGGCAAGGCTTGATGTAACACAAGGTTTGCCTATCCACTGAAAACGATCCTAGTTTTGTCAAGTCCGATCTATTCCCTTTGAAGTGACCCCCCTTACCAATAGTGTGAACATGGGCCAGGGACGACCTCCGGGCCTATGGGTGACACACAACAACTACACCATCGCCATGCCCTGTCCACCACAACCTCTCCTCATTGGTAAATCCGACGACCGTTTCTGGGACGGAGTTTATGATTCCGCTAGGGGAGCATGGAGAGGACTCAAATAGTTGGCAGTTTGTCCTCTGAGAGCAAACAAATGACACCGCTCTTGTGGACTTGCAAAAAGAGGCCAAGTTGTTGTACGACGGTTTTTAGTGTGAGACCGTCGTGGCCATGCCCCCCCCCCCCCCCCCAAGGAACTCTACCTTGCAGATGTGCCCGGCCTTTCCAGTGAGGAGATCAAGGAGACCTCATGTGGGTACACAATTGCCCTACAACATCTTCAGGAATTTGCCATCTCGCCACTAGAAAAAGTTAACGGTGTTCACGCACGGCCAACATTAGCTTAACGTCTTGTTAGTCAACCTAGTGCGCATTGATACGGAGAAGCCTGGGTGTAATTGATTCCATCGATGAAGCAAGAGGCATGGGTAGAGCAGTCACCATGTCCGAGCTCGAAGGATGCTGTCAACGCGGAGATCAAGGCACTCAAGGAGGCACAAGCAACCGAGGTTCATGTGCTCAAGAACTAAGAAGAAATAACGAAAAAAGAAGAAGGAGCAACAACTGGTAGTCAAGGAGGCAGTTCAAGGGGGGCGCAAAAAGTAGCAAGAGGCCATGGCCCCTTTGAAGGAAACTCTGGCGAAGGCACGGAATATGCTTGACGGCAAACACAGTCCTATCAATGGTCTGCATGGCAGGTGTTGGGAGCTGTCCTTTAAGAATGAAAGCCGATTTGGTGGGATGTATTTGGCCAAAAAACATAGAAAAGGCTATCGAAATGTCAAAGGTAGCATGAAGTGCACATGCCATGCACAAAAATTGGAAGGTACATGTAGATGCGAGGACAGCAACACTCACCGTTCAATCAGTGGACGGGGACTCAGGTCTGCCGACTTATGCTGGGGACGGTGCCTACAAAAGCCGTGAGGTGAAGAGGTCCTACTACTGCGCAGTCATCTCCCTCCATGCCTTCAGTTGCCCTAGAACACCTCCAATTGGCTTTTGCCTTCGGACATCCTACCTACCATCTCCATCCGCACTTGTTTCTCTTGGGACACTTGCACCTTAAGGTCTGCAACCTCCATGTGTGTGTATGCTATTGCGGCCTAGGCCTTTGCAGCCCCAATGGTAGAAGCCTTTCGACATGCCAAGGTGGCCTTGTACCTTGACAACAGTACAAAAGAGAGGTGTACATTGCTAAAAACCTGGATTCTTCCAATGCTTCTCCTCATTGCGCGTGCTGCTAGTTGGCGCAATTTCATATCGGACCTTCAACAAGATGTCCTTCTTGATTGGGCAGCTCCGCAAATGAAACCTTGAGGTCTTATTGAAGGTGACACCCTTTGACCGTACTATGCATTTCCACTCAACGTTGAATCTGTCGATTGGGAACCTGTTATTGCTAATGACAGAGATGCTAATGTCTGTGATGAGGATCGTCCGAAGGTTGATATTCAAAAAGACATCGCCGGGGTGGGTCTACACTTGCCCAATAGTTTACGCGTGGGGTGTAGAGGGGTCTACACCGCTTCAATCATTTACACATGGGGTGTAAAGGGCCCCGCACTCCTCCAATAATTTGCGCGTGGGGTGTAGAGGGGTCCACACCCCTCCAACAATTTACGCTTGGTGTGTGGACCGGTCCATGCCCCCCTACACGTGGGGTGTAGGGGGATCCACACCCCCCCCTCCAACAATTAACGTGTGGAATGTAGAGGGACTACACCCTTGCAATAGTTTACTCGTGGGGTGTGGAGGGGTCTACAACCCTTCAATAATCTACCCATCGGGTGTAGAGGGCCCCTCACCCCGCCAACAATTTGCTTTTGGGCTGTGGTGGGCTCTACACCCCTCCAATAATTTACGCTTGGGCTGTACAAGGGACTACACCACTGCAATAATGTACGCGTGGGGTGTGGAGGGGTCTACACCCCTTCAATCATTTACACATGGGGTGTAGAGGGCCCCACACCCCTCCAATAATTTACGTGTGGGGGTGTAGAGGTGCCTACACCCCTCCAATACTTTACACTTGGGGTGCAGTGGGGTCTACACCTCCCCAATAATTTATGCTCGGGGTGTGGAGGGGTCTACACCCCTCCAATAATCGCGGGATGTGCAAGGGTCTACACCCCCCCAACAATTTACGCCACATTGCGTCAATTCTATCCCCCGGTCACGCAAACAACAATGCATCTTTCATTGTTTGCAAGGCATTGGGCACCAAGACACCCAAATAGCGGTGGATTTCAATGTAAGGTATGTCACACACACAGGGATGGCAGCATCGTGTATCGTTTTCATGAGACCTGCAGGACCTGCAACAAGCGATGCATGATTCTGCCAGACTGCCAGTTTCAAATGACGACATGACGTGGTCAAGACGTGACCTCATCCATTCGCACGTTTTGGGCTCCACTCACCAACTCTGTCAGAGTGAAACTGTATGTCAACCATTAGAGAACCAAACATGCTTGGTGCCACACGTGATAATTGGGGGACAAGAGGGGCTCAGTCATACCTGTCATGTCACATCGTTTCTACTCACCACAACATTGTGCATTGGAGCACAACCCAGTTCTGCACAAAGTGGAGTGGATTGGGTACAGTGATGAGTGCACAGCAGCTCAGAACCTCTGGCGAACCGCATGCTTGTTGCATGTCAGCACAGCCTTGTTGGAGAACGCGATCCCTGTTCGACTATTGCTTTCCCTGACCTGGGCTGTGCGTGTGCAAGCGCACGCGTGATAGTTTTCCAAGCATTCATTTGTTTTGGGCAGGCCAGGGTGCATGTAGGTTGCAGCTGTTGTCAGCCCGGGGCTCAGGCAGCTGTTGTGGGCCGGCCACCGTTCGGCATACCATCTGTCACTGCAGTGCTGGTCATGGACCTCCGGAGTGCCAAGAAGAAGGCGCAAAACTGTGGCAAGAAAGGCCACCTTGACGAGCGCCTCACCCACTATGAAGCAGTGCACAACCGGTTCTTGTGCGCAGTGTGTCTTATGGAGGATGACACCACATCAGGCGCTCTACCCATAGCGGAGGCGGCCCAGAGGGAGCGCAAGGCCATCAAGGCCCAGATTCAGGATGTGGCTGCATATTCCGCAGTGCTTTCCGCCCGACAGCAGCAGCTGGTACGTGCTGCGCCCATAACTGGCGGATGCTCTGTCAGATGGTTGGCAGTCTGACCCTTCTATTTCCCGCCCCGATGCTCAATGCTGGCCATAGGTCGGCCGGAATTGCACGGCTCGCGGGGGGGGGGGGGGGGGGGGGCATGGCACTAATGAGGCGCATGGGTGGCGGGGGGTGAGCGAAGCGCACGTGGCGGGCGGGGGGGGGGGGGGTTGGCGCTACTGAGGCGGGGGGCGAGGCTGGCGCGGGTGGGTTTGGCACACGAGCAGGGCGGCCTGTAGACACTGTCTGCCCCAAGTAGACGCGGTCTGCAAATTGTAGATACTGCGGGCATTTTAAAGACGGCGCAGTTTCGGCGAAACGCTCCGTCATGCATAGCACTTAGGTGTTCCTGTGTCAATTGGCTTGTGCTCCAGCAGCACACTCAGATGCCTACGGGGGTTCCAGTGCCCGCAACATTTCCTGACATCAGATGTAGCTCATTCTCACTACTTGTTACGTCCACTACCACGTGACTATGTTATACGAGGCGCAAATCCGGCTGGGACCTCGTTAGCACCAAACCTTCCCACCTGTGCGCCTTCCTCGCTTGAGCCCTGCCCCTATGGGCCTTCCTCGCTCAATTCGCTCGCTTGAGAGACATGCCCATGTGCACGGGTAAACGACGGTAGCGGCCCGTTTTGCAGGGAATGGGGCTGTCGGCCCTTCCCAAATATTGTCACTTTGTGGGAGAATGGGACACCTCTGGTCATTTATTGTGAGAGCTTTTTCAAGTCTGGTAAGAAGGCTTCGCCAGCTTGCGTGGGCCTGGACTGCAACAAAAATGATAAGGCTTGTGTGTTCTTGTGTCTTATTTATACAAAAACTCCATGTAATCATGAACTGCTCCAATGGATATGATATGCAGTGCCGCAAGTAAGGGATTGTAATCATGAACTGTAATCATGAATGTTCATGATACCGAAATGTCGAGTGCTTGTGGACACGGCCTGCCCAAATGGAGTGTTGGCGATTATGACCTGGTATAGCAATCATGCGCCCCTCCTTTTCATCCAGGATCTCCACAGCGAACAAGTCAAAAACGCACATGAAATTGCTCTCAGCTCTCTCGAACATGCGGTTGAGCAACTGAAGCAGGGGCTGGACCAGCGTAAGGCTCAGGTGTGCTCTCCCAGCAGAGGATCAACCTAACCTCCAATTCCTGCGCATGACTGCCACGGGCATTAGCATCGGTATGAGCATGTGCATACCTGCCGTACTGCAGTGGCGAATGTGTCCTGTTTCGGCAGATTCTCTTTGTGTTGTGTGTTCCATAACTTTCACAAGCCTGAACTCACTGGGGGTTTCAACCCAAGGTCCTACGGTACGCGTCTTGAGAGAGGTACAGGCCAAATTGAGCCAGCACCGCGCAGGTACGCCAAGGAGCTAACCACTGGCCTGCATGTACGCCGCTAGCACGGTAGGGTCCACGCCGAACCGAGAGCAGGAGGGCAGCAAGGAGAGGGGAGAGGGTCAACGGCTCAGCAGTGCAGTATACAGCAGCGGCAGGCCCGAATGCACATTCGAGAACGGTACAATTCGCTTTTCCAATGTCAGATACGCTCAGAGCTGGAGGCGCTGCTATCACAGCAGACGAGATGCATTGCTGAAGCCCATGACCGGCTGGTTGGCATGGCGAAAGATGCCGACGTGTACATCAAGCGCATGAAATCTTTGTTGAGCAATGCCGCAGATGTGGACACAATCCGTGATGGGTAGGCCTCGAGTCAGGGTTGGGTTGTATCTGGTTTTGTGACCCCAGTTAGCTTGGCTTGGCAAGATGTTGCACAGGCAAGTTTGTCTCTCTGTTTGGAGAAGCAGACCCTGCCGTTGGCCATTATTTGCCCACCTCATGTGGTTGTTGAGCCATCAACCACTGTTGTTAGGCGCCGACTGTCCTCTGCCAACCTCCTTATTGCTGTCCAGCCACAGGAAACAGTCAGGGTCATTTTGAGGCGAGAGGGCACTGTTTTTTGGTCAGTCAGCGTCAGTTTTGCTGTGTGTGGGTGTGTTGTTGTTATTGTTATTGTTGTTGCTGTTGTTGTCGCCGTCGTCGTCGTCGTCGTCGTTGTTGTCGTTGCCATCATCGCCGTTGTTGTTGTTGTTGTTGTTGTTGTTGTTGTTGTTGTTGTTGTTGTTGTTGTTGTTGTTGTCGTTGTCGTTGTCGTCGTCGTCGCCGTCGTCGTCGTCGTCGTCGTCGTCGTCGTCGTCGTCGTCGTCGTCGTCGTCGTTGTTGTCGTTGCCATCATCGCCGTTGTTGTTGTTGTTGTTGTTGTTGTTGTTGTTGTTGTTGTTGTTGTCGTTGTTGTTGTTGTTGTTGTTGTTGTTGTTGTTGTTGTTGTTGTTGTTGTTGTTGTTGTTGTTGTTGTTGTTGTTGTTGTCGTTGTTGTCGTTGTTGTTGTTGTTGTCGTTGTTGTCGTTGTTGTTGTTGTTGTTGTTGTTGTTGTTGTTGTTGTTGTTGTTGTTGTTGTCGTCGTTGTCGGTCGTAGTCGTAGTCGTCGTCGTTGTCGTTGTCGGTCGTTGTCGTCGTCGTCGTCGTCGTCCGATGAATCAGGTGGCCGGAAGTCCCGAGCGCCGCTCGCTTACTGTGTGTGGATCTTCGTCGATTACCAGTCGCCGTTCTGTTCTGCCCATTGTCTCAAACTCATGTGGGATGCGAAGTTTGTGAAGGAAAGGGCGAGACTGCGTCTCAATTGATACTGACTTGCCTACTGTCTACTCCTGAAGTTGCAGCGCCTGGTGAGGTCTGGCATGTTGCTGCAGGAGGCTCCACTTGATGAGACTTGTGTACCTGCAGCCTGTGTGTCAGTGTGCGCTCCTCAACCCCCCCCCCCCCCAGCACCAGGGTTGCACCCCCTGCAACTGCAGTGCCCCACCGATGTGTGCATTTGAGGATCCGGAAGCCCTTGGCCCTGTGGTAATTTCCTCCTCCGAGTTTCATGGTGCTGGGAATGCCTGCATGCCGGCGTCGGCAGGGGACCGGACGACACGGCGGCAGTGCTGCTGCAACCGTAAGCCGTAGGCAACCATTCCACGCCCACCCACAAAACTGCACTTTACCGCGCTCTCAAGAGACACCAATGACCTCGAACCACAAGCCCCCCCCCCCCCCCCTTCCGTTGTCTGATGTCGCAGTGCAAAGGGATGTGGCACAAAATGGATCTCGATGCACTGCTTCCGTCTGCGACAGGCAGTGCCAGCGCACAAAGGCCCTGCCGGACCTCCCAGAAATGCCGGAGATATCCTCAGCCACGGTGTCTTCCATCGACGTTGCAGACCTCGCCAGCCAGGCCCTGCGGCTGCAGCCCACGCCCCTTGCCACCGCCAATTACGATGGCAAAGGGCCACCCAATGCCCCATCCCAGTCTGAGGGCGCTGACGCCTGCAAGAAGCCACGAGTGGACACATCTTTCAGTCGGGAATCCAGTGGCCTTCTCACGCCAGTCGGCTCCAGTGCAAGCCCCAGCCCCAGTGCAAGCCCCAGCCCCAGCCCAAGCCCGAGCCCCGGTCCCCGGGCCAAGCGTGCACCAAAGTTCCCCCCGAAGCCGGCGCCAGCAGCAGACGCAGTGCGGGAAAATGCGGTGGTGGTGACGGAGCACTGCACTTTGGCCCCGCAGGACGGGGACTGCCGGGTGGTGGAGGTGCGCGGGGATCTGGCATTGACGCTGCACGAGCGGGCGGACGCGTGTGTGCAGATGATTGCCGGCGGCGATTTCGGGGCGTATTTGTGGAAGCCGCACGCCAATATTGATGCAGAGTTGTTTGAGAGCCAGCGGCAGCTGCAGGTCGTGTTGACTGGCGGTCGTGGTGGCGTGCGTTTGGTCCTCTGCACGGGTGCATTTGCTTCAGCATTTCCGTGGGCGTACAAGTGGGAGTTTTGGGGGGGGGGGGGGGGGGCAAAGTGGTGTTGCAATTTTTGCCCCCAGAATTCTTTGGCTTTTCGGGGCAGGCACTGGGGGCGCTACTGGGGCTGGCCTGTGACACGTCGCCATCAGGAATTCCACCGCAGACTTCCCACTGTGTAAGTCATGTAATTTTTTTTTCCGCTGTCAGTGTGTGTTAAAAAAATCGCCATATTGCGTAGTTTTTGTGACCAAGCTTTCTGCACACAGCTGCAACACGAGTTGAAAAAAAATATCTTTGGGATGTGCACAATGAATCCCATAGAGGCAGGCAACCCGACACTTCAAAGTAGAACATTTTTTAAAAAAAATACACACAGTGACAGCAACAAAATTACAGGATGCAGCGATTTTTTGCACACGACATATATTTTCCACCTTGCCACTGGCCACGTCGAGCAATGATCGGGCTGGCCGGGGGTGTGGTGGAGTCACGTGCTGCCGCAGTCGGCTCCAACCGAGTTCTGTGTGTGAAGGGGGCGGTTCTTAGTGAGAAGCAAACACGACAGCGCTGGCTCTGAAGGAGGTGCATTTCTCCTGCCGGACCACTAGCATATGTGTGCCAGAACGGCCGTGGGGGTGGACCGGCACATGGCACGGTCCCATTGCAGGGCGCATGGATCAGTTGGTGGCACGTCATTGAAATTCATGGGATGCAAAGGTCGGGTGTTTGCCAGATTTCCCCCCAGTTGCCATCACCTGAGCCATCCCCCCCCCCCCCCCCTCCCTCTGAATATTGAACCCCCTCCCCCCCGCTCTTATCAACCAACCGGACCCATGAACCATCCGGTTGCGTTCGGCGAGCTCGCGCTGAGACACCGCTAACTCGGCCATGCGGGCGCCATAGGCGCGCGGAAATGCCATTGATTGCTGGCTGGGCTTCAGGGCAGCCCCAGAGTATTCACAAAGAACAGCAGAGAAGAGGATTTGTCGAGGTTTGCGCTCCATTGCGACGTAGCCCTGGGCGCTGCCGCCGTGTAGAAGTGTGGTGGTGCAGGAGGCTGGCGGGCCTCGGATCTGTGACGTTCCAGGCCGGGCGCCTGGTGCGACCGAAGGACAGGGGGCAGTGGACCCCCCCAAAGGGGGACCAATGGCAGAATGCCTGGAAATGCTGCACACTAATGATGGGTGACAGTTGGTGATCCCGGAACCCCTGGTCCTGTGGGACATACATTTCCCACATCGGAGGTGGTGAGCACCCCTCAACCTTCACAGTCGTGGGAATGCCTGAATGTGGTGCATGGCCGGCGCCGGCGTGGGAGGGACGCCAAGGGGCAGAAGCAGGACATGTGAGCAGAGGCACGACTGTCCCACCGTCACCCCCCATAAATACACTTCCCCAGTGGCTTGGGACAAGCGCTGCAGTCCTTTATTTCTGTAGCTGAAACCAGCGTACGCCCGGGACTGCGAGGCGGCACACTTACTCAGCCTTTGTGGCAGCCCGCCCCCCCCCCCCCTCCCAAACTGACTGTGGAGTGCATTACCTCTGGTTTGCATTTGTCTGTTTTTAATTAGGTCACCCCCCCCCCCTCCCAAAGGCTGCCCGCACCTCAGGGAGGATGTATGAAGGGGTGGATCCACCACGAAGCCAAAGGTAATGTTGCCGCGCTCATTTGCGACACCAGCAGCAAGGCCGACGCCGGCTCCGTCGGGTAGCCTTGACAGCCCAGTATGGCTGTGCCCCCCGCCCTCCTTCGTGCGCATGGGCGCGCACAACTGGTGCCGCCTGTCCACCGCTTCTGTCGTCTCGGTCTGCTCTCAGGAACCCTGAGCTTTGCCCCGTTACGCGTGTGTCCGTTGCTGTTGTCAACCCCGCATTCCCCCATCCGCCGCAGGTCAAGCCTGGCACACCCCCTGTCCCTCTACACCGCCCGCTCGCGCTTGTCAAGTGGAAGAATGCTGCGGGCCCTGTGCCCCCGTGCCCCATCCAGCTGAAGGTGAAGCTGACTGACTCGTCCCTCACCCTCACATACATGACCACCTTCGCCAATCCCACGCAGCTCACCGATGTCATGGTCACCATTCCCTTCGAAACCTCCGAGACGTCCCCCTTGGTGTGGGTGAGCACGGGCACCTCTGAGACGAGTGCAGGTGCAGTACAGTGGCGCATCGGCACACATCGGCACTACCCCTCGGACTTGCCGCCCGTGGAGAGTGTGGAGGTGCTCTTCAAGGGCAAGTCAGTTGTGTGGGGGGAGCCCAAGCTGGAGGCCACGAGCACAGTGCCACTGTACGGGCATGGGTTTCAGGCGTTGCAGAATGTGGGTGAGAAGTTGCCCGTGCGCTCGAAGCACCGGGTTGTGCTGCAGTGTAAGACGGGGTCGTGAGGCGTGTTGTGCATCGAGGTCTTGCGCGAGACGGTGCAACCCTGCCGCATCGTTTCGGAGGATTCACCAGGCGTCCCGAGGCGGAGCACTGTCTGGGCGTTTGGAAACCCATGCCCTGCCGTTCTGTGAGAGCATGGAATGATTGGGCCGTGTGCAGCTGCAGGGGACCATGCCATTGGAGGTGTACAGGCAGATCCCCCTCTCAACCCGGCAGGCCTCCGGTGTATTGAAAGGCAGGTCATGGCATTGCGTACTTTCCCCTCTGCTTTTCTGATGTTCGTAGGTGGGTGGGTCGACCGGGATCAGCCAGCCAGGCCCCAGAATGACCCCCCTGATGGCCAAGCAAATGATCCGTAGAGTAGACGCTTTGCATTTGCGTCGGAATGAAGTGATGCATCGAGAAGCCAGGGTTTCGGGTTTGCATTGCAATGTCTACAAGCACAGATTGCAGATTGATTGAGCATTGGCACTTTTGGGGGATGTTGTAGCGTTTGTATGGCCAATCTCTTCATCGGTGAGTCTGGGTGCTGGGCAATTGTCGGTTGAGCCACCCGCATACGCTTCTTGTCTGAGGTATAGGAGGTGTGGGCACCGTATTAATTTGCGGTGTATTTGATCATGAGGGCCAGTGCCACCGATTCACTTGGGTCTGACGCTGCCGCTTCGCAAACATCTCCATGACGCTTTTTGATAATGCTTTTGTTGCACAAGGTAACTTGTGCGTCTGCCCTAAATTGCGTATTTTTTTTTGCTGTAGGTTGTGTGCACTTTTTCTGGTTGGTGTAAGTCAAAAAATTGAAAAATGATGTAGGTACGCAACCTGTGGCATAAAAGAATACGCTGTTTATGTTTTTTTTTCCCGACACAACCTTCATCAAAACCAAAAAAATGCATGCGGCCTACACCAAAAAAAAGTGCGCGATTTCCGCTTTTTTTTTGTGAGCTACATTAAAAAAAAGTGCATGCAACCAAAAAGGAAGAAACGAGGATGAACGTGGCCAAGCTCTCTTGTTAGAGGGCTATGCAGCCACTTCGATCCCTCCCCGCTCTGGGTACCCCAAGACGCATGGGTTTTGTAGCCAATGTGACTTTATCCCCCTTTTGGCGGGACCCCAAGACAATAAGGGTTCAAGACGGCATGTGGCCATTTTTATTTTATTCCCCCTTTTTGGGGGTCCCCAAGGGTTCCCCATACGGCAACATAACCCTTGCCGTCCCGGGGAACCCCCCCAAAAGGGGGATACAATCAAAGTGATTACATGTCCCATGCCGTTTTGGGGGCCTAGCCCACACTTGGGAAGGGTCCATCCGAGAAGCTATGGGCATCATCCATGCGGATTGCTCTGTCCGACTCCCAAGTGCTATCCTGGAAAATGGATGGGATGAGGACGTGATTTGCTAGAAAGATGGAGAATCTCCTCTCGCACTAGCGCCCAAGCCCCCCCCCCCCCCCCCGATCTACTTCGCCCTCTGTTGTTGAAGGTGAGGATCCCAAGGAGAAGAATGCACCTGTCCCCCCTCCTTGGAGCTGAAAATTGGAGAATCTCCTATCTCACCAGCCTCCAACTCCAAGGACCCATCCTCATCTACTTCGCCCCCTCCCCTCGTTATTGAAGGTGAGGATCCTCTTTTAGAGCTCAAGGAGCATGTTGCACCCACCCCCGCTTCAGAGCCGAATACTGGAGGATCTCCTCCCTCACCAGCCTCACAAGCCCGAGGACTCAGCCCCCATTTGGGCGGGCGGTGAAGGAAAAGGACAATGGTGATGCCTCCCATCCCACCCTGCACTAAGGCAAGGCCGCCTGCTTTGATCCCACCATAGATGATGATATGCGGTTTGCACCTCCCCAAAACAATGCATGCGATTTGCTCAAAAAATTTTGGCACTTTATTCCATACACGACCTACACCAAAGAAAACAGTGCACGCAACTGACACCAAAAGAAAAAAAGTACGCGGGTTGCAGGTTTTTTCGGCATGCGACCTATGCTTTCCTCATAACAGGTGGATTTTGACCATTTTTTTGTCCGTGTGAAGCAGTCCCTTGACCATGTCAAGGTGAAGGGATCCACACAAACCCACTGGGCTTGTCTTTGGTGAGAGCACCTGACTCAACATGTCGGCACATGGCAGTAGTGATTCCCTCATCATGAGAGCCTGTGGTGGACAAGGGCTTTGGTGTCGGCCAGCAGCTGCAGGACGGTGTCCCCTTGAGGGGCGGGGGCAACAGTGGAGTGTGCAGATGGCGCCCCATGCTGAAGGTATGTGATGAACATGCTGCCCCTGCATGCCCGGGCTGCACCAAGCACACGGGGGTGAGGCACTGCTGCTCACAACACCATGCAGGTGCGCGTGGTTGCACACTGAGAGCGGCCTCACAGCCGTCCCACAGAGGACGCCTGCTGGGCATTGGCTTTGCAGGTGGAGGACCCCTCTCCCAGGGCGGCCAGGGGCTTCAGGCCCGCAGGCGGGTCATGGGTGTGCCTCCGATGATCGGACGTGACCTCGGGGGCCAGGTCCTTCCGTTGTGTCACGATACACAGAGAGGCAGGGCGTGGGATAGAGCAGGCTGCAGGCCAGCCCTGACCCCCTAACCTCCCTCCCTTTCTTTCGTATTTTTCTTTTGTACCAGCATCCCTCCTTGATATTGCACGCCCACCCCCCCTGCCTTGCTTCCGAAAAGTTTTGCTCAAGGACTCATCTTTCTCTGTTGTCAACCGACTTGACATTGCCATGGTGAGGTGTTTTAACTTTGTTTAACCTTTTAACTCTGTTTCCATGGGAAACCACCACCCATTTCGAGTAATGTGGCCTCTTGGAATTTGAGCAGAGGATGGACTGACCCTAATGCCATTAACGTGGGTTGATGGTCTTTGCAGATCCTGATTGTTCAGCCTTACTTCTAGAAGAATGCCTCCAAACACCTTCTTGTGCTCACCTTTTGAAAACTGTCGGTGTCAAAATGGCTTAAAGCAGGCACTCCTCAGCACACATTGCAGCTGTTTGATTACCTTCTGCAACAGGTGGTTTGATGGACAGTGCGTTGGGTGGTGCTAAAGCCCAGATTTGTGGTGTTGCCGATTCTGGGAGCTTGAGTAATGTGCGGAATATTCATCAGAGTTGCTGGGACGGCTCTGATGTTACTTGAGTTCAGGTACTGGTTCACTTGGTGATGCTCTCAGCTGTTTAGAAAATAGCCAGCTTTGGTGGTCCTTCCCTGTTGTCCAATCCCCCACCCCACTTTCGCGCAATGCTCTGCTTGGGGCTTGCGTCCCTCACTTTCCACCTTGCATTGTGTGGGACACAAAAAGTAACATGGGCTGATTTCATGCCCAACTGTGGTAAGGGGCAACATCTGCACAGAAATAGTGCAGAGAAAAGCAAAAATGGAGTGCAGAAATTGATAAAAGGCACCCGTGAACCATGCTGCACTGGAATCCGTTTTGCCGCAAATTGCCTGACTTTGACACCTGCCTGCACTGCAGCAACGCATGGACAGCCAATACAAGCCGCTCACCACAATAGAAGCACACACAACGACCGAAGTAGCGCATCCAACACTAGTGCAAGATGAATTCAGGGGTTGAAGCCGAAAATGAGAGACCTGGCAGTGAATTTTTTTGCACTGAACGGCGCCTTTTGTGGCTGGCCAGGCCAAGACCTGGCAGTGAATGGGCGAGTCAGTCCGCTATGCATTTACCACAAAGTACATAAGATACTGCTTCGCAGTTGTGTCCACCAGCTGTCAAGCGCGCGTTAACCTGTGCTTTGCTTGTTTGGCGGAGCGCGCCCGCCGGGTTGGGCTCTGGACAGAGAATCACGACACTGAGAGAATGGGCAGTTAATGGGCGAGTCAGTCCGCCACAAGGTACAATACATACTGCTTTGCAGTTGCGTCCACTAGCTCTGAACTTCATGTTAACCTGTGCTTTGCACAATGTGCACAGTTGGGTTTATGACAAGGAATCAGAGAATCTGGCCGCCAAAGATGTACCACAGCAGTGAAAGGTACGACACCTACTGCTCGTTGCCCTCTTCGTCATCTCACAACTGTGCGATGGGCTCACAACAACCTGTGCATTGCACTTTGGTTTAGGTATTTTGGTTTTTGCATTTTTTCAAAAAACAGATGCTGTCAGTTTTGGGTCCATGAGAACGGAGCACAAGTGCCATCAGCGCACTGGGTGGAAGTGAGAACAATATCACCAGAGAGAAAAAAACAAACACTGTTCTTTTATTTTCATCGTACATTTGTACATTTCCAAAAAATACAACAACAACTAGCGTTTGTTAATCCCAACCCTGCTTTTGAGCCAAGTCCATCTTGAGTAGAATTAGTTTTCTACAAAGATAATTTTTTTGGTGCTGTTGGTTTTCGCATATGCCACATGCCCAGATTTATTTGTACTTCTAGCCCAATCAGCGACCGAATTAAGAAAAAGAATGCCTGAAAGTGGGACCAATGATGCATTAAAATTTTTGAAGAATTACTTTCTAGCTACTTTTAGCAAACAAACTTCTCATCTTCGCTAGATATTGATGCCATTGTTATCTGCATGTCTTGCACGGGTTGCAACTTAGATGCGGCTGGTTTCCACCAGCCATACCCAACATCAAAACCTAGATACTCCATCTCTTCACGCATGAACTCACATTTCTCGAGTTTGATGCGGAGATGGTTTTCCTGACAGACAGTGAAAAACTCTTGTAGGAGGTGGATATGATCCTCCTGGGTATTAGTACCCAGGCTCACGTCATCGATGTGAGCCTCCATCTCAGCCCCGCGGGAAATCAGTTCCTGTACAAGGGGTCTGCATCTGAGGATATATAGGATTTTATTCATCAGCTCCTGAAAGAGAGCAGGGGCATTCGCGACACCGAAGGGCATGACCTTCCAGCGGAAGACACGGCCCTTGGGGGTTACAAAGGCGAGTAGCTCTTGGGCTGCTCGGGTTAGGTCTACCTGCCAGAAGCCACTGCGCTTGTCCATCTTAGTTTGAATCGGCACTTAGCGATTCTCTCCATGGTGTTCTCCATGCTGGGGATACTCCATGAGTGGTTCTGGGTCTCTTTATTGACCTCACCGTAGTCAACGACCAAGCGCATGGCAGTGGAGCCAGGTTTGGCCACTAGAAAACAAGGGCGACAATGGCGGGGGTAGTCCCCGTGTTTGTATTCCGCGACGAGGCCAGCATCTATACATTCCTGGATCTGGCGTTCGATCTCGTCGATCAGGTCTTGTGGGGCGGGGTATGGACGCCGTCTTACCACATACCCTTCAAACTCTGGTTTGAGTTTGAGGTCCATCTGGACCAGTTTTTTGCAAGACAGGGGTGGGGGCTACGCTCCAGAAACCTCCTGATATTTCTGGATGAGCTTATTGTGACGGGGGTCTATGTTCATGCTCTCCAGTTTCTCAACAAAATCCTCCTTAGCATGGAGGTTGCTCTTCCCTTTTTCCTGTTTCTTCATACGCCCCATGGTTTCAGGGGGTTAGTTCATCCTCCCAATCTTGGCGACCCTGCCGGGCATAGTGAAGGTAGTATACCAGAGGTACCTCACGATCGGGAAGAGTCATCTCTTCATCATCCTCCTCGGTAAGGTTCGGAATTGGCTTGCATTAAAAAAAACCAGTTTTAAACGATTATTTTACCAAAAATGATCGGTTTTGCCGATTTTTTTTAAAAATAACCGATTCAATCCGATTATTTTGCCCAAAATAACCAATCAATTGCCAATTATTTGTTTGATTTTCCATCAATTTTTGTATCTCTGTGATTTCAGCCTGTACTTTTGAGTTGTTTTGTTCAGGGTTGGGATTAACAAACGTTGCTTGTTAATTTTTTTTGGAAAATTAACGAAGGAACCAACGGATCATGAAAATAAACGAACATCGTTTGTTAATTTTGTTCCTTGTTCATGTTTTTTCGGTTTGCTTCTAATGGTTTACTTGCTTCTATTGTGCCCCATCCTAGTGCTTTTTTAGAAAAAGTAGACTCACACCGTTTTTTTTGACAAAATAATGTTTCACATTTTTTTAAAAACCATTGTGTTTCCTTTGAAAAAAGAATGATTCAGATATTTTTGAAAACCATTGCGTTCGAGATCAAGGCCCCAAGAATTCCAGCCTCACAAAGGCACCTGTCCCCAGGCTGACCAGCAAATGGCCAAAAATGGCAAAGAGTGAGCAACCAGCAAAAAATAAAGCAAGCGCATGTCTTTGTACAGGTGTTGCAGCAAACATAACAGGTCCCTGGCGTCACTTGAAGCCTCTGTGCAGAAGTGAAATTTTGAGAATCAAATGAAATCACTGAGATGCAGCAGCAAACTGACTCAGTCCACCATAAAGGATCATATAAAGGAAGCTTGGGCTTTCAGCCTATTTGTGCACCCCGTGCAACTGACTTGTTGGGAGGGTGTGATGAAACACGCGCACAGGATTAACAAAACATGATCCGGCACATTACACTAGACTGCCATGATGAATCGAAAGTAGGCAAAGTTTTGTATTCTAAGGTCTCTTTTGACGATAGATCAACAGAATGAAGTTGTGTACAGAGATTTTTCCCTCAGCGGTTTTTGAGGTAGCTGAAAACGTTTGACAAATTTTTAAACAAGGCTTTTCAATTGGACAACAATTAGCTGTTTGAATTTTTTGTGTCATCCATGCAGCACCTTTTTGAAAAGATGAATGGCAAAGCTTTTCAAAAGCTCGAAAATGGAACAATTTTGCAATTGCGGCATTTGTATGGCATTCTCTCTGCACTATGTCACACCAATGAAAGGACATGATATTTACAAATGCGACATGATATTTGCTACAACCAAACAATAGTCTTTGTTTAAACAAAATCAAGCTTCCACGCCAACGGCTACAGACATCATTGTTTGGGTGTAAGTAATGCACACACTAAGGAGCTGGGTAGCCCGTGGCTATCCTGTCCTCTCCACGCCCTACTTAGCCCCTCCTCTCTCTGCCTATACAGTCATGAGTGTCTATTTTTGTTGATGTCAAAATTTTGTGCCACCCACATGATGATATTTGTTGGTGTTGTTATAAGAATGTAATGCGTATGCATATTTTGAGCTTTCAAAGCATTGTGCTCTTATGTGTTGCCGTGCGCTGTGTGATCATTCGCAAACTGATTCGTTATTGATTATGCTTGTTGTGGAGGACAGCCGTGTTGGATGAAATCATGTAATGGCTTCTGAACCTTGTTCAAATCCCCCCCGCAGGGGGCTGGCTTCTGTGGGGGTCGGGGTGTTGGGGGCCCCTGACCCCGCGCCAGAAGCAGTGACCAACTACTACGTTACGCGACCCCCCCCCCCTGGAAGACAGCCCTTCTCAAAACCCTGCAATGCAGCCCCTTAAAATGATCGCAATGGAATTCTAAGAACGCGACTTTTCTTTTTTTTGGCCGACGATGGTCGTTTTGGTGAATTAGGACCGTTTTAAGCAGTTTTTCGGGCAGTCTCCGAAAGTTTGGGGCTGAATTCCGTATTGCCTCTTACTTGCGAAGTTACATCATGTTGTAGCCCCTTAAAATGACCGGCTCGGGCCAAAACGCCAGATAAGCAACCTCATTGGCCAAATCTGGTGCCGTTTCGATGATTTACGGTCAATTTTGTGCGTTTTGTGGCAGTTTTCTGCCATTTTTTTCACCATATTTGGCATGTTTACTTGCTGCCCATCTGGCAAGCCTTTTTTGCCAATGGTGCAACCATATTGTGCAAGAGGCACGAAGCAGCACCCGCTAGGCTACGTTTTTGTGGGGCTTGGCCCACAAAAACGGAGCCTAGCGGCCGGCGCTGGCGCCGTTGCTCCCGTGTTTTCATGGTTTTCTCCTTCTCCGCCTTTGAATGGTCTTTTTGCCTTTGTGCTCCTTGTCCTCCCCGTTCTCATCTGAGCACCCGTGCGACCCCACCTCGGGCAATTTCCCCCCGCTTGTTCAAATCCCCCCCGCAGGGGGCTGGCTTCTGTGGGGGTCGGGGTGTTGGGGGCCCCTGACCCCGCGCCAGAAGCAGTGACCAACTACTACGTTACGCCACCCCCCCCACCTGGAAGACAGCCCTTCTCAAAACCCTGCAATGCAGCCCCTTAAAATGATCGCAACGGAATTCTAAGAACGCGACTTTTCTTCTCTTTGGCCGATGATGGTCGTTTTGGTGAATTAGGACCGTTTTAAGCAGCTTTTCGGGCAGTCTCCGAAAATTTGGGGCTGAATTCCGTATTGGCTCTTGCTTGCGAAGTTACATCATGTTGTAGCCCCTTAAAATGACCGGCTCGGGCCAAAACGTCACAAAAGCAACCTAATTGGCCAAATCTGGTGCCTTTTTGATGATTTACGGTGAATTTTGGGCGTTTTTAGGCAGTTTTTTGGCATTTTTTTCGCCATATTTGGCATGTATACTTGCTGCCCATCTGGCAAACCTTTTCTGCCAACGGGGCAACCATATTGTGCAAGAGGCACGAAGCAGCATCCGCTAGGCTACGTTTTTGTGGGGCTTGGCCCACAAAAACGGAGCCTAGCGGCCGGCGCTAGCGCCGTTGCTCCCGTGTTTTCATGGTTTTCTCGTTCTCCGCCTTTGAATGGTCTTTTTGCCTTTGTGCTCCTGGTCCTCCCCGTTCTCATCTGAACACCCGTGCGACCCCACCTCGTGCAACTTCCCCCCGCTTGTTCAAATCCCCCCCGCAGGGGGCTGGCTTCTGTGGGGGTCGGGGTGTTGGGGGCCCCTGACCCCGCGCCAGAAGCAGTGACCAACTACTACGTTACGCCACCCCCCCCCCCTGGAAGACAGCCCTTCTCAAAACCCTGCAATGCAGCCCCTTAAAATGATCGCAACCGAATTCTAAGAACGCGACTTTTCTTCTTTTTGGCCGACGATGGTCGTTTTGGTGAATTAGGACCGTTTTAAGCAGTTTTTCGGGCAGTCTCCGAAAGTTTGGGGCTGAATTCCGTATTGCCTCTTACTTGCGAAGTTACATCATGTTGTAGCCCCTTAAAATGACCGGCTCGGGCCAAAACGCCAGATAAGCAACCTCATTGGCCAAATCTGGTGCCGTTTCGATGATTTACGGTCAATTTTGTGCGTTTTGTGGCAGTTTTCTGCCATTTTTTTCGCCATATTTGGCATGTTTACTTGCTGCCCATCTGGCAAGCCTTTTTTGCCAATGGTGCAACCATATTGTGCAAGAGGCACGAAGCAGCACCCGCTAGGCTACGTTTTTGTGGGGCTTGGCCCACAAAAACGGAGCCTAGCGGCCGGCGCTGGCGCCGTTGCTCCCGTGTTTTCATGGTTTTCTCCTTCTCCGCCTTTGAATGGTCTTTTTGCCTTTGTGCTCCTTGTCCTCCCCGTTCTCATCTGAGCACCCGTGCGACCCCACCTCGTGCAATTTCCCCCCGCTTGTTCAAATCCCCCCCGCAGGGGGCTGGCTTCTGTGGGGGTCGGGGTGTTGGGGGCCCCTGACCCCGCGCCAGAAGCAGTGACCAACTACTACGTTACGCCACCCCCCCCCCCCCTGGAAGACAGCCCTTCTCAAAACCCTGCAATGCAGCCCCTTAAAATGATCGCAATCGAATTCTAAGAATGTGACTTCTCTTCTTTTTGGCCGACGATGGTCGTTTTGGTGAATTAGGACCGTTTTAAGCAGTTTTTTGGGCAGTCTCCGAAAATTTGGGGCTGAATTCCGTATTGGCTTTTGCTTGCGAAGTTACATAATGTTGTAGCCCCTTAAAATGACCGGCTCGGGCCAAAACGTCAGAAAAGCAACCTAATTGGCCAAATCAGGTGCCTTTTTGATGATTTACCGTCAATTTTGTGCGTTTTTTGGCAGTTTTCTGCCATTTTTTCCGCCATATTTGGCATGTATACTTGCTGCCCATCTAGCAAGCCTTTTTTGCCAATGGTGCAACCATATTGTGCAAGAGGCACGAAGCAGCACCCGCTAGGCTTCGTTTTTGTGGGGCTTGGCCCACAAAAACGGAGCCTAGCGGCCGGCGCTGGCGCCGTTGCTCCCGTGTTTTCATGGTTTTCTCCTTCTCCGCCTTTGAATGGTCTTTTTGCCTTTGTGCTCCTTGTCCTCCCCGTTCTCATCTGAGCACCCGTGCGACCCCACCTCGTGCAATTTGCCCCCGCTTGTTCAAATCCCCCCCGCAGGGGGCTGGCTTCTGTGGGGGTCGGGGTGTTGGGGGCCCCTGACCCCGCGCCAGAAGCAGTGACCAACTACTACGTTACGCCACCCCCCCCCCCTGGAAGACAGCCCTTCTCAAAACCCTGCAATGCAGCCCCTTAAAATGATCGCAATGGAATTCTAAGAATGCGACTTTTCTTCTTTTTGGCCGATGATGCTCGTTTTGGTGAATTAGGACTGTTTTAAGCAGCTTTTCGGGCAGTCTCCGAAAATTTGGGGCTGAATACCATATTGGCTTTTGCTTGCGAAGTTACATCATGTTGTAGCCCCTTAAAATGACCGGCTCGGGCCAAAACGTCAAAAAAGCAACCTAATTGGCCAAGTCAGGTGCCCTTTTGATGATTTACGGTGAATTTTGTGCGTTTTTTGGCAGTTTTCTGCCACTTTTTTCGCCATATTTGGCATGTATACTTGCTGCCCATCTGGCAAACCTTTTCTGCCAACGGGGCAACCATATTGTGCAAGAGGCAAGAGGCAGCACCCGCTAGGCTACGTTTTTGTGGGGCTTGGCCCACAAAAACGGAGCCTAGCGGCCGGCGCTGGCGCCGTTGCTCCCGTGTTTTCATGGTTTTCTCCTTCTCCGCCTTTGAATGGTCTTTTTGCCTTTGTGCTCCTTGTCCTCCCCGTTCTCATCTGAGCATCCGTGCGACCCCACCTCGTGCATCTTTCCCCCGCTTGTTCAATTCCCCCCCGCAGGGGGCTGGCTTCTGTGGGGGTCGGGGTGTTGGGGGCCCCTGACCCCGCGCCAGAAGCAGTGACCAACTACTACGTTACGCCACCCCCCCCCCCTGGAAGACAGCCCTCCTCAAAACCCTGCAATGCAGCCCCTTAAAATGATCGCAATGGAATTCTAAGAACGCAACTTTTCTTTTTTTTGGCCGACGATGGTCGTTTTGGTGAATTAGGACCGTTTTAAGCAGTTTTTCGGGCAGTCTCCGAAAATTTGGGGCTGAATACCGTATTGGCTCTTGCTTGCAAAGTTACATCATGTTGTAGCCCCTTAAAATGACCAGCTCGGGCCAAAACGTCAGAAAAGCAACCTCATTGGCCCCATCTGGTGCCGTTTTGATGATTTACAGTCAATTTTACGCGTTTTTTGGCAGTTTTCTGCCATTTTTTTCGCCATATTTGGCATGTATACTTGCTGCCCATCTGGCAATCCTTTTCTGCCAGTAGGGCAACCATATTGTGCAAAAGGCAGGAGGCAGCTCCCGCTAGGCTACGTTTTTGTGGGGCTTGGCCCACAAAAACGGAGCCTAGCGGCCGGCGCTGGCGCCGTTGCTCCCGTGTTTTCATGGTTTTCTCCTTCTCCGCCTTTGAATGTTCTTTTGCCTTTGTGTTCCTTGTCCTCCCCTTTCTCATCTGAACACCCGTGCGACCCCACCTCGTGCAACTTTCCCCCACTTGTTCAAATCCCCCCCGCAGGGGGCTGGCTTCTGTGGGGGTCGGGGTGTTGGGGGCCCCTGACCCCGCGCCAGAAGCAGTGACCAACTACTACGTTACGCGACCCCCCCCCCCCTGGAAGACAGCCCTCCTCAAAACCCTGCAATGCAGCCCCTTAAAATGATCGCAATGGAATTTTAAGAATGCGACTTTTCCTCTATTTGGCCGATAATGGTCGTTTTGGTGAATTAGGACCGTTTTAAGCAGCTTTTCGGGCAGTCTCCGAAAATTTGGGGCTGAATTCTTTATTGGCTTATGCTTGCGAAGTTACATCATGTTGTAGCCCCTTAAAATGACCGGCTCGGGCCAAAACGTCAGAAAAGCAACCTCATTGGCCAAATCTGGTGCGGTTTTGATGATTTACGGTCAATTTTGTGCGTTTTTTGGCAGTTTTTTGCCATTTTTTTCGCCATATTTGGCATGTTTACTTGCTGCCCATCTGGCAAGCCTTTTTTGCCAATGGTGCAACGATATTGTGCAAGAGGCACGAAGCAGCGACCGCTAGGCTACGTTTTTGTGGGGCTTGGCCCACAAAAACGGAGCCTAGCGGCCGGCGCTGGCGCCGTTGCTCCCGTGTTTTCATGGTTTTCTCCTTCTCCGCCTTTGAATGGTCTTTTTGCCTTTGTGCTCCTTGTCCTCCCCGTTCTCATCTGAGCACCCGTGCGACCCCACCTCGTGCAATTTCCCCCCGCTTGTTCAATTCCCCCCCGCAGGGGGCTGGCTTCTGTGGGGGTCGGGGTGTTGGGGGCCCCTGACCCCGCGCCAGAAGCAGTGACCAACTACTACGTTACGCCACCCCCCCCCCCTGGAAGACAGCCCTCCTCAAAACCCTGCAATGCAGCCCCTTAAAATGATCGCAATGGAATTCTAAGAACGCAACTTTTCTTTTTTTTGGCCGACGATGGTCGTTTTGGTGAATTAGGACCGTTTTAAGCAGTTTTTCGGGCAGTCTCCGAAAATTTGGGGCTGAATACCGTATTGGCTCTTGCTTGCAAAGTTACATCATGTTGTAGCCCCTTAAAATGACCAGCTCGGGCCAAAACGTCAGAAAAGCAACCTCATTGGCCCCATCTGGTGCCGTTTTGATGATTTACAGTCAATTTTACGCGTTTTTTGGCAGTTTTCTGCCATTTTTTTCGCCATATTTGGCATGTATACTTGCTGCCCATCTGGCAATCCTTTTCTGCCAGTAGGGCAACCATATTGTGCAAAAGGCAGGAGGCAGCTCCCGCTAGGCTACGTTTTTGTGGGGCTTGGCCCACAAAAACGGAGCCTAGCGGCCGGCGCTGGCGCCGTTGCTCCCGTGTTTTCATGGTTTTCTCCTTCTCCGCCTTTGAATGTTCTTTTGCCTTTGTGTTCCTTGTCCTCCCCTTTCTCATCTGAACACCCGTGCAACCCCACCTCGTGCAACTTTCCCCCACTTGTTCAATTCCCCCCCGCAGGGGGCTGGCTTCTGTGGGGGTCGGGGTGTTGGGGGCCCCTGACCCCGCGCCAGAAGCAGTGACCAACTACCACGTTACGCCACCCCCCCCCCCCTGGAAGACAGCCCTTCTCAAAACCCTGCAATGCAGCCGCTTAAAATGATCGCAATGGAATTCTAAGAACGCGACTTTTCTTCTTTTTGGCCGACGATGGTCGTTTTGGTGAATTAGGACCGTTTGAAGCAGTTTTTCGGGCAGTCTCCGGAAATTTGGGGCTGAATTCCCAATTGGCTCTTGCTTGCGAAGTTACATCATGTTGTAGCCCCTTAAAATGACCGGCTCGGGCCAAAAAGTCAGAAAAGCAACCTAATTGGCCAAGTCAGGTACCTTTTTGATGATTTACGGTGAATTTTGTGCGTTTTTAGGCAGTTTTTTGCCATTTTTTTCGCCATATTTGGCATGTATACTTGCTGCCCATCTGGCAAGCCTTTTCTTCCAATAGGGCAACCATATTGTGCAAAAGGCAGGAGGCAGCACCCGCTAGGCTACGTTTTTGTGGGGCTTGGCCCACAAAAACGGAGCCTAGCGGCCGGCGCTGGCGCCGTTGCTCCCGTGTTTTCATGGTTTTCTCCTTCTCCGCCTTTGAATGGTCTTTTTGCCTTTGTGCTCCTTGTCCTCCCCGTTCTCATCTGAACACCCGTGCGACCCCACCTCGTGCAACTTTCCCCCGCTTGTTCAAATCCCCCCCGCAGGGGGCTGGCTTCTGTGGGGGTCGGGGTGTTGGGGGCCCCTGACCCCGCGCCAGAAGCAGTGACCAACTACTACGTTACGCCACCCCCCCCCCCTGGAAGACAGCCCTTCTCAAAACCCTGCAATGCAGCCCCTTAAAATGATCGCAATGGAATTCTAAGAACGCGACTTTTCTTCTTTTTGGCCGACGATGGTCGTTTTGGTGAATTAGGGTCGTTTTAAGCAGTTTTTCGGGCAGTCTCCGAAAATTTGGGGCTGAATTCCGTATTGGCTTTTGCTTGCGAAGTTACATCATGTTGTAGCGCCTTAAAATGACCGGCTCGGGCCAAAACGTCAGAAAAGCAACCTAATTGGCCAAATCAGGTGCCTTTTTGATGATTTACCGTCAATTTTGTGCGTTTTTTGGCAGTTTTCTGCCATTTTTTCCGCCATATTTGGCATGTATACTTGCTGCCCATCTAGCAAGCCTTTTTTGCCAATGGTGCAACCATATTGTGCAAGAGGCACGAAGCAGCACCCGCTAGGCTTCGTTTTTGTGGGGCTTGGCCCACAAAAACGGAGCCTAGCGGCCGGCGCTGGCGCCGTTGCTCCCGTGTTTTCATGGTTTTCTCCTTCTCCGCCTTTGAATGGTCTTTTTGCCTTTGTGCTCCTTGTCCTCCCCGTTCTCATCTGAGCACCCGTGCGACCCCACCTCGTGCAATTTCCCCCCGCTTGTTCAAATCCCCCCCGCAGGGGGCTGGCTTCTGTGGGGGTCGGGGTGTTGGGGGCCCCTGACCCCGCGCCAGAAGCAGTGACCAACTACTACGTTACGCCACCCCCCCCCCCTGGAAGACAGCCCTTCTCAAAACCCTGCAATGCAGCCCCTTAAAATGATCGCAATGGAATTTGAAGAATGCGACTTTTCTTCTCTTTGGCCGATGATGCTCGTTTTGGTGAATTAGGACCGTTTTAAGCAGCTTTTCGGGCAATCTCCGAAAATTTGGGGCTGAATACCGTATTGGCTCTTGCTTGCGAAGTTACATCATGTTGTAGCCCCTTAAAATGACCGGCTCGGGCCAAAACGTCAGAAAAGCAACCTAATTGGCCAAGTCAGGTGCCCTTTTGATGATTTACGGTGAATTTTGTGCTTTTTTAGGCAGTTTTCTGCCACTTTTTTCGCCATATTTGGCATGTATACTTGCTGCCCATCTGGCAAACCTTTTCTGCCAACGGGGCAACCATATTGTGCAAGAGGCAAGAGGCAGCACCCGCTAGGCTACGTTTTTGTGGGGCTTGGCCCACAAAAACGGAGCCTAGCGGCCGGCGCTGGCGCCGTTGCTCCCGTGTTTTCATGGTTTTCTCCTTCTCCGCCTTTGAATGGTCTTTTTGCCTTTGTGCTCCTTGTCCTCCCCGTTCTCATCTGAGCATCCGTGCGACCCCACCTCGTGCATCTTTCCCCCGCTTGTTCAAATCCCCCCCGCAGGGGGCTGGCTTCTGTGGGGGTCGGGGTGTTGGGGGCCCCTGACCCCGCGCCAGAAGCAGTGACCAACTACTACGTTACGCCACCCCCCCCCCCTGGAAGACAGCCCTTCTCAAAACCCTGCAATGCAGCCCCTTAAAATGATCGCAACCGAATTCTAAGAACGCGACTTTTCTTCTTTTTGGCGGACGATGGTCGTTTTGGTGAATTTGGATCGTTTTAAGCAGTTTTTCGGGCAGTCTCCGAAAATTTATGGCTGAATTCCGTATTGGCTTTTGCTTGCGAAGTTACATAATGTCGTAGCCCCTTAAAATGACCGGCTCGGGCCAAAACGTCAGAAAAGCAACCTCATTGGCCAAATCTGGTGCGGTTTTGTTGATTTACGGTCAATTTTACGCGTTTTTTGGCAGTTTTCTGCCATTTTTTTCGCCATATTTGGCATGTATACTTGCTGCCCCTCTGGCAAGCCTTTTTTGCCAATGGTGCAACCATATTGTGCAAGAGGCACGAAGCAGCATCCGCTAGGCTACGTTTTTGTGGGGCTTGGCCCACAAAAACGGAGCCTAGCGGCCGGCGCTGGCGCCGTTGCCCCCGTGTTTTCATGGTTTTCTCGTTCTCCGCCTTTGAATGGTCTTTTTGCCTTTGTGCTCCTTGTCCTCCCCGTTCTCATCTGAGCACCCGTGCGACCCCACCTCGTGCAACTTCCCCCCGCTTGTTCAAATCCCCCCCGCAGGGGGCTGGCTTCTGTGGGGGTCGGGGTGTTGGGGGCCCCTGACCCCGCGCCAGAAGCAGTGACCAACTACCACGTTACGCCACCCCCCCCCCCTGGAAGACAGCCCTCCTCAAAACCCTGCAATGCAGCCCCTTAAAATGATCGCAATCGAATTCTAAGAACGCGACTTTTCTTTTTTTTGGCCGACGATGGTCATTTTGGTGAATTAGGACCGTTTTAAGCAGTTTTTCGGGCAGTCCCCGAAAATTCGGGGCTGAATTCTGTATTGGCTCTTGCTTGCGAAGTTACATCATGTTGTAGCCCCTTAAAATGACCGGCTCGGGCCAAAACGCCAGAAAAGCAACCTAATTGGCCAAATCGGGTGCTGTTTCGATGATTTACGGTCAATTTTGTGCGTTTTTTGGCAGTTTTTTGCCATTTTTTTCGCCATATTTGGCATGTATACTTGCTGCCCATCTGGCAAGCCTTTTTTGCCAATGGTGCAACCATGTTGTGCAAGAGGCACGAAGCAGCACCCGCTAGGCTACGTTTTTGTGGGGCTTGGCCCACAAAAACGGAGCCTAGCGGCCGGCGTTGGCGCCGTTGCTCCCGTGTTTTCATGGTTTTCTCCTTCTCCGCCTTTGAATGGTCTTTTTGCCTTTGTGCTCCTTGTCCTCCCCGTTCTCATCTGAGCACCCGTGCGACCCCACCTCGTGCAATTTCCCCCCGCTTGTTCAAATCCCCCCCGCAGGGGGCTGGCTTCTGTGGGGGTCGGGGTGTTGGGGGCCCCTGACCCCGCGCCAGAAGCAGTGACCAACTACCACGTTACGCCACCCCCCCCCCCTGGAAGACAGCCCTCCTCAAAACCCTGCAATGCAGCCCCTTAAAATGATTGCAATCGAATTCTAAGAACGCGACTTTTCTTTTTTTTGGCCGACGATGGTCATTTTGGTGAATTAGGACCGTTTTAAGCAGTTTTTCGGGCAGTCCCCGAAAATTTGGGGCTGAATTCTGTATTGGCTCTTGCTTGCGAAGTTACATCATGTTGTAGCCCCTTAAAATGACCGGCTCGGGCCAAAACGCCAGAAAAGCAACCTAATTGGCCAAATCGGGTGCTGTTTCGATGATTTACGGTCAATTTTGTGCGTTTTTTGGCAGTTTTTTGCCATTTTTTTCGCCATATTTGGCATGTATACTTGCTGCCCATCTGGCAAGCCTTTTTTGCCAATGGTGCAACCATGTTGTGCAAGAGGCACGAAGCAGCACCCGCTAGGCTACGTTTTTGTGGGGCTTGGCCCACAAAAACGGAGCCTAGCGGCCGGCGTTGGCGCCGTTGCTCCCGTGTTTTCATGGTTTTCTCCTTCTCCGCCTTTGAATGGTCTTTTTGCCTTTGTGCTCCTTGTCCTCCCCGTTCTCATCTGAGCACCCGTGCGACCCCACCTCGTGCAATTTCCCCCCGCTTGTTCAAATCCCCCCCGCAGGGGGCTGGCTTCTGTGGGGGTCGGGGTGTTGGGGGCCCCTGACCCCGCGCCAGAAGCAGTGACCAACTACTACGTTACGCCACCCCCCCCCCCTGGAAGACAGCCCTTCTCAAAACCCTGCAATGCAGCCCCTTAAAATGATCGCAGTCGAATTCTAAGAATGCGACTTTTCTTCTTTTTGGCCGATGATGTTCGTTTTGGTGAATTAGGACGGTTTTAAGTAGTTTTTGGGGCAGTCTCCGGAAATTGGGGCTGAATTCCGTATTGGCTCTTGCTTGCGAAGTTGGAGCATGTTGTAGCCCCTTAAAATGACTGGCTCGGACCAAAACGTCGGAAAAGCAACCTCATTGGCCAAATCTGGTGCCGTTTGGATGATTTACGGTCAATTTTGAGCATTTTTTGGCAGTTTTTTGCCATATTTTTCGCCATATTTGGCATGTATACTTGCTGCCCATCTGGCAAGCCTTTTCCGCGGACGGGGCAACCATATTATGCAAGAGGCAGAAGGCAGCACCCGCTAGGCTCCGTTTTTGTGGGGCTTGGCCCACAAAAGCGGAGCCTAGCGGCCGGCGCTGGCGCCGTTGCTCCCGTGTTTTCATGGTTTTCTCCTTCTCCGCCTTTGAATGGTCTTTTTGCCTTTGTGCTCCTTGTCCTCCCCGTTCTCATTTGAGAACCCGTGCGACCCCACCTCGTGCAACTTTCCCCCGCTTGTTCAAATCCCCCCCGCAGGGGGCTGGCTTCTGTGGGGGTCGGGGTGTGAGGGGCCCCTGACCCCGCGCCAGAAGCAGTGACCAACTACTACGTTACGCGACCCCCCCCCCCTGGAAGACAGCCCTTCTCAAAACCCTGCAATGCAGCCCCTTAAAATGATCGCAACCGAATTCTAAGAATGCGACTTTTCTTCTTTTTGGCCGACGATGGTCGTTTTGGTGAATTAGGACTGTTTTAAGCAGTTTTTCGGGCAGTCTCCGAAAATTTATGGCTGAATTCCGTACTGGCTTGTGCTTGCAAAGTTACATCATGTTGTAGCCCCTTAAAATGACCGGCTCGGGCCAAAACGTCAGAAAAGCAACCTCATTGGCCACATCTGGTGCGGTTTTGTTGATTTACGGTCAATTTTACGCGTTTTTTGGCATGTTTCTGCCATTTTTTTCGCCATATTTGGCATGTATACTTGCTGCCCCTCTGGCAAGCCTTTTTTGCCAATGGTGCAACCATATTGTACAGTAGGCACGAAGCAGCATCCGCTAGGCTACGTTTTTGTGGGGCTTGGCCCACAAAAACGGAGCCTAGCGGCCGGCGCTGGCGCCGTTGCCCCCGTGTTTTCATGGTTTTCTCGTTCAATTCCCCCCCGCAGGGGGCTGGCTTCTGTGGGGGTCGGGGTGTTGGGGGCCCCCGACCCCGCGCCAGAAGCAGTGACCAACTACTACGTTACGCCACCCCCCCCCCCTGGAAGACAGCCCTTCTCAAAACTCTGCAATGCAGCCCCTTAAAATGATCGCAGTCGAATTCTAAGAATGCGACTTTTCTTCTTTTTGGCCGATGATGTTCGTTTTGGTGAATTAGGACGGTTTTAAGTAGTTTTTGGGGCAGTCTCCGGAAATTGGGGCTGAATTCCGTATTGGCTCTTGCTTGCGAAGTTGGAGCATGTTGTAGCCCCTTAAAATGACCGGCTCGGGCCAAAACGTCGGAAAAGCAACCTCATTGGCCAAATCTGGTGCCGTTTGGATGATTTACGGTCAATTTTGAGCATTTTTTGGCAGTTTTTTGCCATATTTTTCGCCATATTTGGCATGTATACTTGCTGCCCATCTGGCAAGCCTTTTCCGCGGACGGGGCAACCATATTATGCAAGAGGCAGAAGGCAGCACCCGCTAGGCTCCGTTTTTGTGGGGCTTGGCCCACAAAAGCGGAGCCTAGCGGCCGGCGCTGGCGCCGTTGCTCCCGTGTTTTCATGGTTTTCTCCTTCTCCGCCTTTGAATGGTCTTTTTGCCTTTGTGCTCCTTGTCCTCCCCGTTCTCATTTGAGAACCCGTGCGACCCCACCTCGTGCAACTTTCCCCCGCTTGTTCTCCGCCTTTGAATGGTCTTTTTGCCTTTGTGCCCCTTGTCCTCCCCGTTCTCATCTGAGCACCCGTGCGACCCCACCTCGTGCAACTTCCCCCCGCTTGTTCAAATTGGGCCCTCGGCCCGCCTTGCCACATGCGCGGAGAGGGGGAGGGGCCCCCTCCGCACAAGTCACTGGCCACCTCTCAACCCCCTATAATAGGGAACCCCATGTGTCGTTGACGGCGGTTCTAACAACCCTGCACACTTACCCCTCAAAATGACCGCCTCGCCGTGGCGATCATGCCGTGCACCTTGGTTTTTGTCATCTATGTTCGTTTTAAATAGTTAGGAGCCCTTGAAGTTGGTAGTTTGTAAGCAAGGATCCAATAATTCCTGTATGTGTAGGGATCGGATTTAAGGGTGCGCGACGAAAGTTGATATGCAAACTGATGTAATGTATGAATCTCAGGGCTGAAATCGTAAAAAATCGAATCATAGGGTTAATTAATTTCTAGCACTGGCGACAGCGCTCTTGGCGGCGGCGCAAACTCGCAGCACTTCAATAAATTCTGGTTGGCAAAAATAAAAGGTGAGTGATTGTCATTTGCGGTCAAAAAGAAAAATTTGGTGGTTTTCATTGCGGTCGTGGCTTTGCTCTTCGTGTTTCGTTTCGTGTTGGCTGTTTGCTCTTTGCCGTGCCCACTCCAGCCGCTGACATGAAGGTCGCAGACGAGCCGCAAGCTGTTGACCACTGCCGACGGCTACTGGTGTGATGCCCGGAGTTGATTTGGCGCTGGCCGTGTGTCTTTGGTGTGTTGGCGCGGTGTGTGTGTGTCATTCGTATGTCAGCGCGCTGTGTGTGTGATCTGTGTGTCAGGGCACTGTGTGTGTGTCAGCGCGCCGCGCAAAGTGTTAGTGTGTTTGCCGCGCGCTGGGTGTGTGATGCTGTGTCTGGTTCAGGTTTGAGGTTTCAGGTTGGAGATTGAGTTCCGGTTCAGGGTGAGTTACGAGAGTGTGTGTGTGTGTGTGTGTGTGTGTGTGTGTTACGAATGTGCTTGTAGGTGAGTTACGAGTGTGCTTGTGTTGCGGATGTGCTGGTGGGTGAGTTACGAGTGTGATGGTGTTACGAATCTGCCTGTGGGTGAGTTACGAGTGTGTGGGTGCCACGACTGTGCTTGTGGGTGAGTTACGAGTGTGATGGTGTTACGAATCTGCCTGTGGGTGAGTTACGAGTGTGTGGGTGCCACGATTGTGCCTGTGGGTGAGTTACGAGTGTGTGGGCGTTACGATTGTGCCTGTGGGTGAGTTACGAGTGTGCTTGTGTTACGAATGTGCCTGTAGGTGAGTTACGCGTGTGCTTGTGTCACGAATGTGCCTGTGGGTGAGTTACGAGTGTGTGGGCGTTACGAGTGTGCCTGTGGGTGAGTTACGCGTGTGCTTGTGTCACGAATGTGCTTGTGGGTGAGTTCCGAGTGTGTTTGTGTTACGATGGTGCCTGTGGGTGAGTTACGAGCGTGCTTGTGTTACGAGTGTGCCTGTGGGTGAGTTACGCGTGTGCTTGTGTTACGAATGTGCCTGTGGGTGAGTTCCGAGTGTGTTTGTGTTACGATGGTGCCTGTGGGTGAGTTACGAGCGTGCTTGTGTTACCAATGTGCCTCTGGGTGAGTTACGAGCGTGCTTGTGTTACGAATGTGCCTGTGGGTGAGTTACGAGTGTGCTTGTGTTACGATGGTGCCTGTGGGCGAGTTACGAGTGTATTGGTGCTACGAATGTGCCTGTGGGTGAGTGACGAGTGTGTTGGTGCTACGAATGTTCCTGTGGGTGAGTTACGAGTGTGGTTGTGTTACCAATTTGCCTCTGGGTGAGACACGAGCGTGCTTGTGTTAGGAATGTGCTTGTGAGTCAGTCCGAGTGTGTTTGTGCTACGAATGTGACTGTGGGTGAGTTACGAGTGCATAGGTGTTTGTCTAGTGCGATCGTTCTGATGTGTCTGTGTCATTTGTGTCTGCCATTTTGCCATCTGTGTGTCATTTGTGTCTGCCATTTTGCCATCTCCGTGTCATTTCTGTGTCTGCCATTTTGCCATCTGTGTGTCATTTGTGTGTCTGCCTTTTGCCATCTGTGTGTCATTTGTGTGTTGTGTGATGTGTTTTGTTTTTGCTCCACTGAAAGCAGAGATGGTTTTTTTTCGAAACAAAAGGCTTTTTGTCAATGTTCATGAGAGAAAGCAGTAAAATTTGGTGACAGGGGGAGCTTTGTACATTTGCATTTAGAAACAACAACGTTGGATGGCAGGGAATAAGTGAAAGGGGCGAAATGATCAAATACGTTGATGGCAAGTGCAATGTCACAGAAACATTGTTTCTACAAACAACGCTGTAAAACAAATCAAGTGCATGATTTTGATTCCCATCGGGCAGTTGGTGAAGAAACTGGTGTTGCACCCCCAAGCTTAGGAGTGGCGTGCACATTGCTGGTGTTGTTTTGCATAACCTGATGAATATTTTTAGCCATTTTGACCATCTTTTTATGGCATGTTTAGTTGTACTTCACGTTCCGGCAACTTTTGCCCCAACTAGGGGAAAACTAACTAGTCCACCAATCCCCCCCCCCCACGCCTTCGCCGGGAGGGGGAACACAAAAAGAGAGGGGGGGTGGATGCGATGGTGCATGGCACCATCGCATCCACTCAAATATCCACTCACTCATCGCATCCACTCAGGTATCCATTCACTTACCTCAGGAAATTGCGTGACTGGGGGGGGGGGGTGGGGGGGCCTGCATGCTTTGAGGGGGTGGGTGCGGTAGCTACCACAGGTGCATAAAAGCCATGCTGTTTGTTGTCAAGTGGGTTACATGGTGGTAGGGGTTCGGCTGAACCGCAAGGTGCACAAGTTGTGGGGCAGCGTTGGTTGGAAGAGAAAGAGCATGCCACATTTGTGTGCCAATTTTCCAATTTGATGATTCTCAATGGAATAATTATCCAATTGGCCTTTTGGTGCAGGTATGCGGTGAACAACATGCATGCACATGTATTGCCAACATTTTTAAATGGGCAAACAATGAGGGCCAACATGTTTGCCGGGCAATTGGTGTTGTTTTGCGGCACCAAACAACCGTTGTTTTTCGGGCAAAAGGCAAAGGAACCCCCCCCCCCCCCGGTGGCTTACCCAAAGGGGCATCGAGTGGGAAGCGCCCCACAAGTATTTTGCTACGCAAAGGTTTCAACATTTATGGCACCTATTTGTTTGCCATACAGCCATCACTTGCCACAAGGTGGCCCCTACATTGCTCTCACCATCTTTGGCCCTAATGTTAGGCTCAACAACATATCCCGAACATTGCTCTGAAAATATTTCCCCCAAACGTACAAGGAAACAAAGGGCTGTCCGTGGTATGTATCACCTCCGAAAACAACCCCCCCCATGCAGATTGCCCACCCTCTAGACCACCGCCTTCATCCCCTTGTTCGCCTCCCCCCCCATGGGGGGCTTTTAATTGGGGGGCCGGGGAATGGGGCCCCGCCCCCCTCTAAAAGCAGTCCTTATGCCATTATATACAATCCGCGCGCCGAAACGAAACATACCTCAAAAGTCTACGATGCAGCCCCTCTAAATGACCGCCTCGGAGAGCTGATTCTCGCCGTCATATTTTTTTGGATTCACCATGGCTGTTTTACAAAGTTAGGACCTTTACAAGGTTTTCACTGCTTTTCTAGCATCCACTAATTCCATATAAGCTAGGGATGCGATTTAAAGGTGCAATAGCAAAGTGGAGGTACCAAATAACACTATCTATAAGGCACAGGCCCCAAATCCCAAGAAATCTATTTGCCATATTATTTATTTGCTGTGCACGCGTGCATTTCGCAGTCGCCGGCATTTGCGATCTTTCATTTTGACTGTCCGAAGTGAAATCGGGCTACACTGCACGAAATTTCGATCTAAGACCTGATTTGTAAATGATTCTAAAAGCTGCATCTTCCTGTATAATTGAAACTCGCCGTCATTTTGTTTTAGCACCGCTTTTTGATTCGTTGATTTTCAGCGCACGCAGCCGCCTTATTAAGCTCAAAAACGAAAGGAACACCCCCAAATTGACCAAAATTGCCCCAATTTTCATCAGAATCCGATACAATAGGCCCGAGTTATGAATAGGTCAATTTTATGCTATTTGCACCCTGGGTCCCTAATCTTGCCAACTGCACCCTCCCTGTCTTTGCGCTGCTAGCTGAAACACAAGGCAAAGGAGTGTTTTTGCCTTTGTTTGTCACCGCCCGGCTCCATTTTCAACATAGAAAGGTGACCCGAAAATGGCTAAAAACCATAATAAGGCTTTTCTTTTGATGGTGCTTCGCACCAGCAAAGGAAAAGCTAGACCAAGCACGAAAGACGAAAAATTTATTTAATCCTACTTTTCCACAACCTCCACAACATATCGTGTAGCATTGCATCATTGAAATTTCTTCAACATGCTCATCGTTCTTTGTTATAAGTACCTAATCATGCATGTGTACATTGTGCAATCTGACTTCCACGTCCGACAGATACCTCTCAGAGGCGATCACAGCCCGCACACTGCCCTTCCCCATCTCGTGGAGCCCCCCCCCGCGTGTTTTAGATTTCAATTTAGATTGAATTGATGGTGCAAGGCCTATCTTGAAAAACAAAGGCTGTCAAAAAGGTTTCTCTGCTTCTTCTGTGCTATGTCCGAGGTATGGGTGTTGAACGAAAAAAACCAGCAACCAAAACCTAGTGAAGCTCATCAATGGAATAAAACCGCACGCCAAACACTTCAAAATCATATACTTCTGCACTACTCGTTGGGCTAGTGGTTTTTTGTCTCCTTTTACCATCTATGCACCGTGTTGCACAATGTAAACCCAAAAGTGCCGAGTTGGAAAATTTGGAATCAATTGAATTTAGAGAAATGTTGTGCATTATTAGGTTTGCAACGTGTTGTGGAGGTGACTGGTAATACCGGTACATTCGAGGTAATCATTTGAAAAACTAAGAAAACCTCCGCCTAGCGGTTGTTGTGGCTGAATTTCCGTGAAATCGGTGGTGGTCGCGCCGTCGCCGGCTTTGCCGCATTGGCGATTTTTAGACTGCTATTCAATTGCTCGAAAAATTTCAAGAATTAAAAGCTAAAACTTTGGATATCGGTGGATATCGGTACCAACTCTTTATCAATTCAGCCTCTGGTCTATTTTTTCCCAAGGCGTCAGTCGCCTCCTTACCCACTTGAGTTTTCGGTCTGGTTCGATTTTGCAGATCAGACACATCAGAACGGAAACTGAATTCATGGAGAGTTGGTTTTTTTATCATTACTTCACGATTTCAAAAGTTTCAGCTTTCAACTCGTAAAGAACTTGGAGACATTGGCCAAACCAAACTGTGAAAATGGCTAATGCGGCAATGCGGGCGCAATAGCCCATGGTTTATTGGTACCTACTGGTTGTTAAAGAACCTGCCACCTCCATGTGGTCGTGTGTATCAAACTACCCCCGAATAGGGAATAAAACCACCCCCAACCCCTCTTTTGGCCATTTTTGACCCTTAGGTGGTTTTATGCCAACTGGAGATGGTTTTATCCTCCCTTTTGGAGGTGTACGTTTATCTTCTCAGAGATGATTTTATCTCCGCAAAGGGGTGGTTTTATCCCCCCATTGGGTCATGTTTGGGGGGGGTGTTATTGCCCCTTCAGGGTGGTTTTGTCCTCTTCTTTCGGTGATTTTATCCTCACCTTGCGGGGGGGGGGGGTGTTGTCACCTTTTTAGGGGCGGTGGCCCATCTCTATGACAACCTAGAACCACAGTACCGAAAGACAAGCTCGGGTATGGAGGTTGGAGAAGTGATGAAAGGTGAAGGAATGACATATGGTTTTACACTCAGTGCTTTATTTCACATTGCTCTTTGTATATGTGTTATAGGATGTCTGACCTGGCCGGGGACAATTTTCCAAATGGCGTGGGATATCGGATTTCAGACATGGTTTGGGGTTGCTATTTATCGAGTTCAACATGCATTAGTTTTGTGGCAGCATTGCTCAGACTGCTTTTGTTTGCTCTGTCGTGTCATTTGTTGTTTTGGTAGTTTTATAACCCCGAAAAGAGTGTTTTAATAAAGAGGGTGGTTTTATTCCCCAAAAGCGGTAGATGTATCCCTCCACAGGGAAAAGGGTAGTTGTATCCCCCCAAAGGGGTGGTTTTATCCCCGAAAAGGGTGGTTTTGTCCCCCTTAAAAGTGGTCATAAAACCACCCGAGATGGTTTTGAGGGTGGTTTTATCCCCCATTTGGGGACGGTTTTATGCCCGGGACCACCACCTCCACGTACCGCTGGTAATTTACAAAACAACCTTTAGCAACCAGGTGTTTTCAAAACCACTAGGCTGCAGACCTTGGACCCATAGGGGGAATCCTTGCACTGCGCGCGCACTGCGCGCTACTTTTAGACTATGTTCCCCCCGAAGAGCCCCCAAGCAAACCCCTTGGAAACGCCCTTAGAATTAGGTGACCCAAACTGCCCCAGCTCAAGAAAGTTGCAAACCACCTTCCCTTCACATAAAACACATCATGCACAATTGGAAAAGCCATGAACAGCGCATTGGTCGCCACCCTCAAGAACACAGAACTGTCTTTCTGTTCCATTGTCTACTAAGTACACATGGACTCCATCTTGCATTGGCGATTTACCACCCGTAGTGCATCTTGGTAGTACTCCAAGTGGATGAGCCCATCTCCCGCCATCCCAACCACCGTGGCAAGAACTCGCATGCCGTTGGAGCGGGTGTAGAACACCCGATTGCCAAGACTCAAATCCATGAAGAAAGTGTTTCTAAGAAAGGAGGAGGGGGGTATGAGGTCCTGTAGCATATGTGCAAACACCATAGATCAATGTGTGCACACGAGCATTGCGCCTTGCCATGCCTTGACACAACCATGCTACGCCTTGCCATGCCTTGACCCAAACATGCTACACCTTGCAAAACCTCTGCTAGGGGTCACCATGATGCCCCTAGGGGCCCCTAGTATCTCAAAGTATGGGTCTCTAGTACAGCCAGACGCCCAAATAGTTGCACTGCGCTTGAGGCTCCCTCATACAACATACACGGCATTACTCAAAACTTTACAAACATTGACTGATTACACCTTGCCGTGCTAGAAAGGCCATACGATACAATGCAATACAATGTTAACAAACAAACAATAAATAATTACCACCAACGTTACGTCCACGGCACTGTCCATTTACGCCGGTGCACATTTTTGCACCACCAAGACCAATGCAAAAAAAACCAACAAACAAAAGAGAAATTAGGAAAGATGTCTCACCAAAGAATAATATGGATGCAATAAAACCTCAACACTTCAATGCCAAATTCCTTGAACGACACCATTTCAGAATTTGAGTGTAATACAATGGGGGACTTGAAGCAGTGTGGCACGGAGATTTAGCCGCCGAGACCAACCAAGCAGCCGTAGATTGACTGATGGCTTATCCCGAAGAGCAACAATTTCCCTCCACTATGTGCACAAAGGTAGAAAAAATCAACAATCCAGCAGAGACCCCGTGGTGGTGTTGCCACCAAAAGGCATCTTATGCATTTTCATCTTGTGAGGCGCTTGATAAGGCAAGACGGAGGGATGTGTACACAGGTCTTGTACCCAAAGATTTGCTCTCTTTACGGGGCACTTTGTGATGGTGTAAAAGCCAACCCATTCCGAGTAAACCGCCGTAAAAGTAGGAGGACTAGTGACTGTGCACGGCCTGGTCAGCCAGGTGCAAGCGCTGCCAAGTGCAAAGAGACCTGTGACTGTGCACATATTTGTATTGCAAAAAATGAAGGAAATCATATTAAGGAGCAATAGTCCATGGGGCTTTTACCCATTCCAGCCCCCAAACTCACCCAAGGGGCAAGTCGCGCGGGTTTCTGGAGAGCTGCCGCCCTGTATGACAAGAGGCTCCCCCCTCCGTCCTTTAGGTTGCCTCACGTGAGGCCCGTCCATGCTTCATGAGCCCCTCCGCGCTGTTGGAAGACAGAGCACCCTCCTGCATGCTGTACAGCATGGTGGAGTGTCGTGCATGGGGGTCACGAACCCATCCCTGGCCCTGTCGGGCCATGCCAGGCAATTCCGTGCAGAGACGCTGTGCTCCGCGAAGAGTATTGCAAAAAATGCTATCGGGTATGTTTTCCACACCCTTTGCCCAGGGTGATGATTTGTGTGCTGTGTTCACTGACAACGTTTTTCTTCGAAAGATGGTTTTTAACTGATGGGTGTATGCCCTGACCTGTGTTTTATCTGACAACACTCTGTTTTGCGAAATCAAATGCAAAACACAAGCCAAAGAAAAAAGAACAAATGATGACCAGATGTTTTCAAGTGTTCATCACCACCAACCAGTGTGAAAATCTGCTGTGCAGTCAAGCGCCCACCCATTGAAACAATCCTCCTATGTGAATCAAACCACTCCCATACACCAATAAGGGTCACCGAGTGAGTAATCTGGGGTAGATATACCTCTGGGCTTTGGATCAAAATATTCAATGCGCAGTAGAAACTTCTGTTTAGGCAACCTGCATGCCATTGAACCAGACCTGTGCTACGGAACACAGCAGGTATTTGGGGCCTTGCTGCAGGTGCATTGAACTTTGTTTGCGTGGTGAAATCATTGCATAATTCCTACTCTTGCCCCTACCCCCACCCCTGTGTGGCCATTAGCTTGTTGGACAAATCTGCAGCCATGGCCACCACCACTTATGTCATGGCATGCATTAGCCCTGCAATCTGCAACCATCTGACGGGGCATTCACCCAAAATTGAACACACAGGTCACTGCAACGCTGACAGGGTGCGTTGGGCTTTGAATATGATGGAGAAATCAAACACTTCTGTGACCAGATCAGGAGTGCACTCAACATCATCACAGAATATCAAAATGATGGCAAGAGGACACCGTAGGACAGATTGGCTGAACCAACTGATGTTGCACCTTTCATTCATGGAATTCAAATGGCGGGATGCCTACATTCATACCCTCTGCCATTCCAGCCTCCGCAGCCACATCTTGCATAGCCTAGCTGCATGTTGAAAAATCTCTTTCACCCCAATGCCCAATGATGAGGCAAAATGCGCAGATCTAAAAAAAACCAAAAGTGTCATGAGGTATCAGCCTGCAGTTGCCACCCTCACCCCTGAAGTGTACAACATCACCTGACGTAATGTGCTACAATCAAAAGCGAAGTAAGAAAGCTGTTCGATGTACTGCCTTTTTGTCCTGGTTTTGAGGGAGGACCACAAGGAATAAGGGGTGGTGCACACGCCATCCATCTGATACGGACCCCAAAAGCAGACAGCAGTGCCGGGGCAAAAACACGTTCCACATGGAAACCTTTAGGCCCCATGCGAATGGCTGCCGTGACAGCTTCTCTCAAAACGCCCTGTCGGCAAAGCGCCAATCTTGCAGAAAAGTCAGAAAACCTGGGGTCTGAGGGTCAGCCAAACGGAGCACAAAACCACAAGCCTCCAACAGGAAGGCAATGACGCCCCTAAACTGCACCCCATCCTCATTCTCATGATTCATACGCGCTGAAACCCCACCCCACCCCAAGCCACAGCAGAAATGCTGAGCAGTACACCCAACTCCGCACAGATGCAATCACTGTGGATAAAAACTTCCCAACAGTGGGACCCCCGTGAAGTGATGCTTTGGGTTAAAATATTCTGTCCATACCAGGGAGGGTGTGTCGTTGTGGAGGCCAGAATTTCTTGCAGCCCACGTGGAGCGGATAGGATGTGCAGCCCCGGACTTCTTTCATACCCCAAAGGGATGCATCTTCAGAAAGAAACAGACCCCCTTCCAGAACTTCAGACGCGACATCAGAAACCTATGCGACGGCTTTGCGACACAAAGGCCTCTAGAATAGGGCACGCTGCTATTTTGTCTGCCCATCATCTCACAACCTCTTCGGCATGGCTTCGTAAGAAAGTTTGGTTGAAGGGAAGAGGCGTGGGGGCCTACTCAGAGGGAGGGGGGCGGCCGCAGGCCAGGGTTGGAATGTAGCATCTCTGCTTCTAAGCCTTCACACTGCTGAGTGCAAGTGTGCTCCAGGACTGCGGTCCTCAGATGAGTCAATCCCAGGCACAAAAGCTGTTACAGCCCACAGAACAGGGGCAGATTAGGATATTGGGACGTGACAAATGATGCGGTTATCCCAAAGGTCAGATTGGCCCTTGCCTGCCCCCATCCCCAGTTCTTTCCCTCAGATACCGCCTGCAATATGGACCACAACCAACAGGAGTACTACATTTCTACACTTCAAAATCGAGCGTGATCTGGCGCGCCTTCTCAAGTCCTCTGACCTCCCAGACCTGTCCCTTCTAGTTGCAAACTCTGGTATTAAATGAATCTTTAATTCAGCTTTCGTGCGTGCGAATTCAAACGTCGCAGCGACCACCGCCTGCAACAGCAAGCGCCTTCCGATCTGACAGCAGGACGCGCTGACTGGTTGTCACGGCGCTTTCTGATAGGGACCACCAAAAACCCCAGATCTCAAGCACTCTGACTCAAGATCGCTCAAGCAACACCAAAACCCACACTGGCGCATCCAACATCGAGCTCTTATGAGCCGAGGAATACTGCTGTTTCCCATTGTAACACGAGACCAAGCACCTTCCATCTCTGTCCAAGTTCCTACCCTGAGCCAGGAGGGCAATTGATGATCGTGAATCGTGAGAGTCAAACACACACACGATTGAAGCGAGACGAACAGGCACGGCAGACAGGGCACAGCACTGCTCACTAAACGAATCTCGTCAGGCCGTGAGCGTCAAGTAGAAGAAGGCATGGGGTGACTAGGGCCCTTTGGGCGGTACAGCAGGCGCACGGTGCACAATTTCACAAGCCCCCCCCCCCCTCCACACGCACGCACACACACACACACACACACACAGTACGTGACAAACAGGCACGCCAAGTGAAGGCATGTGTCAAAAATAGTCAGCAGATGAGTTCATGACGCCTACTAGGCGCCTTTCTGTAGGTGACAAGGGCACAAGCTGGTGTTCAGGTATGGTCAGTGTGCAGGTCAATCGTCAGAATGCATCCTGTGACAGGCAAATGTGATCTTGGGACGTGCGGCCAGATAGCTGTGACGCTGAAGCGTCGCAGCTGTCAGCCGAAGACCTCCCGTAGGATGCACCATGTGTCACACATGTCCCCATGTTTCTGCAGCATCCTGTGGTTCATGCATCGTGCACGCACACAACACGCAGGCACTGGTCAGGCCGCGGCGTGAGTGTACGCTTGTTATCGGGTGAGACGTCAGACAGAAAGCATGTCCGCACCACTCGGCACCTTTCTGCAATGGACAAAGAGGGCGTACGCGTAATGTGGGGCAGCCACCTGGGCCCCCAGCAGACCAGAGAGGAGCTGTGCATCAGAATGGCATACGAGGTCGGTCGGTGGATGCAACCCAGAGGTGGTCGCTCCCAGTGAGCACCGCCATCCGCGGCCAGACCCAGCCGCAGAGCCGGAGGAACGTCCAACCTGATCAAAGGCTGAACTTGTAAATCGCACTCCAAGGTCCAATGTGACAGCACCTTTAAAGCCCTCCCCCTTGTCTGCAGACGGGCAAAGCGCTTGGCCAAATCCCAAAAGTAGGTCCCGATACACTCTCCCCCACTCCACCCCTGAGGGTTATGGGATGGTGGATGCATGTGGGCTTTTCTTTTTCTTGGGGGAGGGTCCCATAGGGGCTACAAGGCCACAAACGTTGGGGGTGGGGGGTGTAGGTCAGGGCCCAAAAAATCTCTTCAACGCTTTGCGCCACATACCCTGTGTACCGCCCTCAGTTCTTGTCTTGTCTCTCTCTGAGAAATCAATTTGTGAACGAAGCCCGGGGCAGGGGCATGCGGCACGGGGAACCAAAATGTGGGCGCCGCGTGATGGACACAGCGCTTACGGCACTGCCGCGTTACGTAAGGGGCACAGTGCGTGGGGCATGGCATGTCGAGGGGTTTGAAAAAAGACGGGGGCAGCGGTTGTGGGAAGACGTGCGGGTTCCGCATTTGGAACATCTGCGGGTGTGCGGTCAAAGGCCTTTCTGGCGCGTTGTCCCCGTTGCGGGTGGTCATTATGATAGAGGCCACAGGGCACAAGGGGGATCCAAGTGAAGGTGACATCCATTGTGTCATGTCCCACGCAATCTGCCACCGGCATATTGACTGGCACGACCTGCAACTGAGGGGCGTTGGGGGGGGGGGGGCTTTGGGCCTCAAAGGGTGGTGGTGTCCTTTGACTCTTGTCTTTGGCGTGACCTGCATCTGTCAATCGAGATCGTGTCCATCGGGAGTGGGGGAGGACAAGCGCATCGTGGAATGTCAGTCTACTGCTCACAACTGCAGCATCACTGCCGGCATGGCGTCCACTCCCGCGCCGTCAGGCACATGCAGTCATCCCCGTGTCTGGGAAATGTAAAAAAGGGCCGCGGGAGGGCTCGTTCTCCCTCAGCACAAGCCTGGCCCGGCCTTTAGGAACCCCCGTGCACTCCCCTCAAACCCAGTCACTTACGCAGACAGTTCATTCTCCTCGTCGTCGTCGTCTGTCTCCTCGTCGCTCTCCTCCCCTTCGTTGTCCCACGAGTCCTGCACCAGCTTCTCCTCATGGGCGTCCGTCTTGCTCGGCAATCGGAACCCGGCGTCCACCTGGCAGTCTTTGAGGGTGCACTCCGACCCGATGTGCGTGCGGTGGGCCATGGTGGAGGCTATAATGCAGTTGACAACCTTCACCTGAATTTCGATGGAGGGACAAAGCGATGCCAGGGGGAAACGGACCCCCGAAACGTATTCGAACCCCACGGCTCTGTCGCCAAACGCCCTTGCAAAAACGATCTGCAATCGTCAAGCAAGCTGCAACTGCGCAGCTCTGTAGCGCGTGCGCGCGCGTGCCTGTGTTTGTGTATGTGTCTCAGTGTGTGTGTTGCGTCTGTGTGCCTGGCTGTGTGTGTCGGGGGGGGGGGGGGGGGGGCACCAGCACTTCTGCCCTCCCCCGCGCTCTCATCTTTGTCAAGAAAATTGGTGTTGAGCGGGGAGGATGATCCCCGCCACGTACAGAGGAGGCTGTGGGGGGCATGATAGGACATGGGAGGGCAACAAGGATGCAAGACGGGGAGGATGAGAGGGCGCGGAGGGCGCTGGCAAGGCATAGCAGATGAATGTGTGAGAAAGCGGGAAGGGCACAGCTGACAGAGGCGAGCAAGAGCAAAGCAGAGCAGAGGCATGGGCAGCGGGGGATGCAGGCATGGGAAGCAAGAGAGCAGTCTGCATGGGTACAAGATCAGGGGATCGGGGCCATAGGCAGGGAATGGAGCAGGCCCGGACTCCAGCAGAAATAAGAAAGAATCCGCACAGAGGCATGATTAGGGACTGTGTTGTGCGTGATAATGCACAATAAAGGCACAGCAATACAACTATGTCCGCTCTATTCTCCTTTTTGGTATCTTGAGAGCAGGAAGGGGCCCTTGTGTTTGGGGCTTCAGTCTCAGTCTCCTTCACTGACCCAACACACACATCAGCAGTAATTTCTCCATGCAACAAACAAATCTACAGTGGAAAGGCTGGCTAGGCTGATTGCACGAGCACACTTTTGTGTGCAAAACCCCTCGCCCCCTTCAAGATTAGGATGCGCCCCACCAGTGAGAAACAATCTCCCAAAGAAAACCAATTAGATAATAAACTGCTCAATGATAGCGGGCAACGGCTTCTAAACTTTTGACACTGTTACAATCACTGGGGCACACGAGAAATTTTCTTGCACTGGGAAGGGGAGGAAGGTTTGGAATTGCATTTCAGAAGGGGAGGGGGTTAGGTGACCATATCTTTGAGTACCCGAGGTGAACTTAATGGCGTTTCAGGGTTTGCAGGGTTTTGCGAGTGTGTGCTGGATAGGAGGTCAGCGGTGTTGCCCCGGGTGCTCTGACATACTGTGATGTTTCCCAGCCCCCCCAACCCAACCCCACTACCCGGTGCAGTTTTGGGGGGGTAGAGGTAACCCCCCTCCCCCAGTTTGGGGGTGGGGAGTTAAAAAAAATAGATTTTGGACAACATTGGGACAATAGGTAAGCTCGGTGAGGACAATATCATGAAAAAATGGGGTATGACATCACTGTTGATAGGATCCTACCCAGAGTGCTAAAAATAGCCACTTTAACCCTGAAATAGCCCATCCCGACCCTTTTAGGCCCCCCATACATGGAAATCGGAAACATCACACACACACGCACGCACGCACGCACGCACGCACACACACACACACACACACACACACACACACACACACACACACACACAGCCGTCAATCTATACCCTCCTCCACACCATAGGCGGGGGTTGGGGGGCTTTTTCAGGCATTTCGGGAATATTGGAGGGCCAAAACGGGCCAACTCGGGCTCAAAATGGGCTAAAACCAGTTGTTTTGGCATGCCAAATGGTCCAGGGTCATTTTTGAAATGAAAAACAAAAATTTTAAGGCATTTTTAACCCATTCTTAGTTCCAAAGCAGCCCATTTCTAATGCTTTTTGGCATTTTCGGAGGGGCAAAACAGGCCACCATGGGCTGAAAACGGGCGAAGACCACTCATTTTGGCATCCCATGTGATTTGAGATCATTTTTCAACAAAATTTTTTGGCCCCCAATGGACCGATCCCCTTGACCCATTTTGGCACCCACCAATTGGGCGCTTGCTTGTAGCTTGCTGCAGCCTAGTGGGCACTAATACGGGGTCTAGGCATCCATTTGGGCAATTCTGAGGAATTGGGGGGTTGCAGGTGGACTATGTGCCCTCGAAATTGCATTTTGCGCCATATAGCCCAAAATGCGGCATGTTCTTGGTTTGGGGCCGTCAGCGGCCAAACACATTCTGCACATTCTGGGGGAGGAGGGCGCGGTAATATATATAAAACATAACCCCCCCCCCCCCCAAAAAAAGTCCGCCAACGACGTTTACCAGCGCACATGGGGATGGCAGTCTGTGGTTGGTAGACACTGTCTGCCTCAAAAAGACGCGGTCTGCTAATTGTAGACACTGTGGGCATGTTGTAGACATGAAGTGCCGACATTTGGGAAGGGGGCTGAAGGAATTCTTCCCACCAAAAACGGTCCACTAGCGACGTCCCGTGCACATGAGGCTGTACGACAACGTACGACACCATTGACACCTTGTTACACCCCCGACGCATCGGGCTGATGCCTTTTATGACGCCCCGGCGCATTGTATGGTGCATATCTGACAATCTTGGGGGTTCAGCCCAGACATCCCTCCACACCCACTTACCCACCCACACAGAAACCCATGGGTGCAAACAAATACACTGATGACCCGAACAGACCCATACCATCCCATACAGACCTTTGCTTAACGACGGGAGGGCGGGGGGGGTCAAATGATAAGGGCAGGCACCCACTTTTTGGCGAGAGGCACAGCTCTTGGCCTGCCCCCAGGAGGGGGAGGGTCAACCTCAGGAGGCACCCACCCACAACCCATAGAAACCACACCAGCAAGCACGCCAACTTTGCTCCCTGTGCAGCATTCCCCAGACGTTCTCACAGCATAGCAGGCACAGGTCACAGCACAAGCAACACCCCCATAGTTCAGGGCCCTGACGCCGACATTCCTCAAAGGGGACAAAAAAAAGGACCCACCAGTGACGTACCCCTACCCCCGGGGGGGGGGGGGGTCCCGGCTGAAGGAGGCACTCAACTTTTTCAAAAAGGCCACCCCCCCCCCCCTTAGGGTAGGCAGGCCACTAAGCAAAGGCCTGATCCCATACCATACCATCTGACTAGTTCTGTGTGCTCAGCACCAGAGCTATTGTGCAAAATGCTGTCGTCGATGTGAGGCACAGACCCGACAAAAAAAAACACAACAAGGTACAAGGCAGCAGACATAAGACAATTGTGCTGACCTCATCAGCAGCAACCCACCAACCCACTCATGGCCTACCACTGCAGGGCGAGGTGTTTTTTTTTTTCAACCCCCCCCCCCCCCGCCCGTCGAGCATCCGCAGCACTCAGCAGTGGGGAAAGGCATGCCACACACGCCCTTTTGGTGCCGAACATGCCTTTGCCCTCCTAGCGATGGTGCTCCCCAACACAGCCGCAACAACACACCCCGGCCCCTGTCACACAAACCCACCATGCATTCATCTGGGGCTGGGGGAGCAGACCGAATCCTCAAGGGTGACCCCATCCATCAAAATGGAATTGGAGATCCTCACGTTGGTGCCAATCTTGCAATTGCTGCCCAAGATGCTGCTCTTGATTGTCACACATTCTGCGGGTTCGAAATCTGGGCCGATGATGCAATCTGGGCCGATCTGAACCTGAGCACCACACAATACATGAATGGCTTTCAGACTACACGGACACGAGGCGATAGGGTGGAGGGCCTTCACACGTGGTGAATCGCGTCAAAAACTGGAAAAAGCAGACGTCCTCGTTGTGCCCCCCCACCCCCCCGGCCGCCCCAAGTTTGACCCTTTGGCTGCCTGGGCACCTTACGCGACTCTGAAGGCGACGTCAACAACATCACCTTTATCAACAGACGCGCCAAACTGTGTCCCGTGCAAACTGCAAGGCGCAGCTTTGGCCAGCATTTGGCTACTTCAATGTCCGAATCCCAGTTTCCCTCGTAAATGAATGAGATATGTGCTGCTGTAAAGCGGCCCTGTGTATGGGGTCATCTGCGCACGACGTGAGGTTGTAGAATACCCACGGGGGTATGGGCAATGAATAGTTGTCCAGCCGCATGTGCCTCGCTCTCAGCAGCCTGCCGCGGACACCCCCCTCCCCGCCTCCCGCTGCGTTCGGAGAACGGCGCAGTAGATCAGCGCAGCCGCCGCCCTGGGCCCCACACGTCGGGCGAACGAACATGGGGGGCGGGCAAGGGAAACAACACATTGCCCCGTCACCCCCCCCCCCCTCCCCGAGGAGGTCTGCAGTCCTCAGCGCTGCCTTGTGCTGCCTTGCCCGGATGTGCCCTGATGTGCCCTGAAAGGCACACAACGAGGGCACGCGCGGACCCGCGGCGGAAGGTTGTCAATCTTCTGCGGGTGTTTGTTCTCCTTCAAGAGGTCTCGGTTCAGCTCCCAGTACGTGAAGAGGTAATTGGTGCGGGTGGCAAAATGGTGCGTCTGCTTCAATTCCTCAGAGTCAAGAATCATGACGAAGCATCGGATGGCATCTGTGGCTGCGTCGGTCCGCGACCCTGGGGGGCAAGCCGCAGCATTGCAATGGGCCGAGGCCGTGAAGCACAGAGGCAGGAAGGGCCCAGCAAATGGATGAATGCTGCATTCCAAAAGCCCCTTTCTTGGCGCCAGCGGCACGGGTACTGATACGCGCGTGCCCCGTATTCCCGTTCCGCCAACACGTGCAACGCATGGCGCGCCTCTGGACTGTCCGGCCCTCTCCGGATGCCTGCCTCCTGCGGACTTGTCCTGCTTTACCTCCTGATGACAACCCCACCACATTTTGATCCCTCCGACACACGGGGAGCGCATGCAGCCCGCCCCGCTATTGAGGGCACCCCGGAGGGTGCCAGACGCGGAAACAAAGCGCCACTGTCATGTGGCTCCAAGTGAATCGGTTCTGCACACCCGCTTTGAGTGTGCGGCCGAAAACTGGCTAAACTGCCTGCAGGGTCATTTCTGGGCGGAAAGGGCGGGCACAGGAAAAATGCTGCGTGTCCAACAGCGTGCCGAGCGATGCGTCTGGGCATCAGCCGCTTATTGGGCCCCTGTGGTGTTTGCCGCCTTACCACGGGTTATTACGCACGGTTCTACAGTAAGTGCACGGCGGAAAAAGGAAATGATGCAGGAATGAAATGTGGCTCGCTACACGGAGTCGCAATGATACCAGCTCTCATCGTACACCCAATCATGTTATCTTGCATCTATCATGCTATTGTTGCTATTGTTGCTGTGTCTTTGCTTGAGTCTGTCAGTCATCACTCACTATGCCCTTTCATCAACATCAACATCATCATCATCATCAATGCGCTCATGCCGAGGGTTGAGCCATGTTCTATACCGGTGATCATGGCGAGCAACCTCCGAACCTCACGGCCCTCCTTTGAGCTGCTGCGCAACGCTTCCTAGGGCCAGAAGCGGTGTGCAGGCCATTGGGAGGGAGAAATGCGAATGTGAGCAAAGAGACCAAGAAATAAAATGGACCTCGTGGACTACTTCCGTAGGTGTCGCTTTGCCGGAACGGTCAGCGGGCGCTTCACGTCCTTTATGTTTCTCTCCGCACTCCGCTTGATATAAGTCCGTCCAGTAGGCGCATATCTGCGGTCATGTCACAAAAAGACCCCAATTTAGGCTTGAAAACCCCAGGCAGCTTGTGGTTCTTGTGCTTTGCACAAGCAGTGCACCACTTTCACGGTCCGTCAACCTGCCAGATTTTCAAGCATTTATGATACGACAATATTGCTTCAACATCATGGGTGTTGTTGGGGTAACCAGCGTGTGCATACTCGCGTGGATATAAATGGTAACCCATGTCTTGAACACTTCAAGACTTCTATGGTCCATTAAGGGTAGAAACACTTCGTGTAGCAAATTGGTATGTGGCCATGTGAAATATGCAAATTTTCGGGAAAAAAGGCTTCTTGCTCAGGGTTGGAATACACATGGCACCTCACATTTGGAATGGGGTGACCTGTCATGAGCTGCAAGTCGCGATTGAACTCCTTCATGAAATCTTCGGAGGAATCGGGCAAGTGGTGGAAATCCACGGTTGCCGCGGGGGATAGGTTTGGAATCTCGTAGCGTAGGTCGCCCCAAGTACCGTCCTAGTCACGCACCGGAGGAGTAAACACGGCACTGCAATGAGCCACGGTAATCATGCATCCCCACCATATCACCCCTATCATATCTCTGACAACCCGTATGATACATTGAAGAAGACACAAAGATTGCGGTGGCAAGGTAAAATGTGGTGATGATGTAGAATGTGGTGGACGAAGTATCCGTTTTCAAACATCAACCGTCACATTCTTCACGTATCAAGTGAGGGACGCAATGCCGTGCACACGCGTCACACCATTCTTCAAATGGCCCGTTTCAAGGGCTCTCCCAATGTGCCCAGATTGCGTTGCCCAAATGGCTCTTTGAAAAACCCTTTTCATGTGGGTTTCAAAAAAAAATTCACATACCCCGCCCCACTTGGCAATAGTTTCGAACGACACGGGCAAGTGACTGCTGACAAAACAAGACAGTGATTACATGGTGCACTTTCCAAAGAGTTAGAAAAGGTTCGCCTTTTGTAAGCAATCTGAGCACCAGATCTTGTGTACAACTAGGTCACCGCTTTTCAAGCCAATCTTTTCGCACGGATTACCATCGGACATTTATGATGTGGAGTATGCTTGAAGGAGGTGGGAGTGTTGGCGGAACAACATCGAAGTGTGCGCCCACACTTTGCCATTGCTCCACCACCTTTCTCTCGCGTAGTCGGATGGTCGCGATGCATACTTGCAACGTGTTGGGTTTGGATTTTCCAAGGGGCGCATGGGGGGGGCGCCTTCGAACAAGTATTGTCTCGGTCCCGTGTTGTAAGTGTGCGTACCACGAGGGGCCCTTTCGACCTCCTCATCCTAACATACACTCGATAGGGACTACCTCCGAAGGAATTGCGTAGTTGTAGGCATACCTCGCGGCGTGATTGAAACTGTTGGTGCACCAAGATTGGGATGAGCTCGTCCTTGAGACTAGTAATGGCGGGTTTTTTCGTCAAAAAATCGGCGATCCAATGCCGGAAGATGTAGATGTGTTGGTCGTGCAATGTGGTGCTAATCGTCATCTTCGGGCGGGACAATAGGAAGCGCTTGCCGAATTTAATGGAATGGTTCCGAGGGAAGTTCGTGGACGTGGCCATATACAACAATCTTCCCGTCTTTTGGTCGTATCCCGTATATTCCACGTGTTGCGCTTCGTTCTTGAAAGTACCCTCCCTCTTCTCGTGTGGGGCTTGCTTGCACGTCACAGTGCAAGTTACGTTTTTACATTGCCTGAGGAAAGTCATAATAAAGCCCCGACAAACCTCAAGCACGCCTTAAATCCAAGAGCGAAAAACTAGTGCACATACAAACCACGCCACTGTATGTGTGTTTCAAGATCCATATTAACTTATCGTGCTGCACCGCACATACGTCGCCCCCAAGCCCTCACTAGGATACCCACCAAGGAGAATTCTCAAACGATCTCTCATGTATGTGTATTTCGCAGCTATTCAAGACGAGTTAATTTTTCGTGCACGCCTTTCCGAAATCTAATTTTGTGTTGTGCATTAAAGTGGCGCTCAATACATTCCGAAGCCAATGGTAGACCCCCAAGCACTACACTGTCCAAATGTTTTCCTTACGGCTCACTACTGGAGCGCTTAGAAGAAACACGCTAAATTTTGTGCATCGAATTTGGTTTCTACTGTTGAAGGTGTAAACGTGGAAGATCATTCTCGGATTCTTTGCCCTAGCGCCATTCAATGATATCGTGTGGCCACTTGCGACATGAAGTCTCAACGAAAAACGCATCAACTTCTCTACCAGGGGTAGCCATGGTGCACGGTGCGCCTACGATCATCACACGGTCGTGGTCGCTCAAAGTCTTATGGTTATTCATCGGGACAGGGCCACACAACAAGCTCAAATGCACCCAGTTTTCAAAACTAGCTTACTGACAAAGCAACCAACAATACTAACAAACGCCGAAATTGGAAGGGAGTTGGGCATGGTACCTGTGGTGGTCGAACAACTTGCGGAGGGGAACAGACGTGATGCTGTCACAACCCAACACGACAAAATCCTTCTTCAACAAATCGGCACAAGCACGGATGGCATCCGCACTATCTCCTTGATCGGTTGTTGTTCTATAGAACACCTCCATATTTGGGCACTTTTCGTTCCGCCATTTCTCCACGGCTTGCTTGACAACGTCGGTCCACTTGGCGAGGGTAACGACGATGACTTGACTAAACCCGGCGCTGTGTACACTTTCCAAGGGGTAGTAGATCATCGGCCTGTTCTTTATGGGCAACAATGGCTTGGGTAAAGTCTCACAAAGTGGGTGAAGACGCTCTCCAGAGCCCCCCGCGAGAATGATAGCTTGGAATTCATGTGCCATTTATACGGTGTTTGCTAAAAAGGACACAAAACGAAATCGATATGCCAATTGTGTACATGGCACCCAATTCCTACGCTTGGGGTCGGAGTACTGTATGCCGCGGTATCACAATGGTCGTAACTCAGCTGTTCCCTATGCGACAGACGTCTTCGCGGTAACGCAAAATTTTGTCGTTCAGCAAACATTGACAAATTTTGTGTCGGAACCATAACAAATCTAATTGTCCAGCGATGAAGTATCCATTTTACGGTCGTATACTGTTGTGTCGCTTGATTTCACTGATCTATGCATGTTGATTTGTCGAGTTGATTGGGAGCTGTGGGACGAAGCCTTTGGGACCTGTCTCCTTGGCACCTTGTAATGCTAAATGCTAGCACAATCATGGTGCCATGAGGCGCCATGGGTTTGCTAGTCTTGGGGGCGCGCCAGCCAGCTAGCTAGCCGGAGGCGGGGGGGGGGGGCAGGGTTGAAGGGGGGGTTGAAAAGGCAGCTTGCCATGCCAGCCACGCTAGGCGCACCTCCATAGGCCTCCATGTTCGTTTTGGCCACAACGTTTGGCCACCAAAAGCAAGGGAAATGGGGGGAAACGGGGTAAGGGGGAAATTGGGGGATGAAAGGAAGTTGGGCTATGGGTGATGGGGTCGGTAGTAGATGTAGGGATGTGGTGGCCGAAGGAAGTGAGATTGTTCGTGGTAACAAGAAGCCGGATCCTCCACTCCAGGTGGGGGATGTTGATGTGTTGCAACGGGTGAGGGAGAGGAAATTGTAGCAACTTGTGATCATGTTCCTTTGCAGACTAGGCCACTGCAAGTGGATTGCCTCTGCTACTCCTTGTCTTTCCATGCTAATGTGGGGTTGGGATCCGGATCGTACCAGCCACCGTGGTGGAGAGATGTCTCGAAGGGGGGGTAGGGGAGGGTGCCGCAACACAATGGTGTGGGATATTGAATGCCGACTGTTTTTGTTGTGCACCTCGCATGGAACATGTAAGCAGCTTGCTTTGCCTCAAGACTTGTGGTGTCAATATAGAAGGTGAAGGTGAAGGTGAAGGTGAAGGTGAAGGTGAAGGTGAAGGTAGGTAGCACGAAAGCGGCACTTGGATCATGTGCGGCCCTGTCCCTCAAACACCACCCCCTTCCACCTTTATGGATCATGTTGTGAGTAGGTGAAAGGCGGTGTTGGCAAAAGGAAAACTGATCACACAGTTATGAGCTGTCACATCGTGCAAAGCATGTGGAGCAATGCCACATCAAGCAACTTTGTGCCATTGGTTTGTTGCTATGCACACCACTTTGGGGCAGTTAGAGGCCATGGCACAGTTGGTCCGAACAAATGCCTCAGGGTATTAAAAGCTCAAGGTATCGTTCACCAAGTGCGAAATGTTGGCGTGTCGGCATGGCCAAAGTTCCCACCCCAGCCGTCGAATTCTTGTGGCTTTGCCGTTTTCTTTTAGAAACCAAAAAAATGGCAGAACCGTCGGGTGCGAGCGGCACGGAGCCAGAGTTTGATGTCTACGATTTTTCTGAATTTCATCCGCAGTCTGAGTTGTCTAAACAGCAGCAGGTTCTTGAGTGTCTGTCTGCATGTGTGCTTGTGTTTGGGCATGGGTGAAGGTGCGGTGCGTAGATGGGTGCACGTTTGCATGTGAGTGTGTGCCCGCACGCGTAGACATATGCCAGAAAAGTTGGGGTCACCCATATTTTTGAGTCTATGAAACGCTGTGTGTATGTAGTCGCCAAAGCCTTGCACAAGACGAGAAACAAATTCGTGGTCAACATTTTGTAGCCCGGTGTTTTGTGTTTCCCGTTGCTCTTACACACAGGGCGCGTGCCGGGCGCAACACACCAATTTTTGATCCCTTTTTATGCCCTCCCGAGTGCTTTGTGCTTGTTCTGTGTTGTGCCACAAGGAGGGGCCTCCACCAATTTGATGCACGGTATCTTTAAGTATTGTACCGCATGCAAAGCGTGGGGCGCTTGTTCCATTGGGTGCGTTGTTTGAGCCAAAAAGGCAATGGTCAGTGTGCTTATGTGCCCAGCATTCCCGTCAGCGCTTGCACGGTCCACCGCGCGGTCGTGGTGGCCCACTTTCTCCAACCCCCCCCGCATGGTGAGCCGTGGTGTACAAATCGGCATGCGACGCACGCCGGGCACATTTTCCCCCATTGCATGTCACAAAGGTCAAGTTGTCTTAATGAGTACGCATCCTCAAATCAACGCTTCATATTTGCCTGTTCTGGAGTTTCAGGGGTTGCATTGCCTTGCGAGGAAACGGGAGCTTTTATTTTTCGGGTTTTGATTCTGTGTAGGCTTGTATCTGGTTTAAAAAAGGTGTAGTCTGCCAACCCCCTCTCCGGGGCTCCCTGAGCTTGGGCTTTTGTAGCTAGGACAGACTAGCGCCTGCAAGTTGTGTTTGTGAATCGCAGTTTGTGGCTGATGATTTCTGTGCCACTCAAAGAACTCTGTGCTGCGTTGATCCGGCCTCTCGGGGGCTGGTTGGCGATGCCAGGGCCTGTGGTGTGAGGTGGCCCCTTTTGTGCAAAGCCAATCTTTGGGTGCTGCAGTGTGCTGGATTGTAGCGCAGCCAATTGCTTTGGGCGAACCACCCTATGTGGACTCACCCACACATATGCAGACGGCGTTTCGCGGGTTGGACAGTGATGTATATGATATGTCCATCATTGATATGTGTACCTCCGGAGGGACCTCCATGTGCATATATGTTTGTAGAGAATCAACGAGTTGGAGGAGGAGCTCGCGGCCCTGAAGAAGTCTGTGGCCAAAAAGGACAAAAGAATAGACGTCCTCACGCGCAACATCTCGTGCGTATTCAGGACTGCACAACTTGAGCTCTCCCGCAAGGTGTTTTGCTGTGTGTTCGTGTGGTAGCGTGTCGTGCAAGGATCCTAAGGGCCGAAGGTGCGCAATTGTGCTGGAACCCTCGATTGGCAGGTGATGAAGCCCTTCCGCTCGACGGCGTTGCGGGACTCTGCGGCAGTCATCCATCGATGTGTCCCGAAATCTGGGGCGACAGCGCATACTCCTCGGAAAGCACTGCAGGCAATACGAAGGGATCCGAAACCACCTAACCTTTTTTTGCGACCTTCCGTTTCCGATCTTGTGAGTACCGTTTTGGTCTATTGGTGCTAGTTGCCTCTGCAGCAAAATGCTGTACACAAAACAGTCATAGCCCAAGCCGGCTCTCAGCATCCCCTTGCGCAACCTCCCATAATGTCCCCCTCCCCCCCTTGGATGAGGCAGTTTAGCTTCCGTGCATCAATCCAAGCTGCTGTGGTTCTGGCTGACAGCATGAGCAATGGGATGAATTGCTCAGGGGTGCATGGGCAATGGTGTGACTACCTTGCCCCCGACCATGAAGCTCGAGCAGCCAACCACACAGGGTTCTGGCTTGATGCCTTCTCACTCACCCAACACAACACATCAAGTCATGAATTTTCCAGTGCAGACGTGTGATGCTGCGTGTCCTCTGGAATTTGAGGCCACAGTCGGAAGTATGTGATGCAGCTGGAAGCGGTGTGGACGCTGGGCTTGGGATGGCATAATGTGAAGTACCCAATGTGCTCCAGAGGCCAATTTCAAGATTCTGCCTTCATGAGGCTCAAAGGGAACTCCATGGAATGTGATTGCCCACAGCAGGACCCATGCAGTGTGGTCGCCCACACGTGATTCCCCATTCAGTGTGGTTAATTACAGTGCCCCCCATGCGGTGTGGTTGTCCACATTGGGCTGCATGCATTGTTGTTGCCCACATTGGCCCATCGCAAACATTTGGGGAGTATGCACCTGTGTTTTCAATTAGGAAGGGGCATGTGGTGGAGAAACCCAGAATAATCATGATAGAGAGAACAACACGATATGGATGAATCATGAGAGGCGGCTGACAGCCATTGTCTACCATGTAGCCCGTGCAAGTATTCAAGGGAAAACCAAGCAATGCCATGCAAGGCTGTTGGAGGGTGAGCACGTAACCTAACCAAGTCCATAGGTCATGCCCCTTGCAACCACAAGGACATGCTTTTTATGAGATGATTTAGTACTTGGACAAGGAGGTGCTGACGTTGAAGCAGAGTTGCAGTTGAGCAAGTTTCGTGAAGTACCCTGTGCTGCTCTTTTGTGACAACGCCCCTTGGCATGGCAAGGGAGGTTCAAAATTCTTGGCGGACAGGAGAGGAAACACAAAGCATGTATATGGTAGTAGGCAGTATTTGCGCCTGTGCTTGATCTAACCACCTCTCTTCGAGGTGAATAGGCCATTTTTCGTGGTCAGCATGAAGTCACGCCCCTCCCTCCCCCTGTTCACCCCCCTCCACACACCCCCTGTACCTCCCATGGCACGATAGCCTATAACCTGCATGGCACTGTTTGTGTGACCCCCAAGTAGGGTTGCCACAAACTGTGCCATGCAGATCACAGGGTGATCAGCAATGGTGGACGTCAGTTTGAATTGTACTGCATCGCTAAGTGGGTTACCTTAGGTATTGGGTGTCTAGTGAGCATGCAGGTGAGGCGGTGGATATTTCTCAGCTGTTTGTGGTTCTGGCCCAAATTTTGGTAGCCTTTACTCCACTGTTTGCAGGTGTGGCCTAACTTTTGGTGGATATTATTATGGCAGGTGCACCGCAATTCTAAGCGGGTTACCTTAATTACCCCACCCCTGCACCTTCAACTTTGTGCCGTATTTGAGATCTAGGAGGCTTCTGAATGTCCCCGGGCTGCTACGGCACTGTGGGCCCTCTTCACCCCCTAAGGGTGGGGGGCTGGTACCGGACAGTGTAGTTGTCCATTTCACAGGACCCCATGTAAAATCAGCCCAATAGGGAGGCCACATGTGCACCAGATCTCAACTGCTACACACACTGTGGGCCTGGCGCGCCCCCTCCCCACACTAGGGCGCCTCACGCACCCCCTCAGGGAGCTTGCACACTGTCTCGACGGCATCACGGGAGGGCAAGTATGGAAGAGACATAGTCCTGACCATCCCGTCCCTCTGTCCTGCTGTATTCCATAGGCGGGGGGCGACCATGGGAGGGTGGGTGCGTGAACTCTGATCAGCCTGCCAGCCCAGCCCCTCAACCTCTGTACATAGGCCTATGGACCTTCAAAGGAGATGTGCCTGCTCTGTGTGCTTTTCACCTCATTTGGACATTGGGTGCCTGGGTGGGTGGGTGGATGAGGGCTTCCCAAGGGAGTGGTACACAACTTGCTTATGCAACTTTTTATCCCGGACAACTCAAAACACAACAATTCCCAAACCGATTTTTTTTTTGATGTTTTGACCACCCATAATGATCAAATATCAAATGTACAGCGTGTTTCGGGCCCTCTTTTTTTTTTTTACTGGTGTACATTTTGGTAGAATAGATTTTGATTTAGATTGGTAAATTTAGGTACATTTAGATAGATCGATAGATAGGAAAAAAAGTTGAGGCATACGGTTGAGCCCCCACAATGTTTCATGTCCCGAAGTGCTCCACACTCCTCTTCCAGGTGCTTTGCTGAAGGCAATAGATTGCGACCCATCCCCGCCACACACAAATGCTTGCCCCTAAGTGTAAGCCTCAGCCCCTTGACCTAGGAGGATGCACCAGAGAGTGCCAACCCGACCATGCCATGTGAGGATGCCTAGCGATCTGGTGATCTGGTGGTGAACTGGGACGGCATTCAACCCAGACACGCGTCACAAAGACTCCAGCTTCCTTAAGTTCACGTTCGGATGAGATTCGACTGGGAGTTTGGGTTTCGCTGGCCAATGCATCGCCGCCACCCCCACAGAGTGCAGTGTTCATGTCTGCACAGGACTACTTAATTGCGGAATTGAAGTCGAAATATCAGACCCCGGATGCGAAGAGTCAACGACCAGAGGACCCATTGCCCCATCAGGGAATGGTGTGCCCTTGCACATGGGACTGGGATGCTGGTTTTGAGGGTCATGGCCTTCGAGGCGGCTACGCTAACCCTAACCCGGGGGGCTGACTGCAGTATCCTGTCCTCTGGGGATTCTCAAAGTGTCCTTTCTAAATGGCGTTGTGACCAGTTGTGCCAATTGAACTCACGGAGGCCAGTGCTAGTCAGGGCGGGTCAACTGTACCACGGGGGAGGGGTGTTTGCACGGGGGCAGTCTATCCGTCACAGTTAATAGAAAGGCCACGTCAGAATAATATTTCCCGAAAGGCGCCAAGCAAATTAATATACCTCGTTTATCTAAAGTGTAACCCAGACCAAATGCAGAACGGGCGGCTGCTGCACTAAGGGGGCAGCAGTTATACAAAGATGGGGCATCCGTCCGTCAGAGAAGGAGGGGAAAACTCGGACACGGAAAGGTGCGGGTTCGCACCCAAGAGCCACAGTGTCAGTTCAGCAGCAAATTGGTTTGAGGTGGATATAAGCGGGATCTTGTGTGATTTGTTTGGGTTCAGATTGTGTTTTGCCGCTCAGGAGGCGTGCTGCCTGCTGCTGTCCATAGTCCCCTCCTACAAGTTTGTACTGTGCGGTATAATGGAGAGAGGGAGTATTGAGATCGAGACATTATTGGGGGAGGCGAGGCGCTGGGGTGCGGGCACTGGCCCGATGCCACAACCCCAGGGCACAGTTGGCAAAGTGTGCCCTGGGGTTGTGCCTGGGGCCCTTGAGTGTCCGCAAAGGCTCTGCATGGACGCAGAAGTTGATCTGCGTCGGAGGGTGGGTGCCTGTTGCTTTCCGTGCTCTTCCTCTGCACAGTTTGTGGGATGCTGTGCTTTCGTGCACAGGGACAGGAACATACAGACATGATTTTGTGGAGAGGGAAGGGGGAGAGAAAGTGGCCGATAGCCCCCCACGCTGACCCCGTAAAAAACCCCTCTTCCCATGCTCGGGTGCGCGAGAAGTGTGCAGTATCCGTGCCTTCGCCTTCTGTTGTTTAGCCGTCGGGCTCCAACCAGGTGGATTGTTGAATCCTCGCGGAGGGCGGGGGCGTGTCGCAGATCCAGCCCCGTGGGGGTCGGTGGTGCTCGCTGCTGAGTGGTCACATATGAGCCTTGGGGTGGTCGTCGCGACCCCTTTGGTCAGCCCTACGAGGCACTCCGCTGTGCTGGACTGGTCGGAGATGTGGGGGGCCAGGCATCAGCACTGCGCCAGCTGCTGGTGCATTCGCATATGCCGAGCGCCCTGGCCTGATGCTGTACGCATTTCGAGCGCTTTGGGCTCTGCAGTGGTCAGGGGTCATGGGTCGGTCCCATGCATGCACAGCCGTAGGCAGCTGCTAGGCACCCGTTTATGCACGGCAACATTGTGGGGCTGGAAAGCACAGAGTCGACACGAAAATGAATCAGCCCCGTGTGCTGAGACAATGGGAGGGCCGCAGCACACTGCGTAGAGGGAGACAGTACCACATGCACCATGTACCACATGTACCACATTGACCACATGGGGTGGGCGGCACCAGAAATGCTTTCAGGGGCACGCCACAACGTTTGCCTGGTTCCTCTGCTTTTCATCTGCATCATATCATTTGCTGCATTCTCTTTGAAGGACCAAATCGAGCCCGAAAGCAAGCGCAGGAGAACATAGAACTTTTGCGGACTCGAGCTCAATACTGCCTCAAAGAGACTCGTGTGCTCGTACTGACCTTCTGCAAACGCTGCCTCAGTGGTGTTGTGTACTAGTGAAGGTTGCTGCAGCAGCGCTGTTCCAATGCAGCACCGTCAACGTCTGCACAACCGGACCTTCCTAATTCTTCCCCGTATCCTCAGCCTAATCCTGACCTGAGCCTTGACCTTGAATGCCAGGTTGGATGCTAGGAAGCGCTGAGTTTCTGTGACTAGATATTCTTGAGCCTCCGATGCTGGCACTACGATCAAAAATCGCGATTCAACTAGTGCTGGTCATGTTCGATAAATGGACAAATGAAAGGCCATCATTGTTCATGTTGGTGGGAAACTGAAGTTCTGTATCCTCTCTTTTGCCTACAAGATGTTCCTGGCGTGCTAGAAGAGTGGAAAGCATATTGCCCTACGGGGAGAGAGGGAGGGAGAGAGAGAGAGAGAGAGAGAGAGAGAGAGAGAGAGAGAGAGAGAGAGAGAGAGAGAGAGATGTAATGGTGGCAAGCACACCAAGATTCTGAGTTCAAGGATGCTATGCCATCTTCTTGATCGCTGCACCGTGCACTAGTAGAGCCGCTGAATGTTCTTTTTTTTCAAGCTGGCAACGTGTTCGCGAAGCAAGACAATCTTCGAGAACCACTGTCCCTTCACGTTCATGGATGCTTTCAATAGCATCTTGGAGGAGCGGTTTGCAGGAGAAAAGGTCAGGCACTTAGCGGCATGGGAAGGCAAAGGAAGGGGACGACAAGTGAAGAGGAGGATGTTCAAAAAGAGGGAAATGAATCTATGGCCAGAGAAGACGATGTGACGATCATACCACGACGAGGGAAGAGGGTTTATGGTACGAGAAGATGATAGTAAGACGATGAGCAGATGATAGAAGAGGATGTTTTTATAAGCCGAAGACCATCACTTCCCTACAATTGTCGTCCTCACCATTGCAACCCATGCCATTGGAAGCAGAGGGCCGCCTTTTTGCTTGGATTCTTTGGGCCCATGGATTTGAAGTGGAAGGTTTTTTTTCCCCAAGCTGCACGCTTGTTTCCTTGGGCCACCCTATACCTTCAACACCCAAAACCAAAGAGCTCTGGTAGAGCCAAAACGGAAAAGCCACATTTTCTCCACAAAGTCCCACAATTTTCTGCAAAAATTTCCATAACTTTAAGGATAGGGTCGGAACCCCCCCCCCCCTTGACACTACACAATGCTGCTTGCTGCTTACTGTTGCTAACAGGGGTGGAGTCCACTCTAGAAAGGAGTGCAACATGACTGGTCACGACAGTTTGATGACCCTGACCCTACCCGAACCGTAACCCTGGCCTTAACCCCACTGACCTGATCCAAACATCATCCACAATCAAGATTTGGTCCTGGGAATGAGACGCTGCGCAAAAAGGCCCTTCTATCACTGCATGCACACTGCGCTGTGCCCATTGTAGTCCACCTTATGTGCTGTAGGATTTTCACTGCGCACCCTCATTGCTGCACCCGTTTCTTCCTCATATTTTGTGGCATTCAAATTCATGTATCAAGGTATCACCCACCAAAATTTGGTGGACACCGAACCCCCAGAATGGAATTCTAATGTTTTCTCATCTCATGTGTGTTTGCTGCTGCTAAATCGGGGTGCTCCATCCTACAACCTAAAATGGGATGTAACAATTTACTAGCTACACCAGCTCCGTAATGCTGACCCTAAACCAGACCTTTGCCAGGCAGTCATGCTGGCCTTGCACTGCTCCCTTGGCCTTACTAGGTGTGCATGCCAAGGGGCACCGGGCATGCAAACAGTGGCCAAGGGGCCTTGGCTTCGATGTGGGGTTGCGTTCCCACTGGTATTGCCCCTGATGTCTGCTCCATGAACGTCGTTTGCTAACAACTGGAACCGCTTTTTTGACCGCTTTTTGATTGCCTAAACTGAGTGCAATCGTTTTGCTGTCGAGGATGCGAGCGCTGCAAGCGCCCTTTGCACCACAGCTTGAACGGGGCACCTCCACCCTCCGCATACAAAAATTCGGAGGCGGTGGAGTATCTGTTGGATCCCATGTTTCTGAAACGCTGCTCTTTCTCATGACCGTTGGCACTGCAAGATAGCAAGAGTGCATGGCATATCCGTGATGTTCATGTCCATTGAGGGAAGTGTCCGCTGAGCCCCCCACCCCGCCCCACATCCAGCCTATTGCACACCACTAGTGTGCCACATCTAGTGACCCGTTACCCCTTGGCCCTGTGTCTTAGGCGGCCCAAACCTTTGTTTACGCAGTAAACAATAGTTTAATACATGTGTGTGACTCCTGTCGTCTTCAGAACTCACTGAGTTTTTGTTTTTAGCCCGGGTGCGCATTGCTTGAAATGGATGTAGACCACGTCCTAGAAGGACGTGAGGACAAAGGAGCGGAAGGGGGGGGGGCGAACTCAAGCGGAAATCCGATGGGAAGGAAGGCCACGAAGGAGAGGCTACACTGGCGGCATGGAAGCGGTGGACACAGGGGCCTTTCGCGCTGCTCATGAGAGATGAAACGAATCGGGGACAAGCCGAGGAGCGGGCAATCCAGCTAATGGAGGACATGGCCGAAGAGGGAGTGCCACACGGAGCAGTGCTAGCGCTAGTAAAACGGGTAGGAATGGACCTGGAGACGGAGCAGGCCATCCAGGCACTGGCAGTGTATCGCGAACGACGACAACTACGCCTAGACTTCGTACGAGGTGTGTTCGTACCACATGCGACACACGGGAGAGGACAAGGGGGAGAACAACAGGCAGAAGCCATGGCACTAGCAGTGCCGGAGTAGAACCAGGCGTTCACGGAACTGGTAGCGAGACTGGCGGCGGCAAAGGTGGAGAACGAAGTCCTGCGACAAAGCCTCATCCCACCACTCATGCCAGAAAACTTGGGATGCATCATGACGGAGCAAATACGGTACGCGTGGATGAGCGCCTATTTGGCAGGGTTCAAGGGGTTCAACGACACAAACCCACAATGGGCATCACACCTGCTGGCCACCCTAATGTGGCAGGTGGGGAACAAAGAACTACGGGCACCGTGGCAGGGACAACAATCGGCACCATAGCCAGGCAGCCCAGGATTTCAAGGCGCAGGACAAATGACCGGGTATGGGGGAGGGGGCATGGCAGGACACACGAACCACCCGCTAGGGAACTGCTTCAAATGCGGACAGACAAGTATGTGGTGCAGTGCTCTGGTGTGTGTGGTGCAGTGCTCTGGTGTGCTCTGGTATGCTGTGTGGTGCTCTGGTATGTGGTGCAGTGCTCTTGTAAGTGGTGCAGTGCTCTGGTAAGTGGTGTAGTGCTCTAGTATGTGGTGCAGTGGTCTAGTATGTGGTGCAGTGCTGTGGTGTGTGGTGCAGTGGTGTGGTATGTGGTGCAGTGATGTGGTGTGTGGTGCAGTGGTGTGGTATGTGGTGCAGTGGTGTGGTATGTGCTGCAGTGCTCTGGTGTGTGATGCAGTGCTCTAGTATGTGGTGCAGTGGTCTGGTATGTGGTGCAGTGCTTTGGTATGTGGTGCAGTGCTTTGGTATGTGGTGCAGTGGTCTGGTGTGTGGTGCAGTGGTCTGATGTGTGGTGCAGTGCTCTGGTATGTGGTGCAGTGCTTTGGTGTGTGGTGCAGTGGTGTGGTATGTGGTGCAGTGGTTTGGTAAGTGGTACAGTGGTGTGGTATGTGGTGCAGTGCTCTGGTGAGTGGTGCAGTGCTCTAGTATGTGATGCACTGCTCTGGTATGTGGTGCAGTGCTCTAGTATTATATATATATATATATACATATTTTCTATTATGTCTATTTTTTTTCGATGTCTTACAGGATTTTGTGATGGATCCCCCCCGGCGACCAGGCGCCGCGGGGGGTACAGTGAAACCCTGGCCGGGGGGCAGCCGGGGCCTAACAGGGCCGCGCCCCCCGCGGCATTTGGAGTGGCTGCCCGCGGCGGCGGCTCCTGCGGGGGCTGTGGCAGCGGCGGACGGCCGCAGCGTGGTGCCAAATAGCCTGACGACACCGACAGTAGAGGCCAGGTGCGTGCCTGCAACATGCGTGCAACTTGCCTACACAGTGTCCTGCATAGTGACAGAAGGGCAAAAGGGCAGGGGAGGGAGGGGGAGGCAGGGCGGGGGCGTAGAGGGAAAAAGGCCGCAGGCGGGTGCAGTGCAACGTGCGTGCCACTTGCCAAGAGACCAGGACACCAGGGGTCAGAAAGGTGAAGAGGGAGTGGGAGGGATGCCTCGCATATTGCTCTGCAAAGTGTACGCCGTGGGGGGTAAAGGGAGGACGGGGACAGGGAGACAGAAGGACAGAGACCCAGAAGCCCGGGAAGAGGGGCAAGGGGAGGCGAGGGAGGACGAGCACACAAGGGGCAGGGCTGGGCCAGGGAGCGGGAGCAGAGAAGGGGAGCAGGGAGGGAGGGTTGCCTCGCAAATTGCTCCGCACCGTGCTCGCGCTGGCCGGAGGGCAGAGGCATGGAGGTGGAGGCGGGAGGACAGAGGCATGCTAAACGCAGACCTTATGCACGTAGTATGCCCCGGCTAGAGTGAGCGGACCAGGGGCAAGAACGACAAGGGTGCCCCGCGACCGAGTTGGCCACCCGCGGCGAGCGGGGGCTCTGGACACGGCGCGATGCCGCAGCGTGCTGCCACTAGGCAGCCTGCCCCCGGAGGTATGGTGTGCAACGTGCCTACGAAGTGTCATGCAACGAGAGAAGGTAGGGACGGGGGACAAAGGCCGCAGGCGGGTGCAGTGCAAAGTGCGTGCAACTTGCCAAGGGACCAGGACACCAGGGGGCAGAAAGGGAAAGAGGGAGTGGGAGGGTTGCCTCGCACATTGCTCTGCACGGTGCACGCCGGGGGGATAGAGGGAGGAAGGGGACAGAGAGACAGGAGGCCAGTGACCCTGCGGCCAGGGACGAGGGGCAGGGCAAGGTGAGGGAGGGTGAGCGGGCAGGGGGCAGGACAGGGCCAGGGGGATGGGGCAGAGAGGAGGGGCAGAGAGGGAGCGTTGCCTCGCAAAATTGCTCCGCACCGTGCTCGCGCTGGCCGGAGGGCAGTGGGACAGAGATGGCAGGGCAGGGAACGGGGCGTGCTGCTCGCGGACCAGCGTATGCGCATTGTATGCCACGGCGGCATGTACGAGCGAACAAGGGGCAGGAACAACAAGGTGCCCCACAACCGGGCGGGCCGCCCGCAGCGCGCGGGGGCACTGGACGAGGCGGAGAGCCGCGGCGTGCTGCCACAAGGCAGCCCGCCCCCAAAGGTGCAGTGTGCAGCGTGCCTGCGTAGTGTCATGCAACGAGGGCAGGCAGGGACGCGGGAAGAGGGCACGGGCAGGGCGAAAGAGGTAGGACACACAGGAGACGTGCGAGGGCCGTAAAGCCGGAGCAGAGAGGGGGAGAGACAAGAAGGACAGGGGAGGGACTGCGCATGCTCTGCACCGTGCGCGCACAGAGGGCGGGAGAGGGAGCGGGGGAGGCAGGGTAGGGGATAGTTGCCATGCGCCGTGTCGTGCACAGTGCGCGTCCTGTAACCGGCTCTGACCTCATTCGTGCATGTGTCGTGTCAAGACAACCATACCTGGTGCCGGAAACAGGAAATGGCACGGGGGGCCGGGCACCTGCGGCGCCATCCGTAGGGCCTCCCGTGCAGGGACCCAACTTGTGGCGCAGAGGGGACACGCGCCAGTTGCGCCATCCACTGGTTCCCCTGCGCCTGTTGCAGTTATTGTGGCGCAAGTGGAATGCGCAGTGGGGACGGGCACCAGCGGCGCCATCCGGTGGGCCCCCTGCGGCAGCGATTATGCAGATTAACTAGGGGGCCAGGGGATGCCACAAAAGAATCCCCCGCCCGTCTCCCCGCGTCTCTGCCATAGGACCTCAGGGGCCTCCATCGCGCTCGGGGGTGGCAGAGACCCGGGGGACGAGAGCGCCCGGCCGCTTTGTAGCCGCCACTTCCAGCGAACTGATACCACGGCACCGGTATCAGGCCGCTCGGAAGTGGATACACAGGCACCAGGGAGAGGATGGGCAGTCAGCCCCCCCCGGGCTGTTGGGTGCCGAAACAGGGGCCCTCCCCTCGACCAGGGCGGCGGATGGCGCAAGAAGCCTTCGAGGCGTACGGTAAGTCCTCCCCGCTGCCCGCACTTCCTCATCTTCCGATTCCACCCGGGTACGTACCTCCTCCAGTAAGTATGGGCACAGGAGAGGGCATGCACGGGACACTGAGCGCCTTACGGAGACGTGGCGACTACCGCCAAGGGGCAGCAGCGGCCGGAGATCCTTGGGTGCGGAGCCTATACCAAGGAGAAGGGCGGGAGGGCCAAAAAGAGGAGACCCCCCCCCCCACTGCAGCCAAGTGCCTCGCCTCGTGCTTGCGTCATGCTTTGCATCGTGCCTGCAACATGCGTGCTACGGAGGAAAGACAACAAGGGCGCCCCCCCCCCCCCCCACACACCTCCACCCTCAGGGGAAGGGGAAGAAGGGGGAAGAAAGAGGGGGGCAGAGAGCGTGCCCCCGCGGACAAGGCGGCAGGGGGGGGAGGCAGCAGAGAGAGGGTGCGGGACGGACCACACGACCGTGCCTGTAGGGAGCTCGCGCCGAGCACGCCCCCAACGGGGGGACCACCGGGAGTGCGAACACAGGATAGGAAGGGCCACGAAGGGGGCCACACGGCAAACCCCCCCCCCCCTGCAGAGGGACAGGTGCCACGAGCCTGCACCGCAGCGCCACAGCAAAAGCCAGAGGACAGACAGCAAGGGCGCCCCCTCCACCCCCCGCTCCCCCACCCACCCAGAAAAGGGGCGCGGACAGCGAGGGGACAGCGACACATGTACCACCGGTGCCCAGCACAGAACATTGAAAGAGAGACCAATATTGTCCGGTTACCGGTGGCAATTTTAGGAAATCTGTACCGACGTGCATGCGATATGCTTCTGTCCGTCGCTTGGAAGTTTTCGAAAACCCTTGGAAAGATGCTCGGAAGTTTTGGCAGCCAGATCGGCCCCCCAAAACGCAACCGATATCGGTAGGAATGTTCCATGGGCTTCCCAGCCGACCGTGCCGGGGGAGCTCGGAAGAAATTTTTTAGCCTGAACGTAGTGGAACTTTGGTTGCATGCTTGGTGCCTACCTTGCCTGCAAGATGCCATGGAGAACAGTACGTTGAAGCTAATGTTTGTCTACCCTTTGTTTGCTTTGCCTACAAAATTGCATGGAGAACACTGTGCTCAAGCTTATGACTGCTTCCCCTTTGAGCTCCTTTGTGAATTTGCACTTTTGGTTTTGACATGTGCAATTGCAGTTTGATCCTTGGTGCCTGCTTTGCCTACAAACTTGCATGGAGAACACTGTACTCAAGCTTATGACTGTTTGCCCTTTGTGTCTTGTGAAGCTTTGTGCCTGCTTTTGTGGTTTTCTTTTTGCGTGTGTGTCAGCTATGGGTATAGTAACCCAATAGGCTATCAGACTTCAGACTTCAGACTTTTATGGACCATCACCCCCAACCCCCAACCCCCCAAGCCCCCCATGATAGGCCTTTGCCCCCCCCCCCAAAATATCAGACATGCGCTGTGCCCCCCATATCAGACTTGCCCCCCCCCCCTTTTCTCTTGCCCAATTCTGCACCTTGCTTCCTTGACCCGTACCTGAATGGCTGTACTGAAATAAGGGGAGGCCCCCCGATCCCTGGACCTCTGCCTACAAGGGGCGGAGGAATTTTGATCTGCCAGAGCGGGAATGAAATAAGGGGCGGCCCCCCGGTCCCGGGTCCTCCGCCCATGCAGGGTGGAACGACCTTGATATGCCGATGCAGTTTTGAAATAAGGGGTGGCCCCCCGGTCCCTGGTCTTCCGCCCAGGCAGGGTGGAAAGACATTGATGCACCGATACAGTTCTGAAATAAGGGGTGGCCCCCCCGTCCCTCCCTCTGCCATGCAGGGCGACCTCGGAACGGTCCCGAGACGATAGTGAGTCAAGGGGAGGCCCCCCGGAGACGAATTTGTTTGGAACCAAGGGGGGGCGCCATCCCCCTCAGGCCCCAGATGTGTATGTATCAATTAATGTACGTACGTTACTGAAAGAACCACAGTATTGTATAATGTACGCCTCCGGCCAACAGCCAGGGAGGGCCGGAGGTCCGGGTAAAAGCCCCGGACCCCCCAACGGCAGCCCCAAAGGTGAGCGCACCACTGGAAGGGGCATGTCTGCGGGGTAAAAACATGCGCTTAGTAAACATCTGACGTAATAAATAGTGCTTACTGCCCTACCCTCTCCCAACCCTCCCCCACTCTCTCCCACCCTCTCCCAACCCTCTCCCACCCTCTCCCAACCCTCTCCCACCCTCTCCCAATCCTCTCCCACCCTCTCCCAACCCTCTCCCACCCTCTCCCAACCCTCTCCCACCCTCTCCCAACCCTCTCCCACCCTCTCCCAACCCTCTCCCAACCGTCTCCCACCCTCTCCCAACCCTCTCTCAACCGTCTCCCAACCCTCTCCCACCCTCTCCCAACCCTCTCCCACTCTCTCCCAACCCTCTCCCAACCCTCCCCCACCCTCCCCCACCCTCTAACAATGGGGCAGGGTGTCTAATATCAGTGGATTCCGGTAGCAGCAGAGGTGTTAAGTGAACCGTCATTCTTGCCTTTTTGTGTGTTTCTTTGCTGAGGTGTGGGATTTGGGAACCAAGAACGGTGTAGTTCATCGTACAAAAAACTGATGGAAAAACGCCTGGAAGTTTTTGAAATCCCTCGGAAAGATGCTCGGAAGTTTTGGCAGCCAGATCGGCCCCCCAAAACGCAACCGATATCGGTAGGAATGTTCCATGGGCTTCCCAGCCGACCGTGCCGGGGGAGCTCGGAAGAAATTTTGGCTGGGACTTCCGAGATCAACCCTGCAATATGAGTCCCATTTGCTGAGCATGAATGCTGAGCATCCCCAAATATCCTGAGCAATATGCTCAGCATTTTCCTGCCATTTTTTACCTTCTATGCTGTGCGTCCCAGCACCATGTGAGGGGACAAGGGGGGGGGCGCAGGGCGGACCACAACGCCGGGGGGAGAGACGGGCGGCGAGCGGTGGAGACGCCGGAGCCCAAAAAAAAAAAAAAGAAAGCAAAACAACGCACCAGAGTAGGGAAAGAAAGCAGAGACGGACGGGGCACGGCAAGAGCCAGGGAGCGCGGAAAGGGGCGCGGGAAAGGGGGAAGCCCCGGGGATGAGTGCGGGGAGGCATGGACCAACACCGCAGCGAACGGGGGGGGGGGGCGGGGTGACAAGGGCCCGCAGGGGACGCTGGTGAGGTACCCGACCTCAGGGGTTTGGCCCCCCCCCCGGTGTCCGTATCGGCCCCACCTGAGCGCAGGCAATAAGGTGGGTTACGCCCGGGACCGTTGGCAAGCGGCCCGAGGTGGAAGCGGCCTGGGGGGGTGGCCAATGGGCCTGACCAGGAGCACTCCCCACGGCACGTACTGCGGTTCGTGTCCTGTGAGGGGCTGCGGGTAGGGCACACCGTCCATCGGGGTAGGCAAGAGACGCGCCTATCCCGCAAGGACTCCGCTGCGACCCACAGTGTACCCGACCCCGGTGTGGGGAAGGGCCGACGTACCTGGTTACGACGCAGGTCCATTTGTACGAAGCGGGTACAAATGGACGGCCCGTACAACAGAGTTACACCCTGACGGGGAGTGCATGCATCGGCCCCCCCGTGGGGAAACTCCCGGAGGGAGGGACCCGAGCCAGCGTCGAGCGCCCCCCCCCCCCCGACCCCGCCAAGCAACACACCCGCCAAAAACCGGGTAGAACCAAGGAGCACACCTCGGGGGCGAAACCGGGGGCAACGGAGCACGAAAGGGGAAGGGGGGGGGGGATGCGCAAGAGGGGTGAGCAACTGTGTCGTGCAATGTGTTGTGCATCATGCGGCCAGCCGCGAGCGGGACGGGCCACCGAGTCCACCCGTTCTCCCATGTCCATAGCTCACACAGCCTTCGCTAGCTAAATGTCGCTACCTGTCTCCACCAATCCCGTGGAGTTGTCGGCATTCCGGCGACGTGCCCGGCGCCTGGTAGACACGGTGTCTGATCTCGTCAGACACGGGCCGCACACGTATGCGGCGTTCCAGGCGCGCGTGGACGCGGACCGTCCGGCCAGGGACAACGGATGGGACCACTTCGTCGACGTCTGCTTGCGGTAGATTTTGGCCCGCGATCCCCATCCGTACAATGCGCCTGACATTCAGGCGCGATTCGCAGCAGGCACGGTGCCGTTCGGGGTGCACCTGCTCAACCGACTACTCCGACGTCTACAAGATGATCTCGGGCAGCTCGAGGACGCGCAGCGCGGGCGGCCCCCAATGCGACCGATGGCGGGGTGGCCGGGGTATGCGGCGCCGGGTGCGTTTCCGGTGCCGCCGCCCCCGGGCCTCGGGCCCCTGCCCTTCCCGCCTTTTGGGGCTCACCACCACCACCAACTCCATCTCCATCACCTCCTTCACCACCCCGTCGGGTTCCCCATGATGCAGCACCACTTCCCACACCAACACGTACACCCGGCGGCTGTGCCACAGCTCCCCGTCCACCTTCACCATCACCTTCACCATCACCGTCCGCACCAGCATGTGGTGTATCCGCATCTCCTGCCCCAGCAGCACCCTCGGCCGCCTCAGCATGCGGTACGGGTGCCGGTACCGGTACCGGTGCCTGCGCCGGGGCTGGGCACCCAGCAGCTGGGGGTGTCGCAAGGGGAGGCGCGTGGCGTGCCCCCAGGCGAGGCGGGAAGAACGGCTCCCGGTGGGACCCCAGGGGCGCAAGCGACTGCGCCGCCCCTGGCGGTGCCCCTGCCGGGGCCTACTGCGGCGGGGTCTCCACCGCGGACGGTCCCGGTGCCGGATCCAGCCTTGCCGCGCGAGGCCCCACCCGTGGTACCGAGAGGGCCTGAGCCGGTGGTGCCGAGTGGTCCACCCCCGACGCATGGGGTTTAGGGCGCAGCCCCCGTGTGGGGACCTACGGCAGGGGAACGGGCGGGGGATGCGGCGCAGGAGGCGGCGGCGGCCGGCCCGCGGGACATCGGCGAGCTGCTCGCGCAGGCCCTGGACGCGTACCGGCGGGCAGCCGCGAGGAGCGATGGGGCCGCGTCGGAGGCACCGGGGAGGGACGCTGACGTTGGCGAGCTGATCGCGCAGGCGCTCGCAGCTGTCGCCCCGAGGGCGGAAGGGGCCAAGGAGGAGCCGACGGAGAGGACGGGGGGACAGGATGCGAGGCGAGGAGTACCGGAGGCGCAGGCACCGGCGGTGGGCGGTGGGGTCGTGGAGCCCAGTGGGGAGGAGCGTGCCAAGGGGGAAGGAGTGGAGGACTGGATGTGGGAGTAGCGGGAGTGGCGCCAGGTGGCACCCGGTGAGCCGTGTCCGGCGGGGCTGGCGTACAGCATGGACCTCCATGCTGGCACCAGCTGGGCCCGGCTGCCCGACAACCTGCGGGCACGGGTGGACGCGGTGGAGGCGGCAAGGGGCGGAGGCGCTGACGAGCGGCCTCTGGCGCCCTTCCCGCCGCGACCGGACACACCGCCGGTGACGATTGCGGCTGGGGAGGAGGCGGAGGAAGAGCAGGAGGCGGAGAACGAGGAGGACGAGGAGGCGTACGGGCCCGGCGAGTCGGCGATGGCCCTCATGTATGAGGACGACGCCGGGCCCGACGTCTACGCCGGCATGGACGTGGACCCGGCCAACGCGCCGCTGCGGCCCATGCCCACTGCGGTGCCGCCCCCTCCCCTCGGGAGCTGTGAGCGGCGGCACTGCAGGTACCATGCGGCCGAGGGTGCCCACAGGCACCGCCTCATGGGCATGGGGAAGCGGGAGGCAGGGATGCTGGCGAGCGCCCTGGAGCGCTACGAGCCGAGTCCCCGGACGACGGCCAGGTCCGCTGTGTCCAGCTGGGGGACGCGGCGGTCCTGGGTCACCACCCCGGTGATGTCCGGGCGGCCGAGTCCCAGGAAGGCCTCCTCTTGTCGGTGCGCCTGTCCGTGGGACGCCTGCTGGACGAGGCAGGGCTGGAGGACGTGCGGCGGGACGAAGGCCTCTACGTGGCCTTGTGGCGGGGTGGGGCCGACGCTTGGCGTCGCGAGCAGGCCGTGCGGCCCCTCACGCCCCAAGCGATGGGATCCCATGCGCTCCTGGTTGCGATGCACCCCGAGGGTGCAGAGGTCGTGTTCGGCGCGGACCGCCTGCTGCTGACCGGTGATGGAGTGGTCCTCGTCCCCACCTGCAGCAGCTACCGCCTTGAGAGCCGCGGCGGTGACCTCAAGCTGCTGGTGGTGGTGGGCACGCGCCTCGACGAGAGCGCCGCCCCCCAGGGGTCCGAACATGCGGTCCCGGTGGGGGGTGATGAGCAGGCGGGCCGTGACGGTGACGAGGTGGGGCAGGAGCAGCCCACGGGGGAGGAGCAGCAGCAGGGTCAGCCGGAGGTGGCCGGGGAGGAGGTGGACGTGCAAGCCATTGTGGCGGCGGCCCTGGCGAGGTACACGGCTGCAGCGAGCCCCCCGCCGACGACGGAGTCACTGGAGGAGGAAGACCAACGCAGGAGGAGTGAAGAGGCACAAGTTGCCATGGAGCGGGACGAGGAGCCGGAGTTCGTTGGGGCGAAGGAGGCACGCGAGGTGGGCCCAAGGGGGCTGGGAGTGGCGGACAAGGCTGGGCCGAAGACGGGGGAGGTGGAAGCCTGCAGGCACTGGGCCAAGGGGTGGTGCATGCGAGCGGATGCCTGCCGGTTCGCCCACCCCCAGCCGCCGGTGCCGCGGGGAGTACCCCAGGAATTGCTCCTGATCCTCCAGCCCATGGCCCGTGTGGGGGCCCTCAGCCTGGACCGCAGCCAGGGCCACGGCCGGGGCCACGGAACGTTGCTGCGGGAAGTGGTGGTAAAGGCGCAAGGAGGAGGACTCCCAGCGGTGGGGTATGTGGTGGAGAGTGGGGGCCTCACCGAGTGGGCGGTGGCGTTGCCATGTGGCATGGCGGCCCTGCTCACTCCGTTCCCGGTGGTCCCGTGGAGGGACATGGTCACCGTCCAGGAGGCCAACCTGGGGTGGGTGTGCACGTGGCACACACATCCTGCCGGCATGGACCCTCGCGAGTGGCAGGCTAAGGCAGTCATGATGTACCTGTCCTGGTCAATGCCGGCAGCGCCGGGTGCATGGGCGCAGTGGTGGGACAGAGCGCTCAGCTGGGCGAGGGATGGCAGTGCTGTGGCGGCCTGCCCTGACCTCCCGCGCGAGCCCGTCTCCGTCCAGCCGTGGACTGTCTCCCTGCATCTCCCCACGGTGGCGGCTTGCCTTGCGGCCACGGACCCGGAGGTCTTGCTGCTGGGAGACCGAGAGGGGCCAGGGTTTCGCCTGGGCCGGGGGCTGGAGGTTCGCACTGCCTGCCTCCCCAGCCCTGTGGACAGGGACATCCTGGAAGGACTCCAGTTCACGCGGGCTGACGGGGCAGATGTGTGGACCTCCGTCCATCGCCGGCTCCCAGACGCATGGCCCCAGGTGTTCCGGCCCCCTGGTCACGAGCGTCTGGTGGGAGTGGAATGGCGCGTGTGGGCCGCCAACAGCCCGTGCCCGCCGGTGGTGGTCCTGCCCAGGAGAACCAGCCACCCCAGCTGGGAGACCGTGGCGGTCTTGTGGGGATGGGTGGCGGTCCGTGGGACCGGTGGCCACGTCTTCACTGCCCCACGGGGCACGGTGATCGAGACCGACGGGGGGACGGCGTTGCAGCTCACGGCAGAGCCCCTGACCATGCATGTGGTGGTGGCTGTCCTCCAATGGGGAGCCGTCAAGCCACAGCCCTGGCGCGATCCGGTCGCTGGGGCTGTCTGGCGCGACCTGCCGGTCCTTAGGGCCGCCCTCTGGCCAGGAGGAGCAGGGCGGCATCTCCCGGGCGCACTCCCCTGGCTGCGGGACTGCGGAAACGCCTCTCCCCCACCAGCTGAGTTGCGGGGCGCCCTGGAGCACCTGTACTCCAAGCCCAGGCACCACTTCCTGGTGGCCGCGGACCATGGGGTGGAGCTCAGCGACGACGTGGTCGCGCTGGCAGCCGACGTAGTGCAGTGCCTGGCCCCCCACGCCATGATGCTCCCGAGGGAGGGGTGGGAGGGCCAGCGGCACGACCAAACCCTGGCTGCCCTCCTCATCGCGAGGTACGTCGAGTTGGGCGGCTTAGAGGCGGTGTACCTCGACCGGTTGGAGACGCCGAGCATGCGGCACTGGACGTCTCACCACCTCCTGGCCCCTGCCACGGAGTTGACGGTGGACCCGCTAGGCCAGCCTGCGGTGTCTGGAGCCCCGCCCCAGTGGCCACACACATTGGACATGGCAGTCCGGACGATGCGCATGGCGCCCAGGGGCCAGAGGGCGGGGTGGCCGGGCGCGGAGCATCTGCTGGCGACGGCCAGGGCGGCACAGGTGCAGCAGCCAGCCGGCAACAACAAGGACTGTGGCATGTGCGCCCTCATGTCCACCGTCGGTACCCTTCTTCGGGTGCCAAGACCGGGCAACCTCCTGTCCGCGCTGGACAGGCGGTGGGTGGCGGCGGTGGTCCTCAACAGGGACATGGGGCCCATCGCGCGTCAGCCGTCCCTGGGGGAGCTGCCCGCAGCGGTGCTGAATGCCCTGCCGGCGCCCCGCACACCCTTGGACGTGGCGGACGTCCAGCACAGCGTGGGGTTGCCTGGGGCGCGCATGCAACATGCCCTGCTGTGTATGGCGGCGGCAGCGGACGGGGGGATGTCCATGCTGATGACGGTGTCCCTGCAGCACGTGCAGGACGCGATGCAGCGGCAGCGGATGCATGCCCCCCAGCCGTGAGAAGAAAGCGCCAAGCGGTGGCTGCGGGTGGAGAGCGTGCCTCCCACCCATACGGTGGGCGTGGCGGATATGGGGCGGCTGGTGGTGTTGGAAGGGGCGGAGTATTGGGCCTGTTTTCGGGTGGAAACAGGGGGACTGGAGTGGGTTGTCGTCACCGCGTGCCGGCTCAGGAGGCAGCAGTCCAGGGGCCCGGCCTGCTACAGGGTGTTCCGGGAGTGCCTCAGGGAGCTGGGGCCGGTGCGCAGGGCACACAGGTGCACGGCCGAGGACATCCCGCCGGCGCCGGCGGTCTTCGTGGAGGTCACGCGACCGCCGGCGGTCCAGGGGCAAGACGTCTGGCCCATAGCCCCGAGCAACATGTGGCAGGCTGAGCATGCAGCTGTCATGTGCAGGGCGCTGCAAGGTCACGCGGCGGCCCTCCCCAGGGCCCCGGCAGCGCAGTCCTCCAGCAACAGGCCGGCAGCCTCGCTGGCACTGCTGCATAGCGTGTCGCGGGCGTGGTGCTGGGTTGTGGCGGCATTGGAGCCCCACTCCTCGGCACTGCGCCTGTACGATCGCGGGGAGGGCACGGTGCTCACGGTCCGCCCCGCCGACCTGGAGGCCCTGCACCTTAGTGCACTGAGTGGCGACGGGGGCGAGGCGCTGTACCTCCAAGGGACCGTGGGAGGCGCGGCCGCGACACGCTTCCGCCGGCAGAGCGGAGGAGATGCCCTCCGCCTGGTCATGGCGGAGTACATGGGGCCGTGGCTCTGGGCGTTCTCCACGTCCAAGTGGAAGGTCGAGGGCGACCGGGAGAAGTTCGCCGACGCGTGGCGCCGCTGGGTGGAGGAGCAGTTTCCCGTGGGGGTGATGCTGCACCTGCCGCAGCCACCAAGCGTGCCACTGGTTCGGCGTGCGGCATCCCCGGCCGCGGCGGCGAGGCCGGCCCCGAAAGCAGCGCCCAAGCCGCCGCCCAAGAGGAGCCCCCCGCCTCAGTATGGCGCCTATGCCAACATTCGGTACGTGCTGCAGCACTTCGGCGGCGACTTGGCCACGGAGCAGCGTGGGTCGAAGACGATCAACGTCTGCCCCTGGTCTCAGCTGGATGGGGCTGGTCACTGCACATGGAGAGCCGGCAAGCACTGCCGGCCCGCCCACCTCCACCCCAAGGACCTGCTGGACCACCTCCAGCGGGACCATGCGGCTGATCCGGCGCAACGGGACCAGTCGCTGGCCATGCTGGCTGGCATTATGCCGGGGGGCCACGCGGGGCCTTTCGCGTCGGCCCAGGCGAGGTCCAGAGGGCTCATGCTGCCCACGGGTGCCCGCCATGCGGAGGAGCGAGGGGCGTCGCAGTCGGCGGCGCGATCTTGAGCGATTGGGTCTGCAGCAGGGCGTGGGACGGTGACTTCTAAGGGGAGTACGGCGGCAAGTACATCCGGCGGACAAGCAGCGGCGGAGCCCGCCGCATCTGCCGGGTCTCAGCAGACAACGGCCGCCTCGGGCGGAGGCCCACGGGGACAAGGGCCACCTCGCCAGCCACCCGCGCCGGGTGCGGGTGGTCCCCCTGGACCTGCTGGTGGCCCCCCTCCGTCCAGTGATCCGGATCCGGCGGGGGGCCCTGGTCCGCACGTGCAGCCGTGAAGGGGCCCCGCCTCCGACACCCGAGCGGCGGTGTCGTGGAACGTCCAGGGCTTGATGCGGGGGGACGGCGTACCAGTGGCCCCAGGTATGCTGGACGGTGAGGCGGTGGCGGCGGGCGTCATGAAGGCCGAGGGTGCCATCCTGGGCCTCTTCCCGGAGAGCGGCCCGCAAGACCCTCAGGGTGTGGTGCACTCGGAGAATCAGTGGCGTCACCACGGGTATCATGCGTACCCAGGGGTGGATGCCCAAGCGGCGTCGGCGGCAGCGGTGCGCGGCGGGCTCTTGATTGCCCTTCGGGCGGCCATGTTCGCCGCGGAGGAAGTTCGAGACGTCGTGGACATCGTGCCGGGCAAGGCCATGGCCCTCGATGTGGTGACCGCAGGTGGCACCCTCACGGTCATCAACGTCCACGGCCCGGGCAGCGGCGGCGACTCCTGGGCGTCTAAGGCGTCCTTCTGGGCTGACGTGGCCATGTACGCGGCGGCCAAGAGCGCGGGAGGCACCAGGGCCGTGCTCCTCGGGGGGGACTTCAACGTGTGGCTGGAGTCCCCGTGGCACCCCACCATGAGGAGGTTCCAAGCCCTGTGGGAACAGTGTGGTTTCCGCAGGGCAGGCCCGGAACGGGAGGAGGACAGGAGGCCCACGAGGGCGGGGCACCGACTGGACTCCTTCCTGCTGAACTCGCCTCTGGTCCCTTGGGCGGCGCGTGAGCGCCCACACTTGGCGCCGGGGCGGTCTCCAGCGTCGCTGGGGTCGGATCATGGCCCTGTGGTCCTAGACCTCCCGCTGGCGGTGGCCGGCAAAGAGAGGGTCACCAGGATGGCCTACTCGCACGCCCAAGGCAGGCTGCATGCCATACGCCCGGACTCCCCGGGGTTCGTGAGGCGGCGGCGGCAGTACTGCAGAAGGCTTGCGGGGATCGGCGGCTGCGGGCGTGGCTCTCGTCGGACCAGGACACTGCCACCATGGGCACGTCGGAGGTGCAGGCGGTCTTTGACGTGCTCTACGCCTTCCGTGATGACGTGTCCACGGTCACGGGAGTGCGCATGCCATCGGGCGTGGACCCGCAGTACCCGTATGGGCAGGCGGAGACGGAGGCGTCTCAGGCCCAGGTCCTCTCGGATCAGCAGGCCCTGGCCTGGCGCGCCCATGAGCTGTGGCAACGGGACGCGGCGGCGGCCGGACTCCACTCCCAGGAAGCGACTGCCTTGCTACAGCACCTCCTGCGGGTGGACCCCGACCTATCCCCCGCTTCGGTAGAGGACCTACGTGCCGCGTTGGACCAACAGCTCCACCAGCTAGAGACACGCGTGGAGGAGCTGCGGGGTGTCCTCAGGAGCAACAGGCGCCGGTCCATCAAGGACTATTGGCGGGGCAGGGTGCCGGATCTGCAGCTTCGATGGACGGCGATACGGGGGGCCATCAACGTGGTGAACTATGCCCCGTCGGGCCTGTGGTCCGTACGCGTCCGCGAGTCGGAGAAGGTGCTCTTGGAGGCCTCGGACGTCATTGGCGAGGTCCAGAGGTGCTGGCAGGCGCTGTACGCCAAGCGGCCAGTGAACCTGCCGGCCTTCGAGCGGCTGGTCCGGGCCCACATTCCTAGGGGGGTGCCTGAGGAATGGAGGTCGGTGCAGGACTACACCATGCAGGACCTTAAAGACGCCGTGAGGCAGGCCGTGGCGGACGACAAAGCTCCGGGGTCCAACCGGGTCACGGCTGCCCTCATAGCAGAGCTGCCTAAACCGGTGCAGGGGCTCCTGGTGCACGCGTACAGGGCTATCCTGCGGGGTGCGGACGTCCCGGAGTCCTGGCACGTGGCCATTATCTGGCTGATGCCCAAGGGCACAGCCACGGGCAACCTGGACGAGTACAGGCCGATAGCGCTGGGGCAGCAAGACATGCGAATGCTCATGACTCCCCTCATGCGGAGGTTCACAGCTGTCCCGGCACGCAAGGGACTGGCTGCGGACTGGCAGTTCGGAGCCATGCCGGGCTCCACGGCGGCTGCCCCGGTGTTCCTGGCCCAGCGCAGGCTACAGCGTGGGCAGGAGGAAAACCACGTTCTGGCCTTCGATGTGTCAAAGGCTTTTGACACAGCGCCGCACGGGGCGCTGGCGCTCCTCCTGCGCCACATGGGAGTCCCGGAAGAGCTCATCAGGCTCTTCCACACCCTCAGCTGCGGGTCTCTGGTGCGCATCGTCACTGCGCACGGCCCAACGCCGAGCATTCGGCTCCACAGGGGCCTGCGGCAGGGCAGTGCGGAGAGCGCTGTGCTCTACCTCCTCCTCTTAGAACCTCTCCTGCGGAGCCTTGCCTGCAAGGCGCGGGGAGATGCTCGCCATGCGGTGCCGCCCCTGGTGCAGGCGTACTGTGATGACCTCCTGTTGATAGCGCACTCCCTGCCGCAATTCCTGGAGTATGCAGCGGCGATAGCGCGGTATCTCACGGACATGGGCATGTCCCTCAACGTCGGCAAATGCGCCTATGCCAATACTGCTCGCATCCATTCGATCATGGTGTGCCTGAGCCCAGGGAACACGGCGGCCCCTTGGGTATGCTTACGCGCCAAGGGCACGGTGCCATACTTGGGCCTGCGCCTCGATCCCAGGGGGGTGGCGACCATGAAGGAGAAACATGTACTCCGGTGTGAAGCTCTGCTGGGCTGGTGCAAGAACACGTTGGGGCCGGCGTCGGTGCCTCATGAGGTGATGGCGGCTGTGGTTGGAGGCATCGTGCGGTACGCGGCGCCCTACCTGTCCGACACGGCGGAGGCGGTGATCAAGCTGAATACTGCCATCAAGGCTGCGGCCCTGCAATTCGAGAAGCTGCCCAAGGACCTGTCCAACGTAGCGGTGCGGTCGGGTCATGGGTTACGGTTGGCGGATGTCCAGGGTATCTGCCGCGACTCCGTCATAGCGACCATGGCTCAACTCACCCACCACAGGTCGACGACAGTCCGGGATGAGCTGCGGGCCATGCTCCGGGACATACACATGCAGTACGGAGTGTGCGGGCAGTTCATGGTGCCCTCTGCGTCATTCGCCACGCACGCTGGCAATACGTGGGTGGACAGGGTACTCCGGGCGATGGGGACGTTGCGCGTAGGACTTCTCATGCCATCGTCAGTGTACTCGTGTGTACACGCCCATCTGCCGCAGGTGCAGTGGGCAGGGCGGAAGTGGGTGTCCCAATCCTATTCCTTCAAGGGTAGGGACATTTGCGTTCTCTCGGGGCCCCGCACAGATGCGGCGGTGCAGTCCCTGACTGATCCCGCAAATGACCTCCTGCATGCGCGGCTCCCCTGTCCTGCGCCTGGGCACTGGGCTGTCCAGCTCCAGGAGTGTCATGAGGACCATCTGCACCTTCCGCACGCAGGAGTAGGGCCCCATCAGCTGGACCACGTGTGGTTCACGGGGCTCAGCGACGTCTTCCGGCTGCAGCTGCCTAGTCCGTTGACTCACCGACTAATTCACCCGGTGCGCCGCAAGAAGGCCAGCAAACGCAATAGACAATCCACTGCGGGGGACGTGTGTGTGGTGGGCGGGTACAGGGAGGAAGGATGGGACCCGGCCAACCCGGGGCTGCCCATGCCGTTCGTCCCGCTAGCCGCCCTCCTGTTTCTGTTGGGGGACGTCTTTGAGGGTTACTAGCAGCAAGACGATCCGGCGTCCGTCCCCCTACTCACTCCACACGCCAGGGGCGGCATAAACCCGTCACCACTGTGGGTTGTGCACGGGCGGCCAGCGTTTTCCAGGGCATGCGCGGCGGTGCACGGGTGCAGCGAGTGGGCAATTGTCCTTCTGCTACCAGCAGGCCTCGTCCCGGATCCGGATGAGTACTCGGTCCCGGAAGTGGTTCGGATGTCCAACGTGCCGCACGATCCGCACGTCGCCGTCACGTCCTTGCGTGATGGCGGCGCGGTGGAACACGGATCTGTAGTGGTGTACCAGCCCTCCTGCTCCGCAACGGTTTGGGGGGCGGAGTATACCACCGCCCTGCACGCCATCAAGTCAATCTGTGGATGTGACCTGGCCTGGAGACCACATGCGGTGTATCGGCCGAAGGTAGTCCTGTCCCCGGAGCTCACGGCCTCCAGCGCGGCGTCCCTTGGAAGCGTGGTGCAGAGCCCCCACTCCGACGTGGCATGGCTGGAACCCCACCGATACTGCTGGGTGCCGGTGGCGACTAAAGTCACATCGTCTGACGCGTCGCCCCAGGGAGACGACGCCACCAACGTGGCGGTGGCCAGCCACGGAATCCCCACGTGGACGGGTGCCATCTACGGCACGGTCCCGGAGGCAGAGATCATCGGCGCGGCGGCATACCTGTTGCACACGCCCCCGTCAGCGTGCACGGTGCACGTGGTGGATGCGTCCATCATAGGAGCGCATCTCCGCAGGGCGCAGGAGGCCCTGTACCATGGCATCAAGGGGCCGACATCACATCTGGTCAACCAGCACGCACTGAGCTGGATAGTGGAGGGGCTGCGGCGGCTGCCACGCCGAGTTGGGGGGCCACACCACTGGGTGGTGAGGCAGAGCTCGCACTTGGCGGCGGTCCCGCTCGAAACGCCGGACTCTGCCGCGGCCCGTGCAATGGCCCCGCCTGTTCATCTCGTTCTACCAAAGGAGCACGCCATCCTCTTGGTGCCGGGGGTTAATGGAGAGCTCGAGCCGCGTGTGCCATCCATGCAAGCCCTTCAGCACGTCCGGGAGATGGAGTGGCGTTCGCTAGCGGCACGCACCAGGGCGCACACGCCACTGGCTGGTGCCTGCGAGGCGGTGCCCCTGGGAGCTGTACACCACGGCCCAACGCACAGAAATATGCTGCGGGCACGTGACGGTCGCTTGTCCACAATGCAGGTCATGCGACGGTGGAGACAGAAGCTCACGCGTATGGCAATACCGGCCCACCCCTGTATCTTCTGTGGGGGGCCGGAGGAGGACATTGGCCACATGCGCCTGCTGTGTGCGCGGGACGAGGAGGTGGCAGGGCTCCTGTGCAGGCGTGTGGAGGAGTTCACGGCGGAGCTACCCCTGACGGACAGGGCGGTGGAGTTCGTGGCGTGGAGGGAGCACGGCTGCAGGTGGACGGAATCCCTGATGGCGGGTGTCGTCCCCGGGGACCTAAAGCGGCAGTTCGCTGCGGTGCGAGCGGCGTCGTCCCGGGGCCCTGCCAAGGCCAGGCTCTTTGTGGAGGACATGGTCCAGATTGGGGAAGATGTGTATGCCCGCAGGAACCATCGGCTCACCCAGATCATGCAGCTGCCGATGCAAGATCGAAGGAGGGCGGTATACGCGTTCCTGCGAGGTGACACACCCTTCTGCCCGCCGGCAGGGAGGATCCAACAACGTCCGCCGTGGAACCCGTTTGCCGGCCTCCCCGGCGACCTGCAGGCAACCTTTCAGAGGGCACCGCTGCACGCACTGCTGGTGCCACAATCGTACATCGCGCACGAAGAGGCCATGTCCTTGTTCCCTCACTGGATGGCGGCGGTGGCGCAAGCCTTCAGCCAGTGGATCGGTTCCTGGGTGGCACGGGACATCACGGCATTCAGGGAGTGGTCCCGCGTGGTGTCGGCGCAATCGTGGGCCACGGTGCGTGGTACCATGGTGAGAGGCCCTGACGGCTAGAGTGATTCCTGGCTCCAGGTGTACGCCAACCATCCAGCTGTGGGGAACGTCATGGGCTGGCCTCGCGAAGTGCTGCCGGTCCTTCAGCAACCTGTGTGCAGTCTCCCAATCCTGTCGGTAGCTATCGTGCTTGACGTGGGTACGTTGTGGCTGTATGACCGGCAGCTGCGACGAGCCATACCAGCGGTCACGGAGCGGCGGTCCATGGCAGTGTTAGTGGGCTCCAAGCAGCTGGCACGGGTACAGGGCGACGACGCGCAGGGCCACGTCACGGAGGCCATGTTCTCTCTGCCTGAGGGGGACGACCACGTGGCTGCCGATGCCCGTCACACCCTTGACACCCCTGGCCTAGCGGCGGTCGTTGAGGCCCGGGCGGGAGGACAACGCCTGGTTCTCGCATCAGCCAGGGGCCCGGGGCAAGACGGGGTTGATGTCATCGGGGAGGTCTTACGGGACTACGGTTGGGAGCTCCTGGCGCATGGCACACGCAGCCCCAAAGTTGCGCGGTGGCCCCGGCTGCTTGAGGGCCTGCCGGTGATGCCCGACGGGCGACCGATACTCCGCCCGGTCTCCACGTGGGAGGAAGCGAGGCGCAGCCTACTCAGTTGTGCCACAGCACGCACGCTGGCGGGTGCTTTGCTCGGACTCCAGGAAGCGTGCTGCGATGTATGGCAGGACCTGTGGTCGCAGTGTTGTGATAGTAGCTGCGTTCCGTCGCGGTCTGTGCTTCCGCAGCGATGCCACGGGTGCGGAGAGACAGCATCAGTTTGGGTTCATCAATGTGCCTCCGTCCCACTATGCGGGACATGTAAGGAGCGTGCCGATAGGGGGTGGCCTAAAGCGAGGTGGGCACTGCGGCACTCTGGACAGATGTCCTCGAGTGCCTGGAAGACAATCCAGGGTGACCTGAAGAGCGTCCGAGTGGAAGGGGTACGGTGCCCTGGTGCGCCGTCGGCAGCCCTGCCCCTGCTGCTATGGTGGGCGGCTCTGGAGGGCGACTCGCGGATACTCTGGTTGTGGCATCACGGAGGAAATGGTGACGGCGTGGTGGGGGCCGGGGGTGATGCACATTGATGGGGTGTAGCAATTGTGGGTGCACCTGCTACCGTCCCTACGCTGGACGCAGCGGAGGGGGTAGCGCCTGAGAAGCAGTGCCCTCATGGCCTGATTGTGCGGTACTGGCAGGCGGCGTATGACGGCCAACGCGATGTGACAGGTCGTGCCGGCCTGATGGTGAGCCGTACTGCCCCCGTGCATGAGGGTCGGATAGGGATGCTTCACCCGCCTGCCCCGGGTCGCCGCATACAACAGTGAGGTGTCATGGGTCGTCCCGACCAGGGTAATAAGGCCCAAACCCCTGTAGGGTATTCCCATGGCACCGGGGTCTCTACTGGCGGCTTGGCTACGGCAGTATTGGGAGTGGTTGCTCGGGATACACCGGGGGTGCACGGATTTGTCTGGGGGCGGGCGACATTGTTGCCGGCGCTACGGTGCACGAGTTGCGGCGCCCCCTGGGAGTGTTACACGGGGTTGCGGGGACAGCCTGCAGGCCCCGGGAGCGGTGACGAAGTGGTGATGTGTGCATAGAGGGATGTGACGGCGAGGTCGTCAGGTGGACTGTATGGCGGGCGTACTTGAGACGGCGTGGCAGTCTGGGAGGAGCACTCATGAGGGGCACGCGGAGTTCAAGGTGACGGTGTACTGGCGTCTTGGGGGTATACGCGGCGGTACTGGGGTCCGTACGGTGAGGGTACGCGGCGGTACTGGGGAACCGTACAGTGAGGGAGCTGCGGGGATGCATGGCGGTACTGGGGTGTCCCCCTGACCCCTCTAACAACTCAGGGGGCGCGTAGGGGCATCCCCTGGCCCCGTTAACAAACTAGAGGGACCGTGCCTGCGGGCATGTACATAGTCTAACCTCTGACCATGGCCTTGCGGTTGCGGCGGTGCGTGTGGTGGCGGCTCGCAGGTGGCATCGGCGTGGCAACAGCGGTACTGCGCGGCGTCGTAGCGATGAGTATGCGGTCGCCTCACCATTTGTAGCGACTTACTCCTGGGGGGCGCCAGTCCGATCGGCTAGAGGCGGGGAGAGAGGAGGAGCAGCATGCTGAGTGGTCCGGGGGCTGACGCGCGGGCCAATGCTATAAGTAGGCTCGCCACGTCGTCGGTGGGGACCGAACCTGCGGCTTGGCCGCTGCTGTGGCGGAAGAGGCGCAACCACGGGAGCTGGCCAGTCAGTGCAGGTAAGGGTCAAGGGTAGGCGCCAGGGCAAAGTATGTGGGCCAGATGAGGTGCACTTGGTTACCACAGCCCGGGGCGAGCCTCTGGTGGGTACCCCTACAGGGGGTCGATAATCAAGCTACGGCACCCACCAGCCCGAATCCCAGCCAGCGATATTCACGGGTTGCGCCACTCCCGTCGCGTAGCGGCCAGCGTCCCCCCCTGTAGACCCTCAGGTTATATTATACGTGGGCAAGAGGATGCCTCGAAGCTGATTGGGTTCTGGCCCCTGACAAGGAGTGCCGGCACAGTATATATCTGGGGTGTGGGTGCTGCTCAGGGCCACGGGGACGTGGAGTGGATACCGTGTTTCTGTACTATACTAGGGGACTGGTGCGGTGGGTCGGCGGCGTACATTGTGGGGACATGGGGGCGATGAAGGCTGAGGGCCAGGCTAGGCTGGAGCCTCCCACAAATCCTGGCTGTGCATATACGGGTTATTGCGTGCTAGCAGTGGGATATGTGGAGTCAGGGGTGGTGGGCATATACGAGTACGCAACTGGCAATGGATTACGTGGGGTCACAGGTACTGGACGTCTCCACGGTGGCGGGGGTACGCGAACAACGGAGAGTCCGCTCTTGCTTCGCCGCATGCGTGCTACTTTGTGCCTTGGTTGCCGCTTTGCGCCGGACAGAGAAGCCCTTGCTTTCTGCTTGTTGCGATGCTGCTGCATTGCTGTGCCTTGCCCCCTTACCCCCGGCGAACAAACGGGCCAGCGTCCGTCGCCGTTGCTAATGCTAACGCTTTGCAGTTGCCACTGCCCCCAAAGCCTGGTTGACCGGTATCCCCGGTCCTCTGGGTCCTCCGTCATGCTGTGGGCCACCTGAGGCAGCCCTGGGACCCACGGGATCGAGCGAGGCAGGAACCACCTGTCGGCGCGAGATGCCCGGTAACTCCAGTAGACGGCATGATAAGTGGTTACGACTATGACTATGACTATATATATATATATATATATATATCCTCCAATCTACACCCCTCTCCCAACTCTAGGTGGCTCCACCACACGGCTCTAAGGTACGTGCGAAGGGCACAAAGTGGTGCGTACATGTGGTGGAAGGGGCTAAACTCGGTCAAAACGGGCTCAAAACGGGCTAAAAACACTTGTTTGAGCATCCCAAATGGTCCGGGATCACTTTCCGAAAAACGCGTTTTTGACCCATTTTTGACCCATTTTTGGTCCCAAAATGGCCCATTTTCAAGGCATTTTGGGATTTTCCATGAGCCAAAACCCGTCGCCACGGGTTCAAAATGGGCTAAAACCACTTGTTTGAGCATCATAAATGGTCCGGGATCATTTTTGGAAAAACGCGTTTTTGACCCATTTTTGACCCATTGTTGGTCCCAAAACGGCCCATTTTCAAGGCATTTTGGGATTTTCCATGGCCCAAAACACGCCACCACGGGCTCAAAACGGCCTAAAAACACTTGTTTGATCATCCCAAGTGGTCTAGGAACAACTTTGGAAAAAATCATTTTTTTCGCCCTGGGGACCCTGGTGGACCCACCGTTGGCCCCCACTGTGCGTGGGCTGGCCGGCCCTCCGGCTGCACCAAGTGACCACTGGTACGGGGGTCTACGTGTCTCGTTGGGCAATTCTGAGGCTTGGAAACCATAAAAAGTGGGGGGTTGCGGGTGGACTAGGTGCCCTCGGAATTCGTTTTTGAGCCACGTAGCCCAAGATACGGCCCGTTCTTGGTTTCGGGGTGCTGGTGCACATTACGCAGTTTTTGGGGCTTTTTGGCGCCTTTTTGGGCCGTTTCTCGGACACATCGTGGAGTTAGAGGGCACCAAAGGTCCCTTGGTCACGAGAAAGTCAAGCCGCACGTGGAGTGTAGCAGCCGTTTGCCTTCGTTTGGCTATTTTGAACCCTTACTAGGGCTGTTTTTGGCGAAAAATGGCTGTTTTTGGCCCAAAACTGCGCAGATTTGGGAGGGCACCTCCCGACTTGGCGCCACCGCCCCGGGCCGCCACCGGTGAGTTTGTGGCTCAAAACTTGGATTTGGCAAGGGCACCACCTAGGCTCCAAGATGGCTACATGGGGAAAAGATCCGAAGCGTTGGGATGGAGCAAGGGCCAAAACGGCAAGGAGACGTGTTGTTGTTGTCGTTGTTGTTGCTTGTTGTTGTTGTTAGCTAAATTTAAGGGGAGAGGGGTGTAGTAATATATGTTTCGATATATTATGTATATAGTAGGAACATTGGTGGTGGTGAGCACCCCCCAACTTCACTGTCATGGGAATGGCCGAAGCAGTTCACAGAGGCACAACTGTCCCAATCTCAACTATCAAAATTTCTTTTCCCCATTGGCCTGGGACTAGCAATGTAGACGGCCTAAAAAATCAAACTAGTGCATACACTAGGAAGTGCTAACCGGCTCTCTCACTCAACCCCTTGTCTTGGGGTGCAGTGTACGCACACGTAGAGCTGTAAACGTGGGGCGCACAAGTGCAAAAAGTGCTTTGAACACCAGGGAGATTTTCATTAAGTGTAGGGAATGCCAAAAGGGGCGTGGTCGGCGGTTTGGCACAGTTCTAATGCAAACCTTTACCGCGCCACCGCCGTAAAGCGGCAAGGGTATTGGAGGGGAAGTAGAGACCCCCCCCCCCCCAAGGGGGGGGGAATAGAGAATACACCCCATTTCCCTTCTCTTCACCTCTCCACAAGCAAGCAACACCATGATTAAATAAGGGCTTGTACACAAATTTGCAGCTGTGGCACTGTAAAAGTTTTATGGCGTTAGCACTATAAAAATGCTTTCCTATACCCAATGGACTATGCAGTTTCCCCATGCTTGATCCAAATTCTCCATCTTTGCCCTACCTCAGACCCTACAAAAGACCGTGCAAATAAGTTGGCTTGCCTAAGGCGGACTATTTTTGTCCTTGATTGCCGGTGGAATGGCCTCGGTGTCCTAGTGCAACAGGATAGTACTCGCTTGCAAGATCCGGATATGAATAGGGGGCTCTGCAACAAACATACAGCAATGAAATTTAGGGCTTTGGTGAATCGGAGAATACCCCTCTTATATGGTGGCAGGACCTCATTTTTTTTGGCCATCTATTTGCTACTTATGGTGTCAGTTACTAGCGGTTATTCGGATGTGAACAAAAATTCTTCTGTCCAAGGAGTTTGTTGCTGCCGTAACATGGTGCTTTTTTGTTGTGTTTTCTCCATGGTGAGAAAATTGTTACGACGACACCACACACCGAAACGCTTGTGCAGCAGGCTGCACATCCAGCTGCATTTTGACATATTAGCATTCTTGGCTATGCAATCTTTCCACATGCTGCAAACATTGCAGGTATTGTGTTTTTTGTAGAGACAAGTCCCATTGATGGGCATCATGCGATTTTGTTGTGGAGTGGTTTTTGCATGTGTGTTGGGGTGTCTAGAACAGAGGGGGGGGTCCATGGGATGAAAATGTGGGTTGGGTGGGTTGAAATGGGCTCTTTGTGTCACCCACAGGCATCAAAATGGCACCCTGCGGTGGTAAGCGCTGCCCTACAGCCAAGGAGTGTATCGTCTAACAATGAGTTACAGGAGGTTGGTGCTGTACCTGAGGACGAGTTGAGTCATGGTGACAACAAATTTAGTGCGGTGAAAATGACACCACTGAAGCGGGTGCTGTAACACCCGTCTATGAGGACCCTGCCGAGCAGGACGACATTATGCCACCAGACTTTGTTGTCCCACAATAAATGGGTTTTGATTCTGCGCCTGCAACAGATGAGGACTTTAACTTTGATGTGGCGTTGGATGTAACAACCGGTGGGAGGGGGGCTCATTGTTTGCAGTTGTGACCACATGGTATGCTATGAGAGGGGATGACTAGTAGCATAGCAGTGGTATAAGTGGGGGTTATGCATCCATACTAGTGTGCACAACTATGCAGAACGATGAAGCTTGAAGATGACTGAATGGTTCCTTCCTGTGCCACAGGGCCATGCTGCAATGTGTGCCTGACAACTGCCATTTGCTGTTCTGCCAGACTCTGTTCCTCTTTTTTTTTTGCCACCAGCAATATGGCATCACCATCTGAGACACTCTCCCTTGAGCCACAGTCTGAGGAGGTTGCTGGGTCTGGTCCCTTGAAGAGGAAATATGGGACTGGTTGTGGGGGTGCAGGGGCAAAGTATTGCAGCATGTCCCCGTGGCAGAGGAAGGAACAATTCCCTGATGAGCCATTTGAGGTTCGCAATTTCCCCGCAATTTCCTGCAATTTCCTCGCAATTTTTCACAATCGGATTGGACCCCCCCAGACCGCAATCCCCCCCCCCCTGGCCCCACTCCATGCATGTAGCATGTAGCATGTAGCATGTAGCAACGCTTGCCACCGCCGCGGCGGTGGACCAGCGCCCCATGCTGCATGGCCATCGTCTCCGCAAAGGCCGGGGCCAGTCCCTTTTTGCATGTAATTTCCGGACGTCCCACCATTTTGAGCAGCCGCGATCACAATATGCGCCGCGTGACGCCAAGACCAACCAGCAGTCAGTCAAGGAGCCCTTGGCGCGTTCAACGACTCATATTGCCCCCAACACCGCCCCCCCCCCCCCTTCCCCCGCCTTTTGTGACCACAGCTGCCGCTGTATCTGTGTGTGTGGAGGGGGGGCACCGCATGTACCACACACTCATGAACGGTTCGGCAATCTATGCGTAGTGTGTCCTGCAGGTATTGAAAAGAACTCGGGGCAACCAGAATGCCTTTCCGTTGTGCATTGTTTCGAGCATACTGTTTGCCAAGTGGTGTTGATGTACTGAAGGGTCGTAGCAACTGACTGTACCGCAGGCCACACTGCCCATTGCCATGAAGCTACACAACACAGAATCCCCCAGGGACCAGTGTTGATGCAGCGTGAGTAAGCCTGCTCCCGTTGGCTTCACTCACCAAAGTGCCGGCCACGTGCTTTCGCAATCGTACGTTCGCATCGTCACAGTCGGTTTGCTTCATGTGGCTCTTCCTTTGGTACTTGTTGGCCTTCGCCAGCCCCGTCGCTCACAGCACAACCGCAGACGTGGCGTCCTTCATGAGGTGGTGCCAAAGATCCGGAGTCCAACTGCCGGCAGTGGCCGTCACGGATTCGGGTTGTGAGCCTGCACCTTCAGCCCAGCCTGGCCCTGGCCCTAGCCCAGCGTAATTTGCATTTCTGTGCGTTGAAGTTGCATGATGTTCGTGCACCCCGGAGCGTCAGCAACAGCAAGGGCCCCCGCCCTGAGACAACGAAGTGGTCCACAAGCGTTGCATGGACATGCGTGCATTGTGTTCATGCATCGAGGTGGTTCCCAGAACGCACGAGGTGCCCATGCCCGTGCGGCTGGGGCTCCGGGCCCACCAGTGCGCAACATCCCAAGCCCAGACTCCAGACGAACCGCAATGCCAGCCCCTACGGCACCGTCACCGGCAACGCCGCGCTCTCCGGTTGCTTCCCCTGCCCCGTGGGGCACTGTGGCCGCAAGACCGAGTGTGATCAGGGGCTGATTGCATGCTTTGAATGTGGGCCTGGTGCTTATCAGCCTGAGACCCCCGCCGCAAGGCTTGCGATCCCTCGCACGGGTGAGGCCCCGTACGTCACTTGTTCGGTCACAACGTTTTGTTCGGGGGCCAGTGTCCATGCCTTGTCGGGGTGAGGGGCGGATCCAGAACGCGCTGCAAAACACCGTTTTCGCATGAGCAGAGGTGCTCATCCATATTTGATGCCCATCCGCCTTCCCGTCTTGTAGTTGGGTGGCATGGGGCATTGGTGCGTGCGAGGCCAGCAGTTGCCAACTAACCGTCGCCCATTGACCGCCAGCATTTACGCCACTTTCTGTCCGTTCACCGCCAACCTCCGTCGCTGAATCACCAACCACCCGTCGGACAACGGTCAAGCCCGACACTTTCTTGTTCGGGGGCTCCCTTAGCGCAGTGCGCGCAGTGCGGGCGCAGTGCAACTATTTGGGCGTCTAGCCGTACTGGAGACCCATACTTTGTGATACTAGGGGCATTATTGTTGCCCCCAGCATAGGTTTTGATGCTTCTTCCACATGGGGGATATGGCATTTTTGGATTTTCACCCACTTTCACCCATTTCCACCCCTTTTCACATTTTGTTTTGCTCATCTTCACCATGGACTCCCACACTTTGGTGTGGGCCCTAGAGTTGACGTGGCGGACTGCCCGGTTTTTGCCTGACCACAGTCGAATCCCCTATGCGAGGCCACATCCCCGCTGATGAGGAAGCGTGGTTGTACCACAAGTTGAAAACAGAGGTTGACGTGGATTCCCTCCTGCAAGAAACTTTGCCCCCCGGTCCAGTTGAGGATGGGGTGGACACATACGCGGCTTTGGGACTAGGTGGTAGGGTGAGTGAGCTTTCAATTGAACAAAAAAGAGGATATGTGCGTGGCTTTCCGCGTTTTGCATGATGTCTTATATAAAGGGAAGGTAGCTTGCATTTGTCTTGAGCTAGGGTAGTTTGAGTGACTTAAATTTAGGGGCATTTGGGTAGCTAGGGTGGCCTAATTTTGAGGGTGTTTGGAAGGGGTCGGTATGGGGGTTCTTCACAGGGGAATCTAGTCTAAAAGTAGCGCGCAGTGCAAGGGTTCCCCCTTAAGAGCGGGCTTCGGTGCATGCATCTTGTCGGGGTGGTGGGCAGCTGTGGCTGTGTTTTACGCCCCGGTGTCTGTGTCTGGTCATGCTTCTCTTTCGTTGACCAGGACCCTCCCGTGGAAGGCTTGTAGTGACCACCAACACCGTCGTGCAAGGACAATTGCTGTCCTTCCTCCCACTCCACGCCGTACTGTCACCGCACGCGGTATACGACGCGCCTTTGGAGGGCCTACACGAGGCAAGTCTAACTCCTTATCACCTTCTGGCGGTGTTGCTGTTGTATGAAGACGGCAACCCTCAGTCGCAATGGCGGCCGTATTTGGACGTTCTTCCCAGACGCTTCGACCCCCCGTTGCCGTCAATGTACAGCCCAGGTCCTGTCACTCCATGTGAAGCGCCAAAGACGGACAGTGGGTGATTTCCATTGGTCGACTGGAAATGTGTGATGTACAATCGGATAGAGTAGGTACTGCCCAACGTGAATGGACTGCATGACCGTGCGCGCGCACTGCGCGTTTATTGGGGTTGAACCAGTTGTCCAGTCGCTTCATTCAAGAAATTGAATGGTGAGCCCTAAAATGGTGATGTTGTGAATCTTCCTGTATGGGACGCCTGGCCATGAGTGTGCGGCACACCATTCAAGCATGGGCTTGAAGGAAGAATTGCAGCACTACCTTCACGACAAATTTCCGTCTCCAGCCGATAGCACGTCCTGGCGACCGGTCCTGAAATGAATCTACCACGAGGCGGGCGCATTCCTTTCCGGGGGGCATTCATTTTTACTGAAGTGGCAGTAGATGTGTGGGCCGAGCAATGATTTCTGAAATGTGTGCAATCATCGATTGGCATCAACGTTGCGTATCCCAGTCACAAATTCCAGTGCGCACACACGCGACGTCACAATGCGGGAGCAATAAAGCGGAAGTTGGGTGGATCGGCGACACTTTTTGAAGTGTGGGCATACTCCCTTTCTCTTCAGCCCGACGCTGATTCCGGCTACACTCTTGCCCTATTTATGGTTCGTACTGCAGAGGAGTTGGCGTGCTTTGGGAAGCATCCGATTGCAAAGCGTGTCACCGAGCGAAAGGCGATGATGGAGCGCATGTTTCGTGATGCGCAGACCGCTGTCTTTGCCAAGTATGCATGCCATTGGCATCCACGCTCGCGGGTCCCACCTCCAGGTGCCCCAGATCGGCCTCCCACTCGGCCCCCTGCATCGAGGACATGTGGCTGCTTCGAGGTGCTCTACACGAGTCTTCATCCCGTTTGACAGGGATGCCAGCAATGGGACGTGTGTTTGTGTGTGCAGTGCAGTCCCGCACCAACACTGTCATGTCGATGAATATGGCTGCATAACCTCTGCCGTCTTGGGGTCCCGTCTCAAATGCTCGGAATGACCCCCACCCCCCCCGGGTAAGTCTACCAAAGGTTCCCCCTACCCCTTCACTTAGCTCCCCTCCATCAGGTTGTACCCACCCGACCTCCTGCCCACGCCGCAGGGCTTGGGGCCCGGAACTGACCTGAACCGCCCCCCCCCCCCCCCCCATGGGTCCAGCTCCATCTTCTGCCGCGTTGTCGCCCCCAAGGAGGGGTATACCGGACGAGGTGCTGCCCGCAATCCGAACCACGGGCCCACACGTGCGTGCACTATATTTACACAGTTGTCGTGTGTTGGCTCGCATGTACCTCTCCCAAAGGAACCCCGAGGTCTTTGCGGCGGTGCAGTTGCAACACTTCGAGTGGGCGCTTCACATTATGTGGTCCCGGGCATTCACGATGGAAATCGCTGGTGCGTGGCCGCCTCATCCCACGTGCATTGGTTCTGCTGTGTGCCCGCCCGTAGTGCGGATCCACGGCGGAGCCATGTGTTTGGAGGTGCCTCGAGCTGCTGGCTCTCGGCCGTGGTCAGTTCACGCCTTCATGTCGTATGCCCCAGCCTCCAACTGACAGCAGTTTTGCACAGCGGGTGTGTCACACCAGGACCCGAAAAGCCGACTTTCGTGCGGCGTCCATTCCCGTTTCATTCCGGGCGGCTTACTGCCAGCCTCATGGAAAGTGTGACGGCACCAGAAAACGTGTCGTACCCGTACCCCAGACACCCATTACACCTGGAGGACGACAACCCCCCACTGTGTGCACTGTGCCTGCGGCAAAGCAGGGCGAGATTGGGTGTACATAAGGCAGAGACACGGCACGTGTGGATGGGTCATGTTCGTGTTCAGCCGAGGTTCTGCCATTTCACAGGCATCCCACTTCACCCCCCTTTGCACCTCTTCCTGCACCCCCCCCCCCCCCCATCTTCCCCTTCTCCCCCCCACGCCGCCAAAAGAAATGGTTTCTCAAACCCGTGCATGGCACCATTGTGCGTTCGATGCGGAGGACCGTAACGAAACAAACCATTCCAGGCCACAGCATCACGCCAGAGTATGCGGCACATATCCACCCCTACTCCAAGCGAAAAGCGGAACCGCAAAAACCCGTGGTTCGACGAGTGACGGTAACAGCACCGAGTATTGTTTGCACCAACAATTTTAGTCTTCTTTTGGCACATGTGCATCACCTCGCGGAGGTTGTCAGACCCAAATCAGGCGGGACGGAATACATGGGAAACGCCACATATCCCCCGTCTTTTGGGCCCATTCGCGTACTATAGCCCAAAGGCGTTAAGTTCGGGACTCAACCCCTTGTAAAACCGTTGTTCTGTCCAAAAAAAACAGCATCCCCTGAGTGGTCTTTGTCTGCCGATGCCAGGGACATGGGGGGACGAGGGTGAAATGGGGTCATTTAGGGGTGGCAATGCTATTGACCATATCCGGATTTGGTGTGCGCGATTTGGTGTGCGGGATTTGGTCGAGGAGACATTCACGCATTTTATGTGCGTAGTCCTGAGGATTGCTTTTGGCACTTTGATGTGCCCTTGCAGCCCAGTCACCTGATGACTGCTGTGCGTCGTATCGCCTCTTTGCTGTGTTGTTTGCGCAGGACAAGAGACGCCGGTATTGCTGCCGATGGTCGACATGATGAATGCCCCAGAACAGCACCCTATCGCAGACGACACTGCTATCTATGAAGCAACGGTGGCACAACCTCTGTCCCAAACCGCCTGCCATGGCCTGCGTTTCGTGCTTGCTGCAAGTTGCACACGCATCATAGTCCTGAGTCGGGTTGAGCCGATCTCCCGGGAGGGAATCGTGGCGGGACTTCCTTGCAACAACCTTCCCCTCTTCAAGTGGGAACGATCGGTTCGTCCTGGAATCTACTACTTGCCATTGAAATTCCAATGATGTGTCTCATAACCCACGGTCACAAGGGAGAGTTAGGATGCATGGTTTTTTTTTTTCTGTCTTATGCGTCTGCGTCTGGGAGAGCTCCACAACGTGCTGCGCAACCCCGTTTTCGCATCATGAGCAGAGGGGTCCGTCCACATGTGATGCCCATCTGCCTTATTTACTTATTTCCGATGTGACCCGCGGAAACGAGATTGTGCCATGCACTAAGCACGGACGGGCGAGGCTTGTGACTTGTCATCATAGTCATGGGCATTCCTGCCGGAAATGCTGCAAGGCGAAGAGGGAAAAAGTAGGTTGGCACATTGCTCACATCGGCATCATGTCGTGAATCATGGAGGTCAAGCGCAGGTTTACGGGTCATTTTGCAATTGGTGGAGGGGCTCAGGGGTCTGTGTCCCATTTTAAGACACGCTTATTCCAATGTGATGCGGGAAGATTCGGTGGGCGGGTGGGTAGTGAACCCCCCCTCTCTTGTACGACGGAAGTATGCTGCAATGGTGAACAGTGGGACAGACATTCCACTCTCCGACCTGGAAAACAGGACCTTTACCCAGTCCGATACACACAGACGGCCTCATCAGCAAAAGTAGCCCACGCAAAGACATGGCACCGGGCACCGGGTGTACCATGGGGTACCCGACCAGCCCCCGTCTTGCCCCGCAGGCTGGCGGTCAGGGGTAGGGGTGAATAGTGATTCTGTCTTCGCAGGGTTTCTCTGCCTCGCAGGGTGTTCCCTCGCAGGGTGTTCCCTCGCAGGGTGTTCCCTCGCAGGGTGTGGCCACAGCTAACGCCCGGATGGACGTCTCCGAAGATGGCGTGCGCCACTATGCCCTTCGTCCTCTGGCCAGTGGCACAGAGGTGGTCCATGCGTACCCGGATCATCTCAGCTCTGTGGAGTTCCTCATGAACTACGGCATGTTCCAAACCCACAACCCCAATGACAAGGTGGGGGTCTGGTGCTGCAAAGGCAACACCACCAAAGCACTGACTGAACCTCGGGAGGCCGCTTTCCGGGCTCTGCGTCTGAGGCAATGGAAGCGCTATGCAGTGAATGGCACAGCGCCCATGCGGCTGTTGGCGGCGATGCGGCTGCACGTGGCATATGCCGACGAGTACGATGGGGCAGCGAATGATCGGGTGTGCTACCCCTTCACAACCCCCGTCGCCCTGTGTCTGCGCTGCAAGTCTTTCTTGATCGGTTTGTTTACGGGTGCATTTTGGTGGTCGACCTCTAGCGGATACTGCCGCCAGTCAAGGTGACTGGACAGGCAAGGTGGCGTGTCCCCAGTTTTCAAGGAGGATGCGATTGGCACTTTTGATGGTCGGTGAGTCTCCCCCCCCCCCTCTCTGCACCACCGCCGTGCACTCTGTCTGACCTGCTTATCGCACACACCCCCAAAGTGGCTGCGAGTGGGGCTGCCGGTGCACGTGCCAGAACCTCCAATGGGCTCGATTGCGCCTCTTTTGCATTCCTTTGTGGACTTCAAGAAGCTCTCGGGGGAAAGAATGTTGTTGAATGCTTAATGTTCTTTTGCGCTGTCGAACGCGGGTAGTGCTCCACCACAGCACATGCAACCGGTAGGAAGGGGCCGTGGTATTCACAAGCACCGAGACTTTTGCAAGCCCAGCCTCTCCAAAAAGGAAGAAACACCGGGCCTTTGGGCGGCCTTTGAAACTCTATCTACAATTTCATTTCCTTAGAAAGCCACATGTGTTTTTTCAAAGAAATGGGCCGTGTCAATTGGTGCATCAGAGGGTCTGCTCGCCTGCCAGTGGGCCTGGGCCACCATGTGTGGCCCGTAGTGACAAACTGGAGGGGGGGGGCGGATGCACTATCTGTGCACCTATGGAGGCACAGGGAAGGGCAAATGTGTGCAGGTGTGCAGGCATCAAGGTTGGCCTGAGGGGCGTGAGCAATGTAAACGGGTGAAATCTACACGCAACCACAACATCTGGCTTCATGACCTCAGTGGATCGCTCCAAGGCGACTGATACGGAGTCTGGATGACCCTTTCTTGCTTTTGTTTATCACTCTGTTTTCATCCAAATCGCAACACCTCCTGGAATTGGAATTTCCGTGCGAAAAAAGTGGGCTTCACAGATGTGGAAGACGTTTTGTTAACAAATCTTCAGGACCCCCGACGAATGTTGTTGAATTCGTGTAACATTTTGAAGGTGTGGTGCTTCTTGTGGCTTTCGTCAATGTTGAAGTGGCCTTTCTGGTTGAGTTCAAGCACTGGGCCATGGATCACTGCTGTAGCCGAATCACGAGGACATTCATCAGGACCGAGCTGGAGTGAAATTGCTGGTTGGAGATTTTTTGCACGGGGAAGGAGTATCAAGCAGATCCAGTGTCATGGAGCGTCTTTTGAACTTTGCCTGGGCCGGTGTGAGAACCTGAGTGAGGGGGTCCATGTGTTGTTTGGTTGCTTGAGCGCCTCGCAGGTGCTCATTTTTGGGGCTGGGCAGATTCAGAGGCGAGGACCAGATGGAGCGTGGAGGTGGAGGATGGAGGTGAATCAATAAATGGACCAGCATCTCTGTCTCCGTTTTGCAGTTGAGTTCAAAGGCGGCAATCCTCGGACCCCTCTCCACTGCCAACGAGGCTCTTGTCAGCGTCCGTCTGCAACAGCTTCTGGAAGCTGCCACACATCGGGATGGTAGGCAGTCTGTGCGCTTGGAGGTGTCTGGAGATCATGTTGATTCCGAGGGGCTGCCGCAGTGCAGTCGTGGGGTGCATTCAGCAGTCCGCAAATCAGCCGAAACTCTGTTCAAGTTGGAGGGCGCAATTTTGTCTCGAACGTGGCGTTCTTATCTCGAAAACGCCGGGGACCAGCCAGTGTGAAGCATGCACGCACGCAGAGAGGCCTCGTGTGGCTGCTGAGCATTGGTGTCTTTTTGGGTCGATTCATTCATGTTGTCAAGGTATACCCCCAGTGTTCTGTCGTTGTGTTTTATGTTGTGCCGGCAGGTTATCCTGTGCTTGTCAAGGATGGGGTTCATGCAGTGGAGGCTGTGCTTCTCATGTGGGCACTGTCAGGAGTGGTCGTTTGTTTCCGCACAACTTCACAATCTGAACATCAATCACCTATTTTTTATTTTACATGAAGCTGATATCATAGCGGTGTTTCGCATAAGTCTTCAGAGACAGGTATTGCGTCCATCTGAAGAAATTCTATGTCACCCTGCTCCATTCGGTCCCATTTGCTCGGCCGAGAGACCTCTAAAGAGGGCATGCACTGCACAACCCCCAGCCGTGACATGATATCCCATGTGTGTGTCGCAAGCCACGGGGAGGGGGGAGTGTTTTCAGTTGGTGAGAGTGGGAAGGTAGTCCCACTACTCACGAGCGCTGCTTCTGCCCCTTGGCGTCCCTCCCACGTCGGCGTCGGCCATGCTTCACATAAAGTTTTTCTCAAGGCAGTGAAGTTTGGAGGGTGCTCACTACCGCTGATGGGCGGGAGGGGGGCGGGCAAGGACACGAGACACAAGGGGTCGCCCCCCCCCCCCCCCAAACCGCCCAACCCATGCAATCGCACATTCCAAATGCTCTGCCCCCCCCCCCCCCGGCACTGGGGGCTGCTGCTTCTTGCACTTGACCGAACCAGCTGGACTGTGCAGGTGCATGCACGCCCCATGATCAGTTCCTCCCCTGGAACCCTGCAACCCCCTAATCACCCCTGTCGGTGATGGTTTCCCTGGCCTGCTCCACGGCAGCATGAGGCTTCCCCCCATGCGCGCCACTATGTGTGAGGGACAGACATTCGTGTGTGTGTGTGTGTGTGTGTGTGTGTGTGTGTGTGTGTGTGTGTGTGTGTGTGTGTGTGTGTGTGGGTACCGCCGTGAACATGCGATGCGCGCGATGCATAAGGATGCGCATAGGGCATATGTGATTTCACAGCATGACACATGCGCTACCATTAAAGCAGTGTATTCACTCAGTTACCACATGCCAGCACATGCCGTGTGCGATCGCACGCCGTCTGGAAATTTGGCTATAAAAACATGCGTTTTAGGACAGCACCCGGTATGCATCATGGCGACTGCAACCTGAGTACGTCATACAGGACATCACCAGGGACTGGGGTGACGACTTTCAATGCTTTGCGTTTCTGAAACAGCGCTATCCGACTGCAGACTGTGTGTGTGTGTGTGTGGCCCCTGGGTGACTGGGTGCAAGTGCGAGCTGGTTTTGGTAGACTAAATTCATCGGGGGTCCAATGAGGTGGGAGAGACATGATATTTGCTGTGCACAGGAGGTGATGGCTGGACTGGGCTGGGCAGGACAGGGCTGGGCTGGGCTGACCCACAACCCACCTGTCAGTGCTGCCCACAGGGCAGTGCTGTGCACCTGCACTCTTCACAGCCATCACAGCGGGGTGAGCTGCTGGTGAACTCTGAACAGTGTGACGCCTGAATCCCCCAGGACAGTCCCCTCCCCCCCTGCCCTGAAGAATGGCAATTTGGGGGGTAATCCCTCCTGAAGAAGAGGAAATGGAAACCCCGTGGGGTTATCAATCCGTTCTGGGGGATTGTAGTTCCCCAATCTTGTGCCTGATTCACAGAGATCAGTACATGGGGTCGGAGGACCCTTGACTCTTCCTCAACTGCGAAATGTGAAATCCTTTTGGTTTGTGGGGTGGCAGATCATGGTGAATGGGTCAAATATCGGGTTTACGGATCATCCTCAATCCCGTGCACACATGGATGTCGGTTACCGGAAACCAATCAATCGAAATAACAACAACAGCACCCCCCGATTCAATGCCAGTAAAGGGAGTCCCATGTCCCAAGCAATCATCCCACACCCTGCAGCAGCATTCGGTGGGCCTGTTGCGATGATCTTGAAACCAACACTGCAGAACAGTCCCAACGCATCTCCATGTGCCAATTGCGGGGCAAACAAAAGAAATCCCTAATGCCTGGAGTCATCACACCAGCACAGCACCGCTCACTTAGTTTTCAAAGGAAACCTGTCGTGGGATCGCTTCGCCTCGGACCTGAGAAAGGAGGAATTATGAACGAACACTGGAATTGCAAGACTGATCTGTTTGAGGCTGCCGTTCTGCTGGTGCGGATAATCTAATCTTTTGAGAAGTACACACGAATTCACTTATGGTCTGGGAAAGAATGTGACGGGTCAATATACAAAGCAAGGCGCCAATTTGCAAGTCACTCAGCACAGACCGATTTTTCAGATGTATTCAGGGACAGCAAGGCTCCCGGGCAATCCTCCCACTCTGTCTGCCCTGAACCTCGTGGGCCTTGGCATTACTTTTGCTGTTGGCTGAGAAAAACATTACAAAAATGCTCGTGCTTGTTTCCTTGTCTTTAGTCCCTCAACACCGGGGACATGACCAGGGAACATGGCGGCTGCTGGGCCCCAATGCCCGGTGACATTTCTGTGGTCAGTGCCGGCACATCACATGCAGGAGCCAATGCGAGCAGCTCCCCCTGCGATGGCAGCTCCGGTCATGACTGGGGCAGTGGTCAGTCCGCGACCCATCAGCCACACAATCGGTCAGCACTTGGGTTGAGCGGTGTGGCATGCCTCGTGTTGCTGGTGGTGGTTGTGCTGACGTGGAGAACGACCAGTGGACGTGCAGTCTTGTCGGGCGCTTGGGCGTTTCCGAGGCACTCTCCGCCCTCAAGGACCGCATGGGGACAATGAGTCGTGTGTGTGTGTGTGGTCACTGCCCCGGTTTAGCATGTCGTTTGTCTCTACCGCATTTCCTGGGGTTCATTGCATATTTTCTATGAGCGTTGTGCACTTCTGCTTTCCTCAGGGTGTTTTAGGGCACGTAGCTCCTTCGATGCCTTCTTGGACCGCCACTGTCCTATCTGCAGAATTCACCTCCCCCCCCACGACCCGGGTTAGCCCCAGCCCCACGTCCGGAGCCTCATCATCGCGGTCTTGGAAGCCGGTCATCGCATGGTCACCTGTCTTCCCATGGGATCTACTTGCTCTCTGGGAGAGGCTTGTGCATGGGGGAGTGTTGCACCGGATTGGAGAGGGTGGGATTGTCTTGCAAGCGGCAAACAGGGCGTTGCAAACGCACGACAGCCCGTTGCAGATTCATGGGTGTGTGTAATGCACAGGCACCGGCCCCTCCCTCACCCCTCCCCCTGGTCCCCGATCGTGACCACCACCTACTACCCACCACCTACTCTCATTCATCCGCTACATCTTTGTAAACCTGGGAACCTTCCAACTGTGGGCCATGGACGAGTCAGTGCAGGGCTGAATGAATTAGCTGATGGGGCTGGCACTTGGGGCTTGCGGCAGCATTTCGAAAGCCTGTCAGCAGTCGCAGGGCGCTGCTGTGGACAGGCATAAGGGGATGGAGGTGTGCAAAGCTAAGCATCGTGGGCGGGGGATTGATTTTATGGAATGGGGGCAGCCAGACATGAGAAGGTGGTGTTTGTCAAACACATCCAGCCCCCTCGACACCTTCTTGGTCCCACGGCCTACGCGCCCGTGGCTGGCCAGCTCTACGACCCCAGTACGTGCGCGCGCCAACCCGACCTGACCCCAACAGTCGCCTGCGCCACGTGCAGCGGCGGGCCCCAGAGCGCCTGCCAGTCAGCATCCCTTGTTGGTAGAAAGCAGAGAATCCTGCCGTAAGATGCGTACACTGGCTGGCCAGGCGCAGGATGCAGGCCAGCAGATCAGGGCAGGCACAAACGTCATCTAGCACTACCCAACGGGGCCTTCTAACCAAGGTGACGGCTGAGGTACAGGGACCCCGATCTACTGGATGGCTTGGTCGTTTGGAGAGCTCGCCCCGGTCAGCCGCCCTCGTAAGACTGGAGCTCTCACATATGTCACGAGCCCGCTGACCTGTACTGGGTTCCCTCCTTGACATGGTGTTCTCTCTGGTCACACGTACCCACATGCACACGGGCTCAAGTGGTGACAGTGCTTGGGAGGTTGAACGCTCTGCAGGTGAAAACTCGACGTTCTGGAAGGGGGAAGGCTTCCACTTGATGGGCGACAGCATAGACAGCACACAGTGATCCGCTGACCATTTGCTGCAAAGATTTGATTTCTGCCATCCGAGGGCAGAGGGAGGTTGATGGTGTGTTGGGATCAAAATGCAATGCTGCATTTGCACGAATCTATTCAACACGGTTCCACCTGAGGCCAGTGACGAGCTGTTTGTCAAAGACACCCAGCTTCTTCGACGCATTCTTTGACCGCCACTGTCCTATCTGCAGAAGGGTGGCGTCCGACCCCTTTCAACCCCCCCACCGACCCGGGTTAGCCCCAGCCGCATGTCCGGGGCCTCATCATCGTGGTCTTGGAATTCGGTCATCAGAGGGTCCACACAACATTTACATTCCATGTCATATCCACACTGCAGTGCATCACCGCCATACCAAAGGCCATGTCGTGGCCAAGGTATTTACTAGTCCTTGCAACCGCAGGGGGGCTTTCTGCCCTGCCAACGATGGGACCAATGGCCGCAATGCCTTGAAATGTGCAGAAGACCCGGTAGCCACTCCGTGTCTGAATGTTGCCGCGACCATGTGGAAGCCAAAGAAAGGCTTCCATAAAATGTGCTGTTATGGGTGGTAGAGGATTCCCCCCCCCCCCCCCCTACGGCGCTGTCTGTCAGGCCCCCATCAGTGACGACGCAAAGGACGTCCTGGAGCACCTGTTTGTTGGAGAAGGCGGAATGAAGGGTAGTTTCATGAAGAAAAGTGAAAGGGTGAGTGTGCACGCGAACCTGCAGATCAGCCACGGCACTGTGCAAGGCCAGAACGGGGAAGTGGAGCTCAGCAGGTAGCTAAGTGGCTGCAGAGCACAACAGCCGGCTGCGGCTTAGAGAGGCGTGGATGTAGGTCATGAGGAGTAGGCTCGATTGCGAAGGAGTAGGTAAGGGCAGCCAACGCCACCGAGGTGCAGCGGCAGGTGCAAGAAAGTTGCACATGTCAAGGGCAGGAGGACGTCCGCCCAACGGTGTGCTTTGTGAATGCAAACCTGCTAAGGCTGGACCTAATTGAGATCAGCCAGGGCCCTAGCAAAGACGAAGTCCCATTTGTACAGCGCATAGGTACAAAAAGAGCACACCGCTAACAAAGGTACCACTTCTTTGCTGAGCAGGGACTGGTAAACTGGCCCGAAAGTGGCCGTGACTTCCTTCAGCCAACTATCTCAGGGGGAGTGAGAAGGGTGTGGGACCTTCGGACATGTACCTGGGCCACATACGGGCGACTTGCGGCATCTAATTGCATGATGAGTCCAAATTGCGGTTTATCCATGTTTGAGACTCCCCCCACTTTCTGTGTGGCATACACACATTCACAGGCTGGTGCAGCTACTTCCCGCAACGAAGCCACTTCAGCAGGAAGCAAAATGGTTGATAGGCTCAAAAAGCAAGATTTTGACAGGTTCACCAGAGCTTTTGCATGGAGAACACCACGTTACAGTCATTCGACTTAGTACTAGAGCAGAATGGCTTGTGAGACGAGGGAGGCATCCACTGCAATGTTTGGTTGTTCGCGCAATTCAGTGAATTGTTTCTGGCTTGGGTACACTATGCGAAGGGCGCGCACGGCGTAATGCGCGCGTGCTATGCACACTTTTCAAACGATGCTGTTCCAGAGACCCATTCTTTGTGGTTTTGGAGGCAATATTACTGTTTGGTACCAGCAATTTAGAGGCATTGCTACTGTTTGATACCAGCAATTTAGGTTGCTCCCCTCTCACGGGCGATATTGGATATTTCAATTTTCACCCCTTTCCACCCCTTTTCACCCAAATTTGACCTTTGTGGGTGCATATTTCATGATTGCGATGGGGAATCGTACAACTACTAGTACATTTGCATTGCAGCAAGGGCGCATAGGCCTAGGTTGGCATCTTAACATCATCAGTATGCGTATCCCATTCGGAGATGACACTGTGGACTTCATAGAACCCGAGGCGCACACCGACCAGCGCACTTACCAATGCATGAGCCACCTCATCACTACCATCAACACGGCACTTTCAATTGCAATTCCAATGTAATTCCCACAGAACGTGACGGGCGAGGATGAATGATGATGGGGCAAGGGGTGGCAACGGGGCAAAGGCTGTTGGCTCCAGAATGGGGGTGCACTAGTCCATTGATGCATAAGAATTCACAAAACTTCTCAATTTTCTAAAGGAGGTTCCCTGATTTTACCCTCGAAAGTGTGTGCTGTGTATAAACACCCCAGATTGGCCTTTGCCCTGAAAAACAAGTAACTTGGTGGGTTATCATTTTGACAAAATGTTGTGCTGTCAATGCTTTGCGGTGCAGGAAACCTGCCGAAAACTGAAGCCCCCAAATTGGATGCTTTGCAGAACCCCTCACCCACCCCGTATTGTTTGAACCCAAAACCTCTTTTTTTGGGGTTCTCCATATCCAAAATAGGACAGAGGGGGTAGGTGTTGTTGCAAAAAGATTCACCAAACAATTGGAGCATTTTCTTCATGGATTCTTTGTGCACCAATATTATATTATTATTGTATTATTATGTCATTAGTATATTCTTATACAAGACCTAGTAGAGAGTGTTGACACTGACACCCTATCTCTAGCATCAGTCCATGGCTGCGGCAACGACACATGCGTTGCGTGCTGCAACCGTCCTCTTGTTGATGTTGCTCAGCCGTGCCGGTTGCCCCTACGCACGCCACAGTGACACCCGTGCCTCCCTCCGCTCGGGCCTCGCGCCCCCCCCGTATCGCCCTCCTTCCACTGTTGACTTCGCCGCCGTCAGTGCAGACATCAAAGCCCTTCTAACGCAGTCGAAGGAGGCATGGCCTGCCGATTTCGGTAATTACGGCCCCTTCTTCGTCCGCCTTGCTTGGCACTGCACAGGGTCTTACCGCAGGTATCGCTCCTGTGTTTTGTCTCGTAATATTGTCCACATCCTTGATGTCAATTTCCCCTCATCAGCGACTGTTCAAAAAAGTTGTCGAGAGCGGACTGTATTGCCTTTTGATAGTCTGCCCTACGGAGTTTCCCATTTGCATGAAATCCACGGCACCACGACACCTTGAACGCTGTCGAAGGCACAATGCATCCCTGTAGGGACCACCCTGAAGGAGTGCCGTGGTTGTCCCTCCTCCAAATTGCACAATGTGTTTCTTCGCCTTTCGCGGCTCAGGGGCCCCTCGCCCGTTGAAATTTCGTTGGGTTCGCTAGACTCGTGTGTTGGGGCTTGTGCTGATCAGTTTGGCACGTCAAGAGTTCTTGTCCGGGGCGTCCGGTGTGTGGTGTGCGGTCGTGGGACACCAAGCGATGCTTAATACCGTCAGCCGGAGAACAGGCATGGGTTCTTGAACGCTTGCCCTAGCGATAGTCCCGTGCAAGAGCTGTGCTTGGAATGGGGGGGGGGGGCGGGGGGCGCCGCTTCTCTTCGGAGGAGCTGTGAGGCCCACACCTGTTTGGTAACCGCCACCTCGTTCTGCCAAACGAAAGCGTGCGTTTCGTCAAGGGTCAGGGTTCATCCTGTTTTTCTCATCACCAACAAGGAATCTTGGCGGTTGACGACTGATTGTTGACGTTTGGTACTCAGCCGCTGCTGCTTGACCAACCGGGGGCGGTTGGCCGCAGTTGGTGGTCAGTCCACGGCAGTCGTCGGTGGATGGAAGACAGCCAACAGCGATTGGTGATCGGGTCGGTGGTGATCGTTTCCATTGTTTGCACCGCGGCACATGCCTCTGGAATCGCTGTTAAGATTTAGCCTTCTCTTCCTACGCACGCACCGTCCTGGTGCGAGGGATTCGAACACCGACAAAACCGTTCCAGGAGGGTACACTGACTGCACCTTCGGGGATCTGGGGAATCAAAGGCTTCGGCAAGCACTTCCCCAGCAAGCAGGCAATGATGGTGTAGGCGCCAGGGTGTGGTGCAAGTGCAAAACTTCAGTGGGAAGGGGGTGGGGAGGGATTCGGACAACCTGCCCTCCCCCCGGTGGCTGAGGGGGAAACACCAAAAGGTTTGCGGATGCTGGTACAGCATGAGGAGGAGACAGGGAACGAACAGACAACTCCAGTGCGATCCAAAAGCCAACGAACGCAAGAGAATAATCTTTTTTCGCCCTCCCAAGGCATTGTTGGTGATACCCACTCACCGGGCAAAGTAGAAAAGTCATTTGGGACCTGACATGGCTCCTGTCACAAGTGTCCATTTCCCAGATCCCCCCCTCCTTCCAGCCACAGCCTTGACCCCCCCCCAGCCCCCCGGGCGCAAGCCAATTTCCCACCTCCCCTAGTGTCTCACGCCACTCATGGGGAAAATGGAGGAGGACTCCAGTCGCTCATTGAAACCGCTAGCGCGCATCCAACCAAATCTCAGGTGACGCGAAACACGGCCCAGCGCTGCCGGTCAACCAACAGCGCACATCGGCCGATGCTAATTGCCATTTGACCATTAACTTCCTTTGGGCAAACCATCTGACACCATCAGTCAATCGCCAACCACCGTCGGCTGCAGGTAGTGCAGAGGTGAGTGAAGGGGTGTAGGGCATGGGACAATGTCACTTACAAGGCAAGGGCATTCCTATTCCACAGCTACAAAGGCTGAGAGGCCAGCCATGGTCACATTTGGGTGAAGAGCGGGTGCACATTGATGCGAGTGCAAGACATGCAACTACAAACCCAGAGGCCGCAACAAGACGCCTAAAAAATCTGATTCCGGGGGGGGGGGTTCCACAACAGCCCACCGCCCCAGCATCCCCCTGAGGGGGGGGTCGTTCGAGCCCCATGAAGGTGGGGGGGGCGTTTGGGAAAGGGGCTCTCGTGACAGGCCAGTTCAAAGAGGCTGGTCTAAAATCTCTCATGATGACTCACCACCTGCGCGGCGAAGCAGCCCGGCCCCCCTGATACATACCTCAACAATGATCAGCGCTTCGTGGGGATCATTTTGAGCCATATCAATTGGGGTACCTCAGGACCCCCCCAACCGCCCCCCTCGGCCCGTCGGGGATCCCCGTCACGGCTGGCCAGAAAGGGGGGGGGGGCGGGGAAATGGGCGTCCGTGACCCCCGTGGGCGCAAGCCAATTTTCCACCGCCCCAGGGAGGCCAATACATGCGGTGGTGTGGGGGGCATTAGGGAGGCCATCGTAGGCAGTGATGTGGGAGGAGCCCGTGAGAAGGGCATTGCATGCATTGATGTGACAGGAGGGAGGGACAGCCACTGCCGACCATCTGCACTGGCACCAAGCAACCGCAGGCAACACCTAAGCACAGTCGACGGATCACTGCCGTTGGCTACCAGCAGCCTCGTCGCCAGCCGGCGATCCAGCAACGGCGTTTCCGTACCAACCGTCAACGGTTAGTCGCCAACCGCGAAGAGCCGTCGCCTTTGCTTGTTAGTGCCCGCTGTTTGCACTGGCAGTTTCGCCCCGGGTCTTTTAGGATCGTATGCACTAGGGTCGTATCTGTGATGGGTTGATCTTTTTTTGAGTCAGGGAAGGCCGTGATGTGTTGTCCATCGATTGCGTCTCGAACAGTGTTGCATGGCTGCAGGTCGGATGGACGTGGCGGCTGTGACGGTGCCCGCCAACGGTTCGAACCCGAGCGAAGTTGGCCGGACAACACGAATTTGGACAAAGCTCGCGGTCTCCTGGAGCCCATTAAGGCCAAGTACGGCCCTGCACTGTCGTGGGGCGATCTGATCGTGCTGGCGGGCACCACAGCCATCGAAGCCATGGGGGGGCCCACGTTCGGGTTCTGCGCCGGCAGGTGCAACACCCCTACCGCTCCAGTGACGTGCTGTAATGAGTTTGAAATGACTCCCAAACAAGTTCTGCCGCACTGCCGTGTAACTATGCTTGTACTCCTTCAGGGGTACGTCGCGGGACGTCACGGTGAGACAACGGAGGCCTATTCCCCAGGAATGCACATTTTGGCCACATTGCACAGGCACAAAAAGCGCCACATGTTGTGTCGACTGCACCTCCGGCAGGCACCAATGCGGACGACGACGACGAGGAGGAAGAGGACGCAGACTCATGTGTGGTTGGATGAATCCTCTACAGCACAACAGCGCCAACATAAAGCAAAAGCACTGTGTTGCTTCCAGGATGGCAATAGACGAGGAGTCGTGCATTTGGCATTGTGGTTGTGGCTCTTGTCATGCACGTTTCAGGCTGGGGATTGGTTGATGGTTTTGCTCCGTCTGTTCGCGGGACGCCATGGAACGTCACGGTGATTGGGCCACCCGGTCCGTAATCCCAATGGATATCTGGTCTCCATTGCGGTTGCCGCGCTGTGCAACCACCAGACAAGTCCCACACACGAGTGGTCAGCTTATGGCTACACCGTGTTATGGAGCAGGCCCAGGCCCGGGCACCACACAGTCAAGTGCCGACCGTCTATTCAGACCAGGGCCAAGCAAACTAAGGCAACACCTGGGCACAGGGATGGGCCTCTGGCTCTATTGGGGAGGGAAACGCCGTACCCCAACCAACTCCTTGGATGCCTGAATCTGAAAGAAACTCCCCCATAACCCCCCCCTATAAAGTCCATGCGGCTCCCACGCGGTGTAGCTGGGCTGCCTTGCGAACCCGAAAAGATGCCCTCAAGCAATTCGCATGCACGCCCCATACAACGCCGCTCCAATCCCCATCCAATTCAGGACGGACGATGCCGATGGCACTGCCAGTCTGCCCTTGGGCCCAACCGCATTGCAGGAATCCCTCGCCCCCTGCCCGGTCAACGGCCGGTGCAAGCCACCGCTCGGATCAACCACGGTTGGGCTCATCTACGTCAACCCAGCGGGCCCGATGGGTGTTCCCCACCCGGAGGGAAGCGCACGCGACATCCGCGACAGCTTTGGACGCATGAGCATGAACGACACCGAGACGGTGGCGCTGATTGGCGGAGGCCATGCCTTCGGCAAGGCACATGGAGCGTGCCCATCCGGGGCCGGGCCCAGCCCCGCCGAAGACCCCACCAACCCGTGGCCTGGGACGTGCGGCACCGGAGCGGGCAGGGGTAAAGGGAACAACACCTTCACAGCCGGCTTCGAAGGCCCGTGGACCGAGACCCCGCTGCAGTGGGACAACCTCTATTTTCAATACCTTGTGGAGTACGACTGGGCCCTGAGCGAAAGCCCTGCGGGACATCCGCAGTGGGTTCCGGTTGCCCGGCCAGGTGCTGTGCCGCTGTGTTGCCCTGCCGCTGCGCCGCGGTGTTGCTGGATGTGTCGCTGCGCCTCTGCGCCGCTATACTGCTACTGGTCTGCTGCTGTCAGGGATTTCCTTAACGACCGACGATGTGTTCCATTAGTATTTTGTTCAGGACAGCCTACGCCGAGCGATTGGGAGTTTTCGATGGGTAACTGACAGAGATTAGAGGGTCGATGTTGCGCGCGCGCGCTTCGAAAATGCCTGGACTCCCCGCCGACAACTTTGAGGCCAAAATCGATGGAGTCCGACCCTGGCTGCCAGCAGTTTTGTCGGCCGCAATGGAAGCCGACTCTGCTGCTGTGCTGTGCGCTGTTGTGTCGCTGTTGTGCCCGGGTGTCGTCAGGTGGACGGAAGCTCCCTCCCAGGAAGACCATGATGCTCACGACGGACGTCGCCCTCACGAGGGACCCCGCATACCTGGAGATCGTCAAGGAGTTCGCCGCGGACATCACCAAGCTGAACACTGCGTTCGCCCACGCGTGGTACAAGTTGGTCACCCGTGACATGGGCCCCCGGAGCCGCTGCACGAACGCGGACGCGCCGCCCGCGCAGCCGTTTCAGAATCCGCTTCCCCCAGCCCCGACAGCCCTTGCAGATTTCAGCAAAGTCCGGCAGGCGATCGTGAAGTTGCTGCGTGACCGAAGCTCCCCGCTGGCCCTGAGCGAAGCTGGGGCCCAGGAGCACTTTGGGGCGTTGCTGGTGTATTTGGCGTGGCGGTGCGCCGCGACCTTTCGTCAAACTGATTTCCGGGGCGGATGCAACGGCGCCTCGATCCGCCTGGCGCCCGAAAAGGACTGGCGTGTCAACGTCGCGATGGATCAGGTGCTGCGGATATTGGGGCATGTCCGGGCACAGTTTGCGACAGCGGCTGGGGCTTTATCTTGGGCGGATTTGATCGTGCTGGCCGGGAACACCGCTCTGGAGGAGGTTGGATCTCCGCCGATGCCTTTCCAAGGCGGTCGCGTAGATGCAACGGATGGCAGCCGATCTGATGACTTGGAACCCCGGGAAGACTTGAATCCCATTTTGGAGGTGAAGGATACCATGGACCTAATGGGTGTGCCTTGCGATCGTTTGTGCGCGCGCGCGCGCGCGTGTGTGTGTGTGTATGTGTGTGTGTATGTGCCTTGCAATAGTGTGTATGTGTGTGTTTGAGGCTGCGTGGGCACAGGGTTCAATCCATAGACACCCTTCGAGGTCATCCTCAGAGCCCAAGGTTCTACCTCAATGCCTGAATTGTCTGTGGCCACACAAAAGGCTCTTAAGTCTTGCTACTTGAAGAACATGCTTTGCATGTGGTGGTGGGCTTAAAAAAGCGCCAAGCTCTTGGGATAGTCCCAAGAAAGCAAATGCCATTTCCAACAGAATCAACCGCCGTACGCAAGAAGCAATTCTCAAAGCGGATTTCTCAATATTCTGCAAGGTTTTGATACGTGTGTATTGCAAGTTGTTGTCCGTTTTTTTTTTTCGATGCAGAGCCTCAAGTTGCCAATTTTTTGGCTTCTGTTGTGATATTCAATGTTGTCTGTTAATTGTCGGCATGAACTCAAAGCGGTACCCAATGCAAACAACCATTGCCCATCAAGAGAAAGAGCAGTGCCCAGGAGCTCCTTGGCAGGGAGGTATGGTTACTGTTGCCTGGGTTGCAAGTCAAATCCCACAGACCTGAGAACCCTTGGAGCCTCATCACTGGCAGAGTATGGCAAATGGGTCTGCCCTGCATTGTGAGTGGCACCTCAGGCTGCGGTCCACCAAGCCCACCAAGCCCTACACACCACGACATTCTGGGATTGTGTGTGAAATCATCCCAGGCCTCTTTGGCAGCCTCCAAGAAATTTCCCCCGGTGAAATGTACCACCGTGAAGTAGAGTAGGCAGAACCCAGCCCCCCCCCCCCCTGTACTGGGGGGTGACAGTCGTGTATGTTGTAATTCGTGTAATTTTTTTTTCCCGCTGTAAATGCGCGTAACAAAAAAACCGTCACGTCGTGTAATTTTTTTTTTTTGCTGTAAGTCGTGTAAGCCGGCTTACACGACTTACAGCGAAAAAAAAAATTACACGACGTGACCGTTTTTTTGTTACACGCATTTACAGCGGAAAAAAAAAATTACACGACTTACCGCAAAAATAAAAAAATTACACGACCTTACCGCAAAGAAGCAATTACCAATTTTACTGAAAATGCATGCATGTAGGCGATGTGCCCACCTGTGGCCACGTAGTGGCCGCTAGGCCTATGTAGCCCGTGCCATGGGCCCCCCAAAAGCTTCGAAATTGCTGTTTGTAGGTGGTTCAATGGCATTTGGTGTGTGCACAAACTGCTCAAGCAGTTTTCCACCCTCTACAGGTCAAAAATGGAAATTTTTGCAAAAAAATGTTTGATATTGTGACCACTCACAATGATGAAATATGCTATGTAAAGCATGTTTTAGCCCCTCTTTCTGTGTTTTTCACCCTATTTGGGTGTTTGGGGGGGGGGGGGGGGGCTCCCAAGGGGTCTAGGGCACAACCTGCTTATGTAGTTTACCAGCCTCGGCAGCTCAAAAATGGAAATTTCCAAAACTGATTTTTTTTATATTCTTACCATCCACAATGATCAAATATCCTATGTAAAGCATGTTTTAGCCCCTCTTTATGTGTTTTTCACCCTATTTGGGTGTCGGGGGGGGGGGGGGGGGGGGCTCCCCAAGGGCCTGGGGCACAACCTGCTTATGTAGTTTACCAGCCTCGGCAGCTCAAAAATGGTCGTTCCTCTCCCCTCTTCGGGGAGCTGATCGTGCTGTGCGGGCCGTTGAAGCGCCCTATGGACCTATGGGGGCCTATGGGGACCTATCGGGGCCTGTGGGGACCTATGGGACCTATGGGGACCTATAGGGGCCTATGGGGACCTATGGGGACCTATGGGGACCTGTTGGGACCTATGGGGACCTGTGGGGACCTATGGGGACCTATTGGGGCCTGTGGGGACCTATGGGGACCTATGGGGACCTATGGGGGCCTATGGGGACCTATGGGGACCTGTGGGGACCTATGGGGACCTGTGGGGACCTATGGGGGCCTATGGGAGCCTATGGGGGCCTGTGGGGACCTATGGGGACCTATGGGGACCTATCAAGGCCAATGGGGACTTGTGGGGGCCTATGGGGACGTATGGGGACCTATGGGGGCCTATGGGGACCTATGGGGGCCTATGGGGGCCTATGGGGACCTATGGGGACCTATGGGGGCCTATGGGGGCCTATGGGGGCCTATGGGGGCCTATGGGGACCTATCGGGGCCTGTGGGGACCTATGGGGACCTATGGGGACCTATGGGGGCCTATGGGGACCTATGGGCACCTGTTGCCACCTATGGGCACCTATGGGGACCTATGGGGGCCTATGGGGGCCTACGGGGACTCACTGGCATCTATGGGGACATTTGGGGACCCATTGGCACCTATGGGGACCTCTGGGGGCCTATAAGCAGCTATGGGGGCCTATGGGGACCTATCGGCCCCTATGGGGACCTATGGGGGCCTATGGGGACCTTTGGGGACCCATTGGCACCTATGGGGACCTACGGGGACCTATCGGGGCCTATGGGGACCTATGGGGTGGGGGGCATCAACTTTTTGCACATCCATTTGGACACCAACCCCCCCCCCCCTTCCTCCAAGCATCAGATCTATATCAGACATATCACACATCTTGTTGTATACACTGCAAAAACAACATGCCACACCAGACATCAGACTTTATACACAATCCTGCCATGGCCCTGTCAGGACTCTTTTCTTTGGCCTGATTTTGTGTCCAGTGCCAATGACTCCATGTGAAGCTATGTTATATTGGCCGAGTCCCATCTAATTGGTGGCCGAGTACTATGTGCTTTGTGGACCCGGCGTCCCATCGTTAAGGTCGCTATGGGGTGCCATACGGAACTGGCAGCTGTACATATTGCGCATGTATTGCAAAGGTTGCAAGTTTTTCAATTTTTCAATTTTTTTTATAATTTACACGACTTACCGCAAAAATAAAAAAATTACACTCCCTTACCGCAAAACAAAAAAATTCAATTTTTTTTTATAATTCACACGACTTACAGCAAAAAAAAATACACGCATTTACAGCAAAAAAAAAAATTACACGACTAGACGGTTTTTTTGTACACGACTTACATTTTTCACGTAACAGTCTGCTAGTGAAAAGGTGATTGCTTAACGGGTGCATCGAAGTGGTGGCCTGGCACATTGTGCCGAGCCTTTTTCATGGCACATTGTGCCGAGCCTTTTTCAAGAGGGCCGTGGTCTGCTCAGCGCCTTATCCGGCCTCAGCGCTTTACCCGGCTGGCGGCAGGTGATCCCACGAACTCCCAGGCTTTTGCATTTCCATTCACTGCAAAGGTGGCCTCCTACGCGTCTTCTTTGCTTGATCTGTCCCAACAAGTCTTGTTGCTTGTTGTAGTCGCTCTGTCTCTCTTCTTCTGTGTGTGTGCCTGTGTGTGCGTTTGAATGAATCCTGAGTGAGTGAAGCCTGCATGGTCTATTTGGTGTCTCTCATGTCCTGTTTGACCGGTTAAGCAGCTCTCTGCCCATTCTCCAGGATTGGTGTTGCGCTGTGTTCACATTGTGTGTAAGTACTTGTAAACAACCAGCTGTAGTCATCCCCCGATGATGCAGTAGCTCAGCTCTTGTGTCGAGCGGCCGCTGTGGATGCAGCTGGTGGTCTCCGTGGCGCGGAGGGCATGCAGACTCCTCAATGTTAGAAAAACGTGCTGCATTTGGGACGTTCCTGCCCCATCCCCCGTATCTGTCCGTGTGCAGGCCTCACGCCTCACGAGATGGTGGCATTGCAGGCACGCCCTCGAAGCCCGTCGCAGCAGAGGCGTCTGGGGTACAGCGGGTCCTGGACAACGAACTGCTGCGAGCTCTCGCACAAATTTTTCGTGACGTTGTTGGCCCCGCCCTTGGCCGCATGGAGGCCCCATACCACAGCCCACAACAAAACGGAGTACCGTGTGCCCACGCACGCTGGGGCGTTCATGATGCCCACAGACCTGGCCCTCCGATGGGACCCCTCGTTGGCTGCGATAGCGCAGGACTACGCGGCGGACAACCGCCTGTTTCTGAAGAATTTTGCGGCGGCGTGGACGAAGCTGATGAACGCCGACCGCTTCGAAGTGGCCCCTGCAGCCGCCTTGCAGTCCGAGGGCCCTGACGACGTTGAAGGTCGCAATGCGTTGGTGATATGAGCCCGAGCCTGCAGCTGAAAACAACGCCAGGCACGGGGACGGAGCCTCCGGCGCTTCTGCATTCCCCTCTAGCTGTCTCTCAAGCCCCTGCTGCCCCCTCGAATGTCAGAACGATGCTTGTTAACGTGGCTTTGGGCTTCATTCGGGGATGATTCCCACCTCCACCTTGCTCGGGAGTTCTTTCAAGTGCCGAGGAGGTTGCCACGCTTGCCCTCCCTCCGGCTCGAGCGCTACACAAAAATACATTCCTGAGAGCAGCCTGTGTGGAGCCCCACCCAATCACGCACACCGGGTGGAGCCCGGCAGCAGACCTAAACAGTGACACATCCCTGGGTGGAGCCCGGTGGACGTGCACCTTTTCCACCAGCTCGGTCCCCATACTTAGTCGTGGTTCGCCGCATGTGTGTTGCTCTCACAGAGGCCAACAAGCCCCGTAAACGACGTCAAGTCCTGGATTCCCGCCGAAAAAGAGCATCAGCAAACCCCCCCAGAAGTGCACTGTTTGATGTTTTGATGGCACGCTGGTCTTCACATCATACATGGGATGGTTTTGCAATTGCCAAGCCAGGTTTGGGTCACTGAGCCGGTGCCGGCATTCCAGGTTTTACCACCCCCTTTACGGTACAGGAAGTTCTCGCAGGCAGCAGGCAGCAGGCAGCAAGGAAGGGAGTTGCAGCAGGAGCCGTGCACATTGGAACCAACAACCACCGAGACAAGTCGATTTTTATACTCGTCAATCGTCGTCAGTTAAGCGTCAGCCACCTTTGCTCAACCGCCACGGTTCAGCGGCGCCTGCTATTGCTTACCTGCCAGCCGACGGCGTTCACCTGCCAAGCAAGTCCTGTGCACACTGGGCGTTAGAATTCCTCGTGATCCCAGACTGCCGTAGTTTGGGTGGGTTTTGTTTACCCTTGAACAAAGGCGGCGCCACCGCCCCTCTGCCCTGGTAATTTGCCATTTGTTCCGTTGCAGGCCCCAATGTGTTTTGCCATCTTTCTGCTGGTGTTTTGTGGTGGGAGTAACACACAGCCCCTCCCAAAGTGAGGCAAGTGGTACACAGGGAGTTGAAATATGATCAGCGCCTAACAACTGCGTGATAGGAGTGTCAAAGTTGGGATCAGGTTGGTCAAACAAGGGTTGATTTTACGTCCCGTGTTTGGTCGTTTTGGTATGCTTCTGCGTGTAAACTGTTCTCGGGACTGTGCTTCTTTTCTTTCTCTTGAAGCCCCAGCATATGTTCCCCTCCAGGCTCCTGTCGTGCAGATGTGAGCGCCCGGTTCAATGGTGCTCTGCTGCACTCTGCGGAGTCCTGCTGGCGAACGCTGCAATCCCTCAGCCCGCCCCCAGCTCTCTGCCCATGTGCGGGCCCCGTGCTGTAGATACCCAACAGGTGTTTCCAGGGCGCACAGGTTTTCAGTTTCTTGGGTCTAGTGGGCGAAGGACTGTATGAGAGACTGCACCGTCACTGCAGCCAACGGAGGGAGGGTGGGGGAGTACGGACCTGCAACATGTGGTCATGTACCCCCCCCCCCCTGCCTGTGCCCTTTTCTTCCCCCGCTACGACTCTTGAGCAAAGTCATTTCCCATCAGCAAGCTGGGGCCGTAGTTCCCCCATTTGTCGCCGGGAGCCTGACGGCGACAGGAACGGGAATGTCTGATGGTCCCTCTGTCTGTCTGTCCGTCTGCCCGTCGGTCCGTCCGTCCCATCATCAGGTTCCGACACTGTCCACAATCAGGTTGCCTGTAGCATTTGTATCTTCCATTTACAGAGAGTGCTGAAGGCACTGCTGATGTAGAGCCCGGGGAATTTTTTCCTGTAGCATACCGATGGTTTGCACACAGACCTGAGCAAAATGAAAACAAATGCGAGGTCCGTTTTGTCTGGCCCATGGATACTGCGTTATTAGTTTCCACAGGCCTGGGTTCTTGCTGCGACGATTTATGCTTGCAGGCTTGGCACCTCTCGCATCTTTATATATGCTGTATGCATTGTACATAGCAATCGAATCCTGGATCACTCTCATGCCCACCGGCTGTTATTCAAGAGCTGTATTACCGAGGCCATGCGATGGATTACTGGTTTCTGTGCCTGAGATTGGTGAGGGCGGAACACAAGGGCAATGGTAAAACGCGTCCCCGCTCCCCCCCCCCCACCAATGCGTTCCAGCGTCTCTGAGGAAAAGATCAAATGACACGTAGGTGAGTGATCACCCCTTTTGCCCTCCCTCCCAATGACTGATGCTTCCCTTCCTTTCCCCTGCCTCCAACCAACATGGGCAATACTCTCAGCCCCTGGCTTTGAAGAGCACGAGAACCGAGCATGAGAATTGGGAACCCGGAGGGAATATGAACTGGGGGTCTGGAGGCATTGAACTGGGGGCTCGCACAAAAACGCTGTTTTTCAATAAGAACCATGCGGGCAAAGGTGAGCTCAGCCTGCTGCAACCCTGCTCAGACACACTGACCTGCCATTCTTCAAGCAGCATATGTTCAGCATATATTAGGAAAAGCTGCCCGGAAGAAGTCTCATACACAAGTATGCCCTCAAAACAACGACGGCGATCTCCAAGTTTTTCGTCCTTATGTTTTCCTCAAGATTTGATGCTGGTTCTCGTGCCACATCAATGGCTGCTGTGATATTTTCCCGTTCTTTGCTTTCCTTGTGTGCTCTTTATCACCCGTCTTTGTGCAGTTTGCCAAGGTGCAGAGGGACAATTTGCTTGTCACAGGGATCTGGGGTAATATACAGGGGCGTGAGGGGGGGGGGGGGGCTTGAGCGTAGTGTGTGTGCAGTGCAACTATTTTTTTTTGGCCGTCTGACCACCCAACCGCTTGTAGTCAAGTAGTGATGGAATTGCCCACTGCCACCGAAAGATGGTTCCAAATGTGATGTCAATATGTTGTTGTCTACCGGGCTGATCCAGCCCAAGAAGTGTGCCGCTGACAGCACTGCCCTTGGTATTGAAAAACGCTGACAGCACCGCCCTTGGTATTGAAAACCGCTGACAATGTGACCATGGTTCCAGCTCTCAGTAGTGTTAAGGTCTCATTCCCCCTCAAGTTCCCCCCTACCATGTTCCACGAACTCGAGCTGAATAAGCCCATCATGGAGGGTGGTTCACTTCCCCCTAGTCGTGCACCTACGAGCAAACAGGCCATGCTCAGCTCAATCTTTGCAAGACAATAATCTATTGACAGTGGTTTAATGCCCCCCAACCCATTGTTTCAGACCTTTGTGGGCTTCTTTGGGTGAACTGTGCATCTTAGTACAAATGAGCCACACATTACCTATCTTGTTGCCCGTTGCATGTTGCCTTGGCAGGAGGGAAGATGGGGAGAAACATTGCGCCAGTGGGTTTTCAGAGGCTAGTCCGGAGCGGCTTTTGCAACTGGCGCTTTTAAGAGGTTTGGGGAGTACGTTCGAAAAATAGGGCAGTCTACATGCAGTGCTAAAGTGCCCATCGGCACTCCACTTTCAAGGGGATGGATTTGCCATCAGGAACAGTCTGATGTGCTCCAGTACATGCCATTGGAGCAAGAACTCGAGCGACATCCTCTGTCTACACCTGTGGCAAGGGACCAGGAGGCACTTGGGAAGCCGCCCACATCTGGTCCCAGGCAGTGCCACTGCCTATGACAACGCAATCCAGTACCTATGCCAATTTTGCTGTCTCACCCCTACAAGGCAGCAGGTATCCACTGCATTGTGTGCGGCAAGCTACGCCCAATGCACAGAGCACAGCCACACAACACCATGATCAAGCCAAAGCTGGAATCACGAGAGCAGTCTGTCGGTTTTGCCATGATGAGTTTTGTAGCATTGCGTTTCTCTGTTTGCAGATGATACATGTCCCAACGACTTATTGTTGGCTTGGGAAATCCTGGGGCAAAATATGCCAACACCCGCCATAATGCAGGGTTGCTGGTATGTTGCCAAATATTTGTGTGCTGGACGGCGCAGGCATCTGGTCACAGTCTGGGCAGAATGGTGGTATTGTACCCCGGTGATTGTTGTTTGGTGTTGTTTTGCCTGTTTTTGGTGTGGTTTTCTCCTGGTTGAGTCTATGTGGAGTGGCTTGCTGTGGTTGAAGCCGTCATCTCTTTTGCGTGGATGCAGGCATGGGTTGTCGCTTTGCAGAATTACTGGGCGCCGTTCAGCAAATCGGAGGAAAACCAGAGTGGCACGCGCGACAAGATTGGCCTGAGCCCACGAATGTGATGGGGGGACTGTTCGAGGCCCGTAGATCAACGGGAAGACGCAACCTCATAGCCTCCCCTCCCCAACGGCCGGCCACCCTTGTCAGACCCCGTAGTTCTGTCTCACGACCACCCCCTGGTGTGGCTGCGAATCATGGCGGTGCAGAAGGGACGGGGGGCGGAGTAGGAGGGGGGGGGGCGGGGGGGGGCTATTCCGGACAGGGAGGGCAGTTGCATGGGAGCCATTCGCCTTTGAAGAATAGCAGGCAACAGCACGCGTCGTATTCACATTTTGGCAGCAGCAGTCGACAGCTGTCGGAGTCAGACGCTGGACGATCCCTGTGCGCAGGGCCGTGGGCGCCGCAAAGCTGCGCAATCCGGCCAACAAATTCCAAATTTGCAGAGGCTTCGGCGATGCATCAGAAGCATTTCTCTCCCTCGTGTGCACCAGCCCAGGGGGTGCCCCGAACCAACTGGGCTGTGCACATTGGGGCCGGCTTGACCCAACCTCTGCTTGCGCCCGCAGCACCGGTGCTGTTCAGGGAAATCATTGGGCTGCCGCTCACATTTGACCGGTCTGTGCACCCCCGGAGGAGTTGAATGAACACATTGGGACGTTTGAACCTCACATGACCAGTGATACCATCCAGGGAGCTGTGATGTCGCGGCATGGCATGGGCCGGCAATTGCCTGCAGCGCTTATTACGCCCCTGATGGACCACAACTCTTTGCGCTCTCAGGTCCTTCGAAAACTGGCTGCCGAGTTTGGCACAGAGTTGTGTGGCAACGCACAGCCATCCAAGTGCACAAAGGTGTGCAGACTAAGGTGACTCTTTGTGTCAGGGATAGTTGAAGTGCGGCGCTTCCCTGAGGGGCGTTGGGTAGCAACCTGGGTACCATCTAGTCCAGGATGCACTGTGACTCCCCCTCACCTTTAACCTCCTGCACCACCTACTGACTGGTGAACATTTGCCATTTTACCGCACATGATTTGCGAAGGCAATGCCAGAGTCCGAGGTCTGGGTCAAAGCTGCCTGTGGTATTTTGGGGCGTGGGCCGTGTATTTGAGGGCAAGCTCGACTTCACAAAGAATATTTGTGGACGCCAGTTTTGTGCCAGGGCATCAGGAACCCAATCCATTCCTGAACCTGCACCAAAGGCGCTCCAAAGCCTGCCCAAAAGGTAAACGTGTGCATTTGTTTCCAATCAGGCAGAAGGCCGAAAAGGGCGGATATTCCACAGCACATGATGCCCCTGATGGCCACACAGAGTCCCCAGAACATGCCTGCTAGGGCCTGCACATTGTTTTGTGATGCACTGCTGTGAGATCATTGATTTGGGTCAGGATTTGGATGGATTTTTGGTGCATTCCTCGTTTGTGGTATGACGGGGCATGCGTGAGCATCGCCTTGTCTGAGCACCACGGCCCTGTACGTACGGCATGCGCTCTCTCGTACTGCGTTGTGCGCACTGTATTACAAAGGCGCCCCAACTGTCATATCCGCATTCCGTACTTTTTGCAGCAATTCTCCGGCAGCCCTGAATGTGCTGTCGCTTCATTCAGCTCCAACACGACGCATTGCCAGAGCACAGGTTTGTTGCGAAACTGCACGACGTCAAGCTGGCCGCGGCAGCGGCATGAATTGTGTGATGCGATTGCAGGGCCTTCTTTTGTGGACCGCCAGGCTTTGTTTTATTTCAGCAGAGAGACAGAAAACCGCCGCCGGCTGACTCACCACTTCTGTCAGTAGCCTCCGAAAGCCGACCGATGAAAGAGATGACCATGTTCTGTCCTTTTGCCTGAAATTCGAGAGGACGGAGCTTTTTCCATTGAACTGAAACATGTCCCATGATTTTGTGCTCGTGTCCTCATGTGTGCCATCTTTTGCTCCCCTGCCCTCTGGAAGTACGGGAATTCGTATCTTCCGCTCAGTATCTCTCCTTTTCCTCAGATTCGGTCCGTCCGATGAAGCGACAGAAACGAGAACCGAAGCAGAGCTCTGCATCGCCCGTGCCATCCGCCACCACCTCCCCCTCAGACCCGGCATCTGCACCCCCTTCTCAGTCGCAAGGACCCCAATCCACCCCCTCCCCATCAAACAGCCCCCAAACCGAAGCTCCCCCCCCAGAAGCACCTCTCGGCGCCGCATCCCCCTCAGAATCTCCTCTCACAACTGCCTCAGCCTCAGCAGCCCCTCCCATCCCCGACGTGGTCTCTGCAGGGGACCCCACAACCGCATCGCCCTCAGGCACACCCCTCCGTGGAGCATCCGAGTTGCAAGTCCACATGCTGTTCCCAGGGACATTCATGAACTTGAGTGGGGGGCATGTTGCGGCTTTCTGTAAGGCCCATGGCATTGCGGCGCCGGATGTCATGGTGCTGTGCGACGACCTGGCCCTGCCGTTTGCAAAGGTGCGCTTCCGGAAGTCCGGCAGCAGCGGAGGGCACAATGGTCTGCGAAGCATTGAGGTGCCCCCCTTTTCCAGGGCCGCCCCATCGGGGCAGCCTTCTTGAGGGAGTACCGGACGTGGTGTGCGCACGGTGTGTGTATTGGGGTTGTCCCATGGAGTCAGCCAAGGGTAAGAAGAGGAAGGCTCCTGCAAGACCCGCACCTCCTCCGGAGGCCGAGGCTGCAGCTTTCTGAAGAGGCCTGCCAAAAGGACACCATTTGCCTGGGTTTGGTCCAAAACCCTCCGCGGTGTGCGTGGTGCGGGTTCACCCTCCCTGGCTGCACTGCAATGAGGTTCGGTAGCAATAGAGGGAGCCCGTGAGGCGTGGATTGGTAATAGAGAGGGGTGTAGGAAGTAAACGCTGGGTAGGAAATGGAGATGGGGAGTGGGGAAGGCTGGATGCAGCCATTGGGACAGCTTGTACGATCCAACAAAGCACGCGTTGCCGGGGCCTTGACATGCACTGCACGCCGCACACATAAGAAATATACATGTTCTTGACCCATTTCATGGGGCACGGAATCGGTGTCGTACGTGGCTGCCTTGTCAGCATGCGATGGTCGAGTCTACACGACACCGGAAGACCGGTCTCTCTGTTGTGTCTTACTCCAAGGGTCTAGTGTAGGGAGCAAGGGGGTCGGGTGCCCTCATCCACACTCTGGAGCTCGCCTCCGGAACAATGGTGACTTGGACCGTAAAAGGTAACTGTCCTGTTAGATACGATGCTCCCTTTACACAACAGCGATTTGGACCTCATGGGCACATGCCCTGGGCACCCGTTGCATTAATAGGATGCCCCCCCCCCCCCCCTTGCCCGATATCACATACATCAGCCGTAGTGTGCTTGCCGCCCAGGTAGGCTGCTACACATGGGGACATGAGGCATGGGCATTCCGATTGAGTCCTTCTTGGCGAAAGGCTGTCAGTCCCGGTGATGGGAGGTGGTGGGGTGAAGTAGTTGGAGCTCTTGGTTGCTTGTTGCAGGTCACGGACCCCACGAATATTAGATGGACCACGTTAGTACCTCACAGCAGTATTCGCCATGACCCCATCCCCACTACCGGGACCTTGCTGGGACGCTATTCCAAAATATGGGAAAACATGGAAAAAATCGGGGGAAATGGGTGAAAATGTGTCGTTTTTGGAAACCGAGTGGGAAAATGGCGGCAAACCACCCCCGAAAAGTTGAAAATGGTGGTTTTCAGTGCTTATGGGACACAGGGGGTGGGTATACTGGGTGATGGCCGGAGGGAAAAATGGGGAGAAATGGGGAAAAGTGGCGAAGAATTTTTTCCCATATCTTTCCCCAATTGTTCCCTGGTCTCCACACTTTTTCCCATTTTCCCCCATTTTACCAATATGTTTCCCCCATTTCCCCCCATTTACCCCCTACTTTTCCCCATTCCCCCCCATTTCCCCCCATTTCCCATTTTCCCTCTTTTCCCAATTTTCCTTGGAAACGTTGTCGGGTACCTTATTACCGCCCATGTCGGGGATTTCTGGGCCTTAATGACTCATCTCAGTCCCGATTGCACCTGTTGCTGATCAGCACGCTTCCACGTGTGTAGGAAACTATTGGACCTCAGTACACGCGCGTCAAGATTGGCATAGGTCGCTCGCCCCCGGGGCAGGCGGCAGGTGATTTCGTTTTGGAAGATTTCACTGCGGCGGAGATGGCTCAGTTGCAGTCACCAGGGGGCGCCGTGGAACAGGCCTGCGTGACTGTGCGCCGGTGGCTGCAAGGGGAGTACGGCACGTGAAGGAATGCAGACAAGCCACGAACAATATCGCGCAGCGCGACACCTGTTGATGTGATGTGGTGTGGCGCTGTTGTACACAGAAGGTGATCCTGCGGCACTTGCCATCAACTTCTTGTTGAACTTCCCTTTGACCGGGTGCCAGACCACAACGTGGCGCTGAATTCCAGTGAAGACCACTTTTTCACCCGCCCTCAAGCATGCTCTTGGAGCTGTTCATGACCGCTCTGATTGCTGCTGCTCTGCTGCTCTGCCGCTTCGGTGGGGTTGGTGTACTCCGGTTCGCAATGCGCCAGACATCCGCGGCTCAATGCAGTCCGGTCTAACACCGCAAATACCAACAGCTATGTCTGCAGCTGTTGCGTCCTGCGGCGCTGCGAGGCCTGCTATTTGCGTCACCTAGACCTCACTGGCACACAATGAAACGTGTGCGCTGCAGCGAGCACAGCAGTGGACTGCTCATTATTTGCGAATGGCTGCTCTCGTGGTGGCGTCACGCTAGTGTTTCATGTGGTAGGCCATCAATTTAGGAGTTACAGCTGATTTGAGAGATCACTGTCCTCAGCATCTTCATGGGAACTGGTTCAAATGCACACAGCAGCTGTAGGCAAGTGATGCGTCAGAATTCAGCGCTGCGCACAAACTGTTCTACACGTTGCGAGAAACCCACATTTTGGGAAGTGGGGAATTGTTCATCCTCTGTGGTGCTGTGCCTCTACCGACGGTGCAACTGCAGTATAAGTGGCTTTTTTGTCACGCTTTGGCTGTGTGGGGTATCCAAGCAGCCCTCTGCAGAGCAAAGGAGGGCGCACAACGTGATTCAAAGAGCGCATCTACAGTGGGCATGTCCGCTCACAGCCCAACAGCCACCATGACTATACCGAATGCATACGGCTTTGCCCCGAACATGTCCGGACTCTCGGGCTCTCTGATTCTCTGCGTTCGTGCGTCAGAGCTGTCTGCAGTCCCGTCTCCAGCCCCGATTTCGTCTTCTTCAACCGCTCCATCACCATCCCCGTCCTCGCCACAGCCCTCCGCCCCAATCACAGTCGGCATACCCCCCCCCTTCTCCATCCGCATCTCCCTCCCTGATTTATGTCCCCGTCCCCGTCTTCAGCCCCGCTCACGACAAAACCCTTCTGGGCCTGCACAATACCGCTCCACCAGAGGACAGAAGTTGGATGAGGGCCAGGGTATGCGGTGGAGACCTGCCTTGCTCTGGGAACGACCGCTGGTCAGAACAGAAGATTGGGCTATCAGCTGGACACCCATGGGTACGCACTCTGCACTCTGTTGTGACACCCATCCCCCTCTCCATGCCCAATCTCGACGCAAACCTGTGGCCCACACCCCGTCAAACATCTTCAACTGCAGGGGCTAACCGCAGGGATATTCCTCGCGGCCACAGGGAATGCCAGCCGCGGAGTCAGCCACGGCCAAGAGGGACATGGAGAAGGTCCCATGCGCCACAGGCCACGCTTAGCATGCGGCGGATTTTCGGCGGACGTTTGGAAAGGTTTTCACACTGTTTCGCGTTCTAAAACGGAGCGATGCGGTCATAACTGAACCGATTTTTGGATGGGTCTCCGAACACAAATGATCTTGGCTGCAAAACAATATTATTTTGGTCAGCAACGCACCTGGTGGAAAAAAAAACCGGCTTCTGTCCCCTGGAATCCCAGCTCCATTGAACCCCCCCCCCCCCCCGCTAAAAATAAGCCGATAGCCCAACCAAAAATTCAATAGTGGCCTCCCAACGGCTCCCCCAAGCACCATACTCACCATACCTTGTCCTCTCCATCAGCACTCCATGCTCCATTGATGAATTACTCGTCCAGGATGCCCCCCTTCTGGTCCTCCCTGCGTTCCGCTATAACCCCCCACCCCCACCCCACAAACACTGAAACCGCAGCACAATTATTGATTCGATGTCTGAAGGCTTAGCGCAGGATCCCCAACACTTTTCACGTTCCCCACTCAGTCGTCTTGCTTGGCCGATGCTGTCCCTTGCTCCTCCCCACGTAACACACACGCACAAATCAATTGCCACTGACGTTCATGAACGTGCACTGTTCCCTATTTCATGGTTGATGTTCGTCAATGTATGTAATGCCCTGTGTGTGCCTTTTACGCAAAAGTTTGTGGCAAAGGTTTAAGCAAAAGTGTGTGGATTGACATCAAGCAAATAAGGACCACAATCGGCAGGCCAAGGTAGGCCTATTCATGGCACCCAAATCAAGTAGTTTCGACACGCATGAGAGTGCAGGTAAAAATCAATGCTTGGAGTAATTACACTGGCCTGTAAGGGTATCTACAACCCATTTCAGCTGAACACCAGATTTGCCATGCAAACAAACCATGCCATGGCATAGTATGACACACTGCTTCTACTCTCTCCAAGATTAACGCTGCACCAACGCCATACGTATGCCCAATGCTAGGCAACACAACGCCGTGCTGGAGGTTATAATCCTTTCTATATCAGCAAACCCAGCGGGCCAAGGGGGCGTGATTGAATGTGCGTGAGAGGATGGATGTCCGGATACTCGAAAGAGCATGTCCTAAGAGGTTGGCGAAAACGGAATCAGAAGGCACTACGTGATCATTAAGGTCATATCCAATCGTACATGTGATCCATTGGTGAAGGGTGAGGTCGTGTTGGTGCGGTGTTAGCCCGGGATGAACCATGTATCCCGAATGCAACCACATGCACTGCAAGGAATATGTTGCGGTCCGTGTGCCAAAGTGCGTTGGTCCAAGGTCCGATGAAGGACCGAGGGCTCGCTCCACGCACCACACAATGGAGGAGTGAATGTGGGTGGGCTCTATTGCCGTGTGATTTGTGTGTGGTGATTGATTAGGTTCTTTGTTTGCCTATGAACGAGCCACGTACCATATTCATTGGATTCAAGCGGTTTCTTCACAACACCCAACAACAATGGGACCGTCTGCTACAATGTGATGTACGTAGGTTGCAATATGCATGGGTGATTTCCGCAAAAGGGCATTATTCTTGAGTCGGCCTGCGGGTCTTGCAGGAGCCTTCCTCTTCTTGCCCTAGGCTGACTCCAGGGAACAACCCCAATACACACACTGTGCGCTCACCATGCGTGCATCGCGGACAGTACTCCCTCCAAAGCTCAAATGGTATGTGCCTTGAAAATCAGTCGTATGTAAGCCACAAAATCTTCAACAGGAATATCCACCTTGACCCCTGTCCTGTCCTTCCTTTTCGCTATTTGGCTCCGATGCACGAATTCTGCATCCCTCTTGCGTACCATGCGAATCTGCATAGTCACCAAACTATCCTATCGTCCTCCTACCAATACCCGTAGCGCCCACAAGCGCCTCACCTTGTGTGGCATGGATGCAAGCCGATGTACGCACATTGAGAAATGGATACCCTTGGTACTGTTGGTGGCAACACGTTCGCAGCCGCCTGCAGCTTTCTGATGAGGCCTGGCAAAAGCAAGACATTTGCCCAGGTTTTGTTCCAAAGTCCTCCGCAGTACACACACCGTGCTGGTTTGCCCTCTTGACATGGTGGTGCCAATCTCTCACATATTATATCAGTGCTTGCCGTGTTGTCACTGATTTCTTATTTCTCAACTTGCTTTTGCATGCGGTGCTCAACTTTGTCTTGGTAAGGAGCGTGCTCTTGTAACTGCGCTCATTGCTGGTACAAGCACGCTTGTCTGCAAGAAGCATGCACATTGCAATGCGATTGTGTGAGCCCGAGACTTGATTGTGAATATGCGTAATGTAAGGAACTCACCTCGAAGAGAGGTTGTTAGATCAAGCGCAGGCGCGAGCGTCGTATACCCCCCTTTTTGGGGGGTCGTTCGCGTAGCATACCCCAATGTATGGTTTCTAACGTCTAACCCCCTGTAAAATCATCATTTTAGGACCAAAAATGATCCCCCAATGATTGTTTTGATTTTGACCCCCATTCCCCCATGCACCTGGGTACCCCTTTTTTTTGGGGGGGGGTAAAAACTTCTTTGCGTATTCCGGCTGCTGTGTGTGTATTTGGACCTCGGTCCTGAAGAATTTTTTTCTTGTATATGGACCCCCTAACCCATGGTGGGGGTCCCGGGTCCCAACTCCAGGTACCCCCACTCGCCCCCCCCATATGGCCCCTTGCCAGTGAGGACTGGGCCGTTTTCACACTGGATAGGGTATTTCGTGGCACGTGAAAGTTTTCGAAATTCGATTTTTCATGAAACCCTTCCGTTGCCCCTAGGATGGGTTTGGGTGATCATTTGGTGACAAGACGGGTACTTGAGCACCCATGGGGACCCACGTAGTGGCTGCTAGGCCTATGTAGCAGGTGCCATGGGCCCTCCAAAACCCCCAAAATTGTTGTTGTGTAGGCTATTTTGAAAAATCATCTCGCAGAGGTTATTAGATCAAAGCCAGGCAGGCGTATATAGGGGAAAACACCACATAGCCCCCATTTTGGGCCTTTTGGGCCTTTTACCCTACCCTACGGGATCGAATGGTTAGTTTAACCCCTTGTGAAATTGTTATTTTGTACAATAAAAGCATCCCCCAATGAGTTTTTGGTCCGGACCCCCCCCCCCCAACCCCCCCCCCCACTTGAAACCCACTTTTTGGGGGTTTTAAGGGAGGTGGGGGGTGGGGGGTGGGTGTCAAAAAACGACCCCCCCCTTTTTTTGGGTTGAAAATAATGAATCTTTTGGTTTTTTTTTATTTTGAGCCGAAAACGTGTTTCCGGGTCCCGACTCCATGGGGTTTGTATGGGATGGAGTGGGACGAACGCTTCTACAGTTTATGCACTTTTCAGCCATTTTTGGTATGTTGGCGGTTTTGGCGACCTCGGTGACCCCGTGGTACCCACTGTGAGGGGTGTGAGTGGGGATGTTGTGCTAGTATATGCCTACTAGGATACGAAAGGACGTTTTTTGCTGTCTGTAGCCTTGCCGAGGGCCGGTCAAAACCCGTGCCAAAGACGCGAAATGACTTTGCAGTTTTTGATCTTGGGTAGCTCAAAGATCGAAGATTCTGAAACTTATTTTTTTTTTGATATTGTGATCACCTAAAATGACCCTCCAAGGTAGGTAAAGCATGTTTTAGGCAGTATTTCGGTGTTTTTCACCTTATTTGGGTATTGGGTGCGCCGGGAAGGGGGGGGGGGGGTCACCCAATGGAGTGGTACACAACCTGCTCATGCAGTTTTTCGCCCTATATAGCTCAAAAAACGAAGTTTCCGAAACTTATTTTGACATTGTGACCACTCACAATGACCGACCAAGCTATGTAAAGCACTTTTTGGGCAGTGTTTATGTGTTTTTCACCCTATTTGGGGATTGTGGGGGGGGGGGGGGGCTTTCTGAGTGTCTATTTTTTTTTCGACTTTTTGCGAAAGGCGCCTAGGGCCGTCTCGGCTCTTGACAAGCTTTTCCTCTCCTTCTTGTGATCTGCATGTGCTGCCTGTTGTGCTGATTTCGTCTCAACCAACACACACGTGACAGCTCACACGTCACCATACGGGGGGGCAATGAAGTGGTACACAACCTGCTTTTCCTTTGCCTGTTTTTCGCCCTGTGCAGCTCAAAAATCAAAGTTTTCGAAACTTATTTTTTTGATACCGTGATCACTTAAAATGACCATCCAAGGTATGTAAAGCATTTTTTAGGCAGTATTTATGTGTTTTTCACCTTATTTGGGTATCGGGCGCGGGGGGGGGGGGGGGCTCCCAAGAGAATGGTACACAACCTGCGTATGCAATTTTTCACTCTGGGCAGCTCGAAAACTGAAGTTTTCGAAACTTATTTCTATTCACCTAAAATGACCCAATGGAGTGGTACACAACCTGCTCATGCAGTTTTTCGCCCTATATAGCTCAAAAAACGAAGTTTCCGAAACTTATTTTGACATTGTGACCACTCACAATGACCGACCAAGCTATGTAAAGCACTTTTTGGGCAGTGTTTATGTGTTTTTCACCCTATTTGGGGATTGTGGGGGGGGGGGGGGGGGGGGCAATGAAGTGGTACACAACCTGCTTTTCCTTTGCCTGTTTTTCGCCCTGTGCAGCTCAAAAATCAAAGTTTTCGAAACTTATTTTTTTGATACCGTGATCACTTAAAATGACCATCCAAGGTATGTAAAGCATTTTTTAGGCAGTATTTATGTGTTTTTCACCTTATTTGGGTATCGGGCGCGGGGGGGGGGGGGGTCCCAAGAGAATGGTACACAACCTGCGTATGCAGTTTTTCACTCTGGGCAGCTCGAAAACTGAAGTTTTCGAAACTTATTTCTATTCACCTAGAATGACCCAATGTAGTGGTACACAACCTGCTCATGCAGTTTTTCGCCCTATATAGCTCAAAAAACGAAGTTTCCGAAACTTATTTTGACATTGTGACCACTCACAATGACCGACCAAGCTATGTAAAGCACTTTTTGGGCAGTGTTTATGTGTTTTTCACCCTATTTGGGGATTGTGGGGGGGGTGGGCAATGAAGTGGTACACAACCTGCTTTTCCTTTGTCTTTTTTTCGCCCTGTGCAGCTCAAAAATCAAAGTTTTCGAAACTTATTTTTTTGATACCGTGATCACTTAAAATGACCATCCAAGGTATGTAAAGCATTTTTTAGGCAGTATTTATGTGTTTTTCACCTTATTTGGGTATCGGGCGCGGGGGGGGGGGGGGGGGCTCCCAAGAGAATGGTACACAACCTGCGTATGCAGTTTTTCACTCTGGGCAGCTCGAAAACTGAAGTTTTCGAAACTTATTTCTATTCACCTAAAATGACCATCCAAGATACGTAAAGCATGCCTTAGGCCGTATTTATGTGTTTTTCACCCTATTTGGGTATTTGGTGCGGGGGGGGGGGTCCAATGGGATTGGTACACAACTTGCTCATGCACTTTTTCCACCCTGGGCAGCTCAAAAATCGAAGTTTCCGAAACTTGTTTTTTTGAGATTGTGATCACCTCAAATGACCATCCAAGATATGTAAAGCATGTTTTAGCCCGTATTTATGTAGTTTTTACCCTATTTTGGGTGTGTGTTGCTTGGGGTAGATTCTCTGCGAGGTGGACTTGCCAAAGGCAATAGAATTTTCACATTTCGACTTTTTCGGAAACCCTTCTTCTCCTCCAGAATGGGTTTGGGTGATCATTTGGTGACAATACGGGTACTTGAGTGCCCATGGGAACCCACATAGTGGCCACTGGGCCCATCTAGCCCGAGCCATGGGCCCCCCAAAAGCTTCAAAATTGCTGTTTGTAGGTGGTTCAATGGCATTTGGTTTGTGCACAAACTGCTTGAGCAGTTTTCTGGCCTCTACAGGTCAAAAATGGAAAATTTTGCAAAAGTTTTTTTTGATATTGTGACCACTCACAATGATGAAATATCCTATGTAAAGCATGTTTTAGCCCCTCTTTATGTGTTTTGCACCCTATTTGGATGTTGGGGGGGGGGGTTCCCAAGGGGGCTAGGGCACAACCTGCTCATGCCGTTTTCCAGCCTCGGCAACTCAAAAATGGAATTTCTGAAACTGATTATTTTGACACTGTGACAATCCACAATGACCAAATATCCTATGTAAAGCATGTTTTAGCCCCTCTTTATGTGTTTTTCACCTTATTTGGGTGGGTGGGGGTGGGGGGGGGGTGGCTCCCAAGGGGGTTGGGGCACAACCTGCTTATGCAGTCTTATAGCCTCGGCAGCTCAAAAATGGTCGTCCCTCTCCCCTCTTCGAGGTGCCTTGCCGAAGGCAATAGAATTCCCAGGGATTGGGTATGGATTCACTCATCCTGTACAAGGAGCAATGTGGCGGTTTCACTCATGCTGCATGACAAGCATTCTTCCTTGCTTGTGAGTGCTGTACTCTCAAGACTTAGGGTGAAGACTTAGCATAAGGGACCACACCACGTGAGTTGATGTGATTCGTCTAAGTCGCCCAAGCTCTCTCCCTACGCTGCTGCAGTGTTGCGTGCTTGCATTCATTTCACCTGTCGAGCATGGTTTGTGTCCTTTTCTCCCTCTGCGCCACGCCGTCTGTCTTCATTTGACAGCTCTGTAGTCCAGCTCATATGGCGGTCTTCGAAGGAAGGACCGCCGCGTGCCTCATGATTAGCCTCGTAGGATTGCTCACAATGGCTGGTTGTGCAGATTTCCTCAAGAAGCAAGAGTTTCCCACTCGGTATGTGATGGCACATCCTCGTCGATCTCTCGAGTGCGTGACGGCAGTCCAAACCCGCAGATGTAGACGGAAAATTGACACACAAATGCTCCGCACGAGGCCCGGTCCAACGGCCATGCCCATGCTTGCCCTTGTTGTAGTGCAGCTTGCAAGTGAACTTCTTGACCAGAAGCTCGGTCATGCTTCTTGCGCCATGCATTTCTTCGCTGCAGCAACGCAGTTGCAACCGCATGTTCGACCTTCGTCAATGCGGTTGACTGGTGGACGCCGCTGTGGGTGTCGCACGGCTCGCCCACTGCGGTGCCATCGAGGGACAAAAGGCAGGGATCATTTATGCCCCGCAGGCAGCGCGCGCTGTCACGCTACCACTCTTCTGCCGAGCCTCGGCGACGCCCTTTGACCAGCCCCAAAAGCATTCGTATGAACACCGTCAACAAGAAACTGCCCCCTGAGATCACGCCTCTGCCTGCGATTCTCCAAGTCCAGCCTCTGAAGCATTCGCGAGCCCTGCTGTCGACATGGGCCACGGAGGACCCTGACGCTGACGAGGAGGACGAGGCCGAATCCGTTGACGATGACGAAGACGGGGAAGGCCGCCCCCATGGCCACCACAATCTTTTTTTGTTTCTGCTCGTTGGGCTCGGCGTGCTGCTGGTGGTCGCCTGCGCGGGCGTTGTCTGCTGCTATCGCTCGGCGGCTCATCGGCGGCCCACCGGTGGACAGTTTTGCGGGCCACCGCCGGCTGCAGTGCAGATTCAGGGCCACCAGCTTCTGGAGGAGTTGTCGGTCACGCCTCCTCCGATGCAGGTGCACGTTGTTGCACGCAGGCGCACCGCGTGGCACCCCTGCCACACCCTGCAACCACCGCCACCACAGGGGCTGCAGACACAACCACGTCCACACCAACTGCGAAGGCGACAGCCACCGTCGCCTAAGAGCCCAAGCCGCAACCACAGCCACAGCCATCGCCACAGCCGCCGCAAACACACACCTAGGCACAGCCGCAGTCAAACGCAGCCACACCTGCACTTATCACTTCACTCACCGTTTTACTACGTGCCGTCTGTTTGTCCTCGTCCCGTGCCGTGCCATGTGCTCCGCGCTGCGTGACATGGCCAACAGTCCTCTCCCTCGTCATGTCATCTTGTCCCAGGCTGCCAGCTCCGACCGCAACCAGTCCCACCTGAACGCAAACCAAGATCCCACTGCAGCCGCCCAGGCTCAAGGGCCCGCCCCAGGTGTGTGAACTGTTTGCTGAGCAGGTGCCACACACACACACACACACACACACACACACACACACACACACACACACACACAAAGTGGTGTATTCAGCGTTTACAAAACGATGCCCAGGCGGCTGTCTGGGGAAAGAGTCGCTGTTGAAGGTGCCGCTGTGGCATTCGGCCTACTTTCGCAAGCCCGTAAAATCTCGGGTGCCTGGAAACCAGTACTGCACCTTTTACTGCCCAAGACTGGTGGCGAAGGGTGTACAGCGGGTGGGGGATTGTGTATCCGAAACGGGTCAGCTACGGGTGGACCTGATCCAGCAAATCCTGCAATCGTATAGGTCACTGTATGCACGACTATTGGTACAGTACATTGATGCAGCACATGGGCGAGAGCCCAAACCGGTGTGGAGCGCTCTGCTGGGATGTGCGGAATGGAAACTCTCAGCAGTGCTCACAGTGTGCAGGACAGGGCTCCAGATGGAAGTGAGACAACCGCCAACGGTGTGGGCAAAAGTGCAAGCTCAGCAGGTGCCGTTTCGGCTGAAAGAATTTGTGGTGGCAGCCCTGTGGTGCAAACTGCCTGTAGCACAACGCCTGAACAATTTTCAAGTGCTGGGCAGTGTGGACTGCCCACTGTGTGGGGTGCTAGAAAATCATCCTCATGTATTCAAGAAGTGCTTCTTCTTGCAGGATAGCCTGGCCCTAGTGAGGCGCCTATGGGTGGTGCATGTATCCGAGAATGCCTGGCACGAGCCGTCAAGGATGTGCACAGACTATACAGAGTCGTCAGTGTCCACGGTCCAAGGCTGGTTAGTGTGGTCGGCAGTCTATGCAAGTGGCTGATCAGGTGCGAGGCGCTTAGTGAGAGGCCGCCGGATGTGCCGATGGCAGTGCTTCAGCGATTCTTCTCTGTCATGCTTACGTGGAAAGCAATGCCGTAAGGGGCGCTCCCAAGGGAGGTCGTGCAAACCACCTGCGACTGCATCAAGGATATCCTCAGGGTGCGAGACCAGGTGCAAGGGTTGTCCATACAGCAGGGGACTGCGTACCGACTGATCCCTTTGACACCCAGCAAGGTGACAGGAAAGAAGAGGCGCACACACACGGGTTCGAGACCAGCGGAACAACTAGCGCACACACAGATCAAAGCCTGGGTGGCGGTGGTGACAGAGGGAAATGTGACGGCATATGGAGCCACTTTCGGGGTCAACCGTCCGCATAACCAGAAAATCACCTCGAAGAGAGGTTGTTAGATCAAGCGTAGGCGCGGGCGTCATATACCCCCCTTTTTTGGGGTCATTCGCGTAGCATACCCCAAGGCATGATATTGGATGTCCAACCCCTTGTAAAATCATTATTTTGCCCAATAAGAGCATCCCCCAATGGATTTTTTGATTTTGAGGCCTCTACCCCCTAAAACTGGATATCACTTTTTTGAGGGGGGGGGTGGGGGGGGTTGGGGGGGTGGGGGGGGGTCAAAAGTTTTTGCTTAATAGGCTACAAGCAGTGGGGACGCACGGTGTTGGTAACACGGCCAGCGGTCCAATGGTAACGCAGCCGACACCAGTTTGGCAGACGTCGGTTCGAACCCTGATCTGCTGACTTTTAGCGCCGCCGCTGGCGGTGGCGCCGAAGTGGGCGACTGGGGTTCGAACCGCCGACCACACGAACGCCGGTCGGCTGTGTTGCCACTCGGCCACCACTTTGGTTGCGGAGGATGGCCTCCCTGCTGCTTGGGGCCGCATCTGCCACTGACAAAAAACCCAAACTGTGTGTATCTGTCTGACTGCCTGCTTGCTGGCTCAGGGACTGATTGGCTGACTGTCAACCTCTCTTCGAGGTGCACTGCCGAAGGCAATAGAATTTTATATCAGGGGCCTCTGTCAACGCTAGAGGCAGAGTACACGGCAGTCCAGCGGGTGTTAATGGTGGTACCGGCGGAACTGCACCTGCAAATTGTCTGCTGCTCTCTGCAAGGGATCATGGACATGTCTTTGAACCTAGACAGGTGGAATTGGGGAGGGTGGGTGTACCAGGATGGATCCTCCATTCCAGGGGTGAGTGTGCTACAAAGGGTCTTTGAGCTACTCAACTGCAGGGAGCACCAAGTGCAGTGGAAGGTGGTGCACTCCGGGCAACCACACAAACGATATGCAGAGCTGGTAGAGATTCTAAGGATAGGGGTCCGGTTGGCACAACCCCCCCCCCCCCCCACCCTACTGCCAGAACAACAGTGCGGACAACATCTCTTCGTAGCTCAGTGGGTGTAACACACCTCTTCTGTCCTGTGGAGGAGGGTTCGAACCCCGAGGGGGATAGAGACCCACCGAATCCCGAAAACCCCTTTATGCGAGAGAAAGAGAGAGAGAGTGGGTCACAGTGGGAGGAGGGCCAGAGAGAGAGAAAGAGAGAGAGGGGGGGGGGGAGACCCACAGAGCGAGAGTTAGAGACTAACCGGCACTGTGGGAGGGTGGCGGGTGCGAGCTGACCCGGATATGTAGGCAGCCAATGTACAAACGCAAACCACCTGGAGTGGTACTGAATAGGTCAGCGCTGCAGTGCAGCCAGGCACCTATTGAAACATTGAACTGAACAGTTTGATAGTGAAACATCGGAACGCCTTTGCGCCCCCAAAGTTCGAACATGACACGTCTTTACGTGCCAGAGAGCAAGAGGTCGCAGCAGACCCGCAGAGCAAGGGTAAGAAACTAACCGGCACTGTGGGAGGGTGGTGGGTGCGAGCTGACCCGAATGTACAGATGGCCAAGGCCAAAGCACAATCAGCAGCCACCTGGAGTGGTACAGAACTGGTCAGCGCTGCAGTGCAGCAAGGCAAAACATTGAACTGTGTGGTGATGACCATGCGCCTGTGACACGGGGGCGTATGCGAGCCCAGTATCCGTTGCCTCATGGCCACCCTACTGCCGGTGTCAGAACACATGCACGAACGGATGGAACCAGAGTTGGGGGGCCGGCAGGATTCCCTGCAGGAGGGCCCGGCAACGCCACAATTGCTTCCAGCGTCATCAGTGTACCCCAATGTCAGAACACTGACTCCAGAGTCGGATCAGGTGTTGTCCATATATTCAAAGGTGAGAAAGTTGTCACTAGACCTGTCACGAGAGGCGTCGCTGTATTCAAACCTTAGAACACTAACGCCAGAGTCACTGCTGCCATCATCGGTATACTCAAACGTCAAGATGCTGACACCAGAGTCCTCTTGTATTCAGAGGTGTGAATACTCACACCCCTGTCTCAAGGGTCGTCGTCAGGAGAGAGGGTAGCCCACAGGCAACGCTGCGACACGGACTTGTCGCACCTGATGCCGTCTAGCAGAGCAACATTCTAGGAGCCGCCGGTCAGCCCCCCGAGACCGCCGGGGGCGGGGGGAGCGGGAACGAAAGGTGGGCAAGCAGCGGGTCAAGAGGACATTGTTTTTGTTAGATTCAAGCACCATGCCGGTCGCTCCATCGCCATGTGCTGTGGCAGGCTCGCCCACTACGGGGCCCCTGTGCCAACCAAGAGACAGTTGTTCCTGTGAGCCATGCATAGAGGGAGGAGCTTACCTGAAGCACATGTGACTCCACGCCACAGTTCTTCAAACGGAAGCGGGGGCAGCGGGCACGCCGCTGTGTAGCCCCTGCGGGTCCTCCGTGACAATGTACCAAAATAAAATGGAGTGTAGGCACAACCCAAAACTCTTATACTAGTGGTTCTCGGGGCAAGTTTCTAACCACATCGGGTAGTAGCATATCGGAAACGCACTTGACAGCCGCGCCATAGATCGTTGGTTCAAATCCCGGAGCGGAGGGCACACTGCCGCCGGTGTTTTCTTTTGCAGGCCCAAACAGGTGGGCAAGCAGCGGGTCAAGAGGACATTGTTTTCGTGAGAATCAAGCACCATGCTGATCACTCCATCGCCATGTGTTGTGGCAGGCTCGCCCACCACGGGGCCCCTGTGTAGGGCACGGAGCAGGCAGATGGGGCTGCAAGGCGCGGTAGGGGGCACAAAAAGACTGTATACATTCTTTGTGTGGAGCCGAGAGGGAGGAAAGGCCGCGGGATGCGGACGACCAAACATCGCCGCGCTCCGAACATTGCTGTAGAGAGGTGGTGTATGATAGCGAACACTTTGAGATTTCGAAAATGATTGGGCGTCACACACACACACACACACACACACCGCCTTGTGCAACGACCAGCCCCTGGTCCAACGGTGAAACACTGCTCGTCGCTGCGCAGGGGGGCCGGACAGTGGAGGGAAAGACGCTAGCGCGGGTTATCAGAGAGGATGGCTGGGAGGAAGCACAAGACGAGGGCCATAGGCAGGGGACTCAACAGACTCACCAAACACTAGAGACGACGCCGGACGATAACGAAGCAAGGCGATACAATGCGGCATTGTGCGCTGCACAAGGGGTAGGACCATGATACACATGTTATGGGTGTGGTACATGGAACCACAGGCAGTGCGGAGATGGAGGAAAGTTGGGAGTGTAGCTGTGTGCGCAATGTCGCACGTGGAAGGCGGACTCCATGTCGGTGGGGACAACGCCCGGAAAAGGACGTGTAGAGTGCCTAATATGTGGAGATGACGTGCATACCGCCGGGAAGTACGTGCGCAACGCCAAGCAATGTATCTGTGGAGGCATAGTGCACGATGGTGCATCCGTGAATACACGGCGGCATTATGTGACTGCAACCTCCCGCAGGTGCTCGTGAACACGTTCAAAAAGTGGCAGAACAGCCACGATCAGGCCACCAAACAGCGAAGGGCAGCAGCAATGAAACAAAAACGAGAGCAAGTGGCAGCCTAGGACAGGTGGCAAGCAGGAAGAAAAGTTTGGCTCACAGGGCTGCAGAGGGCATAACTGAATGGAGCAGAAGGAATCATCCAAGGGGACGGGAATGGCCGGGTTATAGTGCAATTGGACCACGCGAAGGGAGGCAAAACAGTGGCAGTCACACACGACTAGTTTAGCAGCTTGGCCCCGAATAATGGCAGTCAAGAGCAAGCTAGTGGCCTGCAAACAATGGCGCCAAGAGGGCAGACGCATGACAAGGCCCCGGTGACGCCATCGGCAACACCCCCCCCACGTTGAGGCGGCAATGTTGGCATTGGCAGCATGCACAGCGGTAGCAGTGGTGGGCAGCGCAGGCATTAAAAAGGTTCGGCGGTGCGTTTGCAAGGGCTGCGGCAGATGGAATTCAACAAATGTGAGGCAGTAGGGGTTGGGCACAATGGCTTTAGGGTGCAGGTGCGCGTGACACAGGGGCCACATCACACACTTGGACGGGAAATCCGCGCCGAAAGAACCAATGTCGTACGGGTGGGGAAACCAACAACAAACATGGCCCACCGTCCACAGCCCAATCACAAGCCCCAACCGGTGGGGACCGAACTGACAAGGGTCCCACACACCAAAGGAAAGGACCCAGTCACGGACATGCCAAACACACTGCCCGGGAACTGGTATAAGGTGTTGGGAGTGCGGTGCCCTGGGGCCACCATGGAGGAAATCAAGCGTGCATACAAGCAGCTCAAAGCCCACATAGAGAAGGCCGAGGGACTTTTCAAACAAATAGGGAAGGCCAAGGACGGACTGTTAGACACAGAGGCGCGAAGACGGCACGATGCAGACATACAAAGAGGCACCAGGCTCCAACAACGGGAGGTACTCCAGGGCAATAGGGGAGCAGCAACACACGGCCCCGAACAAGAGGGCAAAAGGCCAGGGGAGCCAAACACGATGACGATGCAGCGATGCTTTGCATATGTGACCGTGGACTTTATGGAAGCTCGGTACACAAGTATAGTACAGCCCCGCGAGTGGCAGCTAGCCCACACACATTAGCCCAGCATGACCAGGGGGTAGGGCTGGCACTTCATATGCCCAGGGCTCACGATGCCAGTCGTCCGGGTGCGCATCGTGGCCGTCGGAGTGTACACCCCATAGCGTAGCTGCCACCCGCATGGCGTGTGCTACACACATGGGGAGTGGTAGCTGGTGGTGCACATAGACGGGGACCTACCAGGAGAGAACATCCTTGTCTCACAGCCGGGCAGACTGTTGCCCACTGATCGGCCAGCACGTTTAATCGTGGCGGCCTCCGAGACACGTCGAGGGAGTCAGAAGCACTAAGCGCAGTGGGGCCATGCCGGGCGGCCCGCACCAAAGCAATGCAAGACATCGAACAAACTAGGGTTGGGCAGCACAAAAACGCACACACACAGGCGGCCGACAACAACGCGAGCAGAACAGCACAGCATACAGCACAACGCGACACACACCCAACACAGCAATACAGAGCATCGCAAAGCGGAGTGACGCTCAGACGCATAGCGTAGCGCAACACACATTACAACAAAGCGTGGATTGCGAGTCCCTAACCCCAACTCAAGGGGCCACGCAACAAAGCGTGGATTGTGAGCCCCTAACCCCAACTCAAGGGGCCACACAACAAAGCGTGGATTGCGAGTCCCTAACCCCAACTCGAGGGGCCATGCAACAAAGCGTGGATTGAGTGTCCCTAACCCCAACTCAAGGGGCCACGCAACAAAGCTAGGATTGTGAGTCCCTAACCCCAGCTCAAGGGGCCACACAACAAAGCGTGGATTGCGAGTCCCTAACCCCAACTCGAGGGGTCACGCAACAAAGCGTGGATTGAGTGTCCCTAACCCCAACTCAAGGGGCCACGCAACAAAGCAACAAAGCGTGGATTGCGAGTCCCTAACCCCAACTCAAGGGGCCACGCAACAAAGCGTGCATTGTGAGTTCCTAACCCCAACTCAAGGGGCCACACAACAGCATAGGGCAGCGCAACGCCCAGGCCCAGAGAGCTGATGGAGGCGAACACATGAGACGAGAAGAGAAGAGCAATGCGCACAATTCTCAATGGCCGGCCTCGGGTGCTTGGACCCTACCCCGCCTACGGGTGTGTGGCGGCATCTAAGTGTTTCAGAGGTTGCCGGGACTTGGCCCCCATGGAAGAGTGTGGCCTTGGCCCGTGTAGCCATGGTCGCCATTCTTTGTTGGTGTAGCATAGCACACTACATAGCACAGAGCATAGCACACAGTGCATCGCGGCGCGCTAGGGGCGACAAAGGCGCACAATAGAACAGAGCAGCACAATACACACTAGAGCATTCTAGGACAGCGCAACACCAGGCACACATAACCGACAAAAGGCGCAAAGATGAGACCTGCGCACAAATCTCATTGGTGGGCCCCGGAGGCTTGGAACCCGCCCTGCCTACGGGTGTGTGGTGGCATCCAAGTCTTCGGAGATTACCGGGACTTGGCCCCCGTAGAAGAGTGTGGCCGTGGCCCGTGTAGCCGTGGCCGCCATTCCTTGTTGATGCAGCAGGGCACACAGCGCCGGGCACGCCAGGGCCGGCACAAGCGCACAACAGAACAGAGCCGCACAACACTCACCAAAGTAGCACAAGATAGTGCAACACCTAGGCACATGGAGTTGGCGGAGGCGCACAGAGGAGCAGCGTAGCACAATACACATAAGAGGAGCACGCGTGTACAAGGGCAACACAATGTAGCACACAACGCAGCAACGGCACAACGGCGGCGGACAGCCACAACATGCGCCACAAACACCGATGCTAGCCCAACACCGCACGCCCCAAGGCGGGTGCTAGACCCACCATGTGGGCAACCCACCCATGCACAACCACCGCTGCCAACGAACAAGGCACGCACGCAGGACACCACCAAGGGCCCACAACCCCACACCCCAACGCCAACACCGCACCCACCACACAAACCAACCAAGGCCACACAAACACACACAACACAAAAGGGATGCTTCCGTCATGCACTCCCGGGAGCCAACACCTTCCCGACCACACCGGGAAGTGGAGGTAGCCCAAACCTAAGTAAGGGGGTCGCCCCTGCTTGGGGTTAGCAACCGGCTACGCGGTTCACCATTGGGCAGCGACCTAAAACATATACTGCCCATGAGTAGCCAAGTTCTGTCACTAGGGCATAGTGCAGGGGCCTTAGGCACGATTATGGGACACAGTGTCCAAACCGTTGGTGGTCACTACCCACGACCAAACAGGGGGTGGACTCACACGAGTCCCTAGCTCCAAGGCGTGAACAACCCGGAGTGAAGTCCTCAAACAGGGAGCCCCTCAGCAGCCCAGAATGCATAAGAACAACAATGCATCACATTCACCACAAAACAACCCCAACAAACACCAGTGACAGATCATTTTGCGGATTTGGAGACATGTGCAGAAGTTCCCGGTGCCCCTGGTGCCACCCAAATTGCAGTGGGACCACCCAACAGCCACAACGGGAGGCAGGGAGCAACACGCCCCGCCCCCCCCCGTCAGTGCACACTAGCAACGGTGAGTGCCCCAGCAGAAGAAACAAGAGCACCAAATTGGGGGGTACACACGCAGCGAAGCAACTAGGCACAGGGCTGCCCCACACACGGCAGTGAGACGAGCCCCAACAGGACTCACAGCAATGCACTGGTGGACCATGAGGTGCAAGCAAAGCAGCAACCACCAAATGCGGCGTGAGCCGAGCGAGCCATCAGCAAACAAGCCCCCCCCTCCCTCTGCGAGGTGCCCACGAACTCCACAAGGGCGGGGGCTGCGCCCCGCGCGCCAGGAGGTGCCCGCCACGGGGGTGGCAGCAGGGCCGTGACCAACCAACCGTGGGCGGGACAGTCGACGTCATACGCAGACGTGAAATCCGCATACGGGGGGGGCAGGCGGGTGGGACAGGAGTGGGTGCGCAAAAGGGGCACCATGGAGCGCCAACAAACAGGGGGAGGAGCAACACAGACACACAGGATGCGGGAGCCACACCAAGAGGGACGAGTGCGAGCACAGTTGACAAGGAGGAGGGGCGCAGCAAGGTCGGAGAGGCAACTAGGACATGGAACCAGAATGGAGGGGATGGGAGAGCGTGCACATGGGAGGCAGCAACAACAAAGGGGATGGCCCGGCCGGCCAGCCCCCCTGCTCAACTGGCATTAGGTGGGGGGTGTCTCCCGCAGCCCAGATGGGCTGTTTGCGCAACAGGAGCGGGAGCCCATCAGGGGCAGACCAGCCGTGAGGGGGGAAAGGGACAAATGGTGGACGGTCGGGACAGCGTGTGGAGGAACAGGGCACCTGGGCCTCACACGCACGGAAACACAGTGAGGCAGATTATGGACGGCCTGTGGACAGAGGCGCGTGGACAGCAAAAACAGTCAAACGACCCCGGCGACAACCAGCACAACCTAAAAACGCCAACTACTGGGCGCCACGGACACGCAAACGGCCCGCCATGCCACAGCCAGCACAGCCCCAGCACACCAACCACTGGGCTCTGCGAACGCATAAACGACACCAGCAAGAGCACTGGCCGCAGCGGTTGACAGAAAGAAGCAACACGACGCAACATGCGAAGGGAAGAACGGGTGACTGTTCAGGGCCGCGTAAAGAAACAACACCCAGACGGAATGTCACACAGGGGGAGGGCTAACCGCTTCGGCAGGGCATATTGCGTGCACTGCGTTGCACAGCCCGCTCACCCCCACGAGTGGGGCTGTCCGTCAGCGCCTCCACAACCCGATAGGCCGGACAGCCCCCTGCAGGGCTGTACGCCGAACGCTACTCCGGTGTCAGAAAGGCGTCCCAGGGCAGCGGCAGAGGGCACCGCGTTGGGATCAGACCCTGCCACCCCCAATGCGCAACACGGCGTGAGTTGCAGTCACTCAAAGGCCACAGGTCGGGCTTGTGGTCCGTGTTACGGGCTGCATGTACCCCCCCCCCCCCGCCCCCCATCTCAGCGCCCACCGCCCCGTGGTGAAAGCGGCGGTGGGTGCCGTTTCTGTGTCCGGGAATGGTGGGTATGATATTGATGTATACTGTTTGGTGGGGATGGGGGACTGGGGCCCTTGAGGGCTGGGGTGACACGTTGCGAATTACAAAGATCCCACAAGAGTACTCAGGAACGGGCAGTCTAAGGACCAGTGATGGCTTGTAAAATGGGCCGCCAAGCGGCCCAAGGGAAACTTTTCGAAAGACATTTTCCCCTGACACATACCTCAGACTAATCACTGCCTCATTGCATTTTACAGGGCCTGTGTTGGGGTTTATGTGGGGGTTCATGCCGTGGTCCCCCCGCCCTCCTACATCCACTCCACCACTGGGACGTCAATTTTGGGGGCTGCCGCGCAATTTAAAGGAGATTGGAAGGCGCACACCGGCAACAGCGCCCCCCCCCCCCTGAACCCCCCACACACCCACACCCTGTCTTCTCAACTGGGTGCAAACTCCGGAGGCCCAATGTCAGGGCACTCGAAAGCCCACGTGCCTGTTCCTCTTCCTCCTCATCCACGCACCTTCTTATGCCGATCGCCTACAGCAGCCCCTTTCTATTTCACAGGCGGCGGGCACCACGAGGCAGAGCCCCCTGTGTCGTTTCTGTGCCCCATCACGCAAGACATTATGGTGGATCCGGTCATGGTATTTGCCTGCCCTGTATCGCACAAGTCCCGCGCATCCTAAGTGTGTGTGTATGTGTATGTGTGTGTGTGTGTGTGTGTGTGTGTGTGTGTGTGTGTGTGTGTGTGTGTGCGCGCGCGCGCGCGTGTGTGTGTGTGTGTGCGTGCGTGTGTGTGTGTGTGTGTTTAAGAAATTTAAGAACGGGCGCTGTGTACGTTGGTCAGACCTCCCAGGCCCCAATCCAACGGTTACGGAAACACTACTGTGACGCACGAGCAGGCACAGACAGCGCCTCCTTCCATGCACAATTGCTCCTCACCGACATCAGCAACTGGATCACCATCCCAGTCCGGTATTGTGACACACTGTTCCAAGCAGGATTGGCGGAACGCCAGTGGTGGGCGGACCTGCACAAGTGGGCTTTGAATGATATACCACCCGGAATCAGCGAAACGGACACACCCAACAAGCAGCGCGCCTACATCAACAGCAAAATGTTACACACACTACACGAACTGCGTCAGGCGCGTGACCTGCGGGATGCACAGAGAGTGAAAGCGTTGCAAGCAGTACTACGGGACACCGCACAACAAATAGGACTTCCGTTCCACGTTGCCGGGAGTGTCGTTGTGCCAAACCTGAGCGCCACACAGAAAACAGTGATCACAAACATTCTACGAAACATTCTACGCGACAGCGCCTTGAAAGCTTATGAGCACCAAGCACTACGGCACACGGTCCGTATAGTCCGCGCCAACCCCCACACGGTACGATTCGTCTTCCAGTCCAAAGCTATGGCACAGTCCAGAATGATGACAAAGCCCCCCTGCCGCTGTGCGGAGTTCGCGAGTCAGGCGAAGCAATACGGGGACGTCATTGACGTCGACAGCCATGTGGCACTGATACCGGTTGCCCTGAATGTGGGGGGCCACGGGGGGCTGAGACCAAACGACCCCGTTCCCATCCCAGGAAGCAAAGCACGTAAGAAGGCGATCTCCGGGATCACCACCTTCTGCACACACCTGAATGTGCCTGTGCCCCCGTTGGACACCCTGCTACCCCCCTCACTGTTCCCGGAATCCGGAACACTCCTGCGCCAATTGCGACGCCTCTCAAAGTTCCTTGCATCCTTCCAATACACAAGAATTGTGGATAAAGGGTCGGGGGAACTGTGGGGCTTCTGCTCTGCCTGGGTCTGGGAAAAGGTAACTGAATTTATGATCAATGAAAAGTTCCACGCCACGGGCTAGACCCAGGACCAGTGGACACGCGCCATTGGGGACGCAGTCTCAGATATGGAGCTAGAGCGCAACAAACACGGGAAACTGTGCATCCTCTATGTCCTGGCAAAGGCAAAGTCGCGACGCACAGGAAAATGGGTTTTCAGAGGAATCTCCGCCTTTCCCGCCCCTATCCTCCAGCAGCGCCAACTACGAAAGGGTGCACGCACCTTCACCTGTATGCTCCGCATGTTACAAACGGAAATCACACACAACTTCCAGTACACCGACATCCAGTCAGTGTCAGGCTGGCTGCATTTCGTTGCACGAAAAGGGGCACGCGCAATCACAGAGGTGGACTGCAAAAAGCAGTTTGACAACATACACCCGAAGGATGTGACACGAGCCTTTGGAAAAGCAACAAAGTGGCTGACCAAGAAAAGGCGCCGGAGGCAACAGCAACTGCATTGGTCGATCCACAGAGACACACCCAAGCTGGACAGGGCGGGCGGGGCAACCAGTGAAAAATTTTGGGTACTAACACACAGCCATCTGACGGCAATGCTGAACTTTGAGCTATTACACAACAACGTCCTACAGGCTTTGGGACGACTATGGAGCAGGAAAATCAGCATCCCGATGGGGGGACCTTTTTCGGCACAAAGTGCAGACTTGCACACCTTGTGGGGGGTGAAGAAAAATGGTAAAAGGATGAAGGACTGGGGCAACATGAGCCTGTCCGAGGACGGCTACATCTTCTGGACCAGGGGCACAATGTGGTTCGGCCTGGCGCAATTCAGGGACAATGTGCTTCTGGCGACCAATTTACCCCCCGGCACACACACCACACTGGTACAGGAAGTCTGTGACCTACTGTCGGACATCTGGAAACTCGAGGTGCTTTGCGACTGCGTGGATGGAGGTGCCCCATCATGTGGCGGGGACTGCCTGAGCCAGAGCCGCCGCGCACTGGGAGTACACATGACACTGGGAGGGGGCCACTGTTGCGCAATCACACATCCTTCTGCACTCACAGACACCTGGGAACTCCGGTACGGTGCCCCCCTCATCAGCCCGACACGCGCGCCCAGGGAGTATTTGCCTTGTATACTCATTAGCAGCCTTACTGGTACCCTCCCCTGGCAACAAACATGGGCTGGCCAAATTCTGTCCGCACTTGCATGGGCCCAGCTGGCAATGCTTTTAGGCTACAGGCGAATGACCGTGATGCGGGCGCTGCACAAAGCAGTGCGCCGTGTGTACGCCGCCTCCCCTTGGTGGTCGGAAAACACTATGCGCGCCGCGTACAGCGTTGGCCACGATCTCCCATGCTCTCGTGGTGCCGCCGCAGCAAAACTGGTGCACTGGCTTGCAAATAGGGCTGTCTGGGAAGGCGACAGATACACGGACAGGGAAATTCCAGGGGAATTTCAGCCAGAGGGGTACACGCCAACCTGGTGCACGGACATCGCCCTGCTACGTAAAATGGCCACTGTTCCCTGAGCCCGATGCTGAACACCCCTCCCTCGCTCTCTCCCGCCGCCCCCACCACTCTCGGCCCTGAATTGCCTCACCGCCCCCACCCCTGTCTGCTGGGCCCCGGGACGTCAGGTCTATCGGGAATCAACCGCAGTCATTATCCCCCCGTCCCCGGTGACATGCAGTGTGTAGGGCCGAACCCCCGTGACCGCCCACCATTTCCTCTATACAATTTTTGCACCAATACAGGTAAGAGGCATGGACGGTCTAGTGGTATGCGCCATGGCGGGCGCTCATCGTGGTCGGGGGTTCGAACCCCGGTTCGTCTGTCCGTCCAGGGGCCCGTCGGTGAGGCCCCCGCCACCGCCCCCTTTAGCATCCCGCTCCACCATCGGTACCGCCGGTGCGTCGGGTGGCGTGTCTCCTCCATCTTTTTCCTGCCCCCTACCCCAGCCCCTGGCCCCCTGGCACACACAAAAACGAGGCACCAGGCACGGCACACCTGCAGCAGCGCGCCCCGTCACTGCTACCGCCGTCCGCCGGGTGGCGCATGTCCTCCTCATAGTCCTCTCCCGCTTGCCTGCGGAAGAGGACTCGAACTCGGGTCTTCAGGGCAGCAGCCGGCTGCACAGCCGCTGCACCACACTGCCCAAACCCCGGCCAGGCTCCGGTCTCTCCATCCCTCCTGCCTCCCCTGCCCTGAATGTTTCTCTGTGTGTGTGTGGCTGGGTGGTGGCACCCAGCACACGATAAATCTAGGCGAAGGCGACGGTGGTACACTAGCTCCTCCGAGGGCGGTTTTTGTGGTCTGTTGCGCGGTGCAGGACTGAACGCGGGAAGTGGTGAGGTACCCTGTCCAGAACTGCAATTGCTCATTCTCTACCAACAGACCAAAAGACGTCTAGGACAGCTCTGCTGTTCCTGAGGAGTTTTCTTTCAACCGCTTTTCTTGCTTTGTTCTTGTCTCGCGGTTCCCAACGTGTGTGTGTGTGTGTGTGTGTGTGTGTGTGTGTGTGTGTATGTGTGTTTGTGTGTGTGTGTGCGCGCGCGTGCCTGCGTGCGTGCGTGCGTGCGTGCGTGCGTGCGTGCGTGTGTGTGTGTGTGTGTGTGTGTGGAGGAGGTCTGGACGAAGGCAGGGGTTGTGCGGTACTTTCAGGCACAGGTTAGGCACAACATCACGGTGGGCCATGAGAGGGGTGATGTTTCCCAACATTTGGCGGGCACTTGTGCTGGCACATGAGGGGGGAGGGGGTGGATAGGTGATGTGTGGGGGGGGTGGCCAAAACACTGGTGGGCACTTCAGGGCACTATCAAAATCAAAGTGTTAGAGCTCTGATTTGGCGCCTGCAAAAGTTGACCCCATGCGAAGGCCCGGAATCACAGCAGCCAAAATCTAATACCACTTTTCCGTTTTGATTGTCGCTCACACAGCTTGAGGTTTTTTGGTTTTGACTGTTTGGCTGCCCGCCTGGCACGTAGGGGGGGGGGGGGGCTGGCTGGCACACGCGTGCCTTGTGTGTCGATGGTGTACCCCCCTCTGAGTCAAATGCAGGGTTTTCAAAAGTGCAGGTTTTTTAACACATGAAACAAAACAGTGCAGACTTCATCCAAAACGAATAGTGCAGGACTTGGCAACACAACCAATACTGTAGTCCTCCTGTTTTCAATCCAAATCCCCAGTTCACAAACGGAAGCGGCAGCCGCAGCATTTTCACAGCCTATATCAACACGTCCACAGAAACAGAACTAAAAGGCCAAAAAGCCCTGATGCCGGGCAAAGATGAGCAGAAAAGTACACAGCCAAAAAACAACAAACAAACAGTGCAGAAGAAGAAAAAATTGTGGGACCCGCTTTGACCATGGGCTTTTTGAATTGGGGTGGGGCTGAGGTCGTTTTGTTCCAAGTGAAGTCTTCATGGGTGATGCCATTTGTTTGGGCGGTGGGTGCGCCAAAACGGCTGGACCTTCGCCCCCTTTTGTATGCATGCAGCCTACTCCACAATGTGCCACAATAGCCGAAAAAGCACCCACGATCGCTTCTGCTGGGGTATGTGGCATCGTCAAGAATGGGCTTCCCGCATTTCTACCGCCATTTTCTTTCTGCCATTTAGACTGTAGCTACTTGCGGTACAAACACGAACACATCAATTTTGGCAACCGTGCAGCAGCAGAGGTGTAAACGCAGATGATGCCCCATGCCATGCAACCATCTGTTTGTGTGGCCAACGGCACCTTTTGTTATTTTGTTGTTTTGTTTTTAGGCGGCTGATGGGCATTCCTATGAGCGGAGTGCAATTGAAAGTTGGTTGGGGACCCATGCGACGTCCCCCGTCACGAATTTGCAGCTGCCCAACAAGGCATTGACCCCCAATTTTACCCTCCGCGGTGCAATTGCAGAGTTCAAGGAAGGTTTCCCTGCGCTTCAGCCCAATTAGCCCAGCCCCGGGGATGATATCCTACATTTTCAGCATCAGGCTGCCTGTGATCTCCTTCCCCATGTGCCCTGAGGTCCTGGGCATGCCCCAACCCCCCCACCGTCTCAGTAGGGGCGTGGTGCATCACCGCCGTACATTCCGCAACAGTTAGTGCGCAGGTTGTGCTGTCTGCCGCGAATTTTTTTGTGGGCACTGATGAAGTGCGCTATGTTATGTTGCAGCGCCCTTCAGGGCTTTACTCGGGCCGACACAGCCCTTCGTGGGTCCTCACGGGCCCATCACAGCCCGACTCAGCCCTTGACAACCCTCCATCGCCATCAATGACCCTGATCAATCCATCACAATCCGACGCAACCCCCAACACCGCTCAACAGCCCTCATGAAGCCTCATCAGCTCTTCACAGCCCACCACAGCCCCGTCACCCTCGCTGATACATTTCCACAATTGGGTCCCTGAGTCTGACTTTGGAGATTGCGAATCATCGTGGACTGCCCATCGGATGGATGGGCGACTGCAGCAGATTTGGCACTCATACCCGGCCAAAGTTCAGCGGGGCATCTGGCACCGTGTTTGCCAGAGAGCGGGGCGGCCTCTCTGTCGCTTACCTGCGAAATATGTGTGCTGGTGCTTGTGTGCATGCTTACCACGCACACGCACACACTCCCCACTCGATCGGTCGCTCGCTCGCGCACTTCGTCCCTCGACGACGGGTGCTACCAGCTCGGTTGCTGAGCAATCATGTGTGCAGTAAGGATACCCCGAAATGGAATACGTCAACCTGTTTAATATCCCTCCCTGTGACCTCTGAGGTCCCGGTTGCCAATGGGCAGCTTTGCGAGCCACGGTGCATATCCCTTCGACGAAACTTCGGGGTTGGATGTGTGTGTGGCAGTTTTTGATGTCTGCTCCTGCCTCGCTAGCCGCGAATGCGAGCCATCGAGGTGGACGACCCACGGCAGCGTGTGTCTCCCACGCTCCCCTGCCCTGTGCCTCCCATGTAAGTAATGAGTCCCGCCACTCCACCACCTCTGGCCTGGCCTGCTTATGTTGAGGTGTGGCCGACAAGAAGCCACAGGTGGTGGTGGTGGTGGTGGTGGTGGTGATGGCGCTTCTGTGTGTGTGTGTGTGTGTGCGCGCGCGCGTGCGTGTTTGTGACCTGTTGCCGATACGTACCCTCCCTGCATGGGAGGTTGGGCGCTGGGGGGCTCTCTGGGCTGCCAGGCACGCTGTCGGTCCTTCGCCGACCAGGATGGCCAACGGAGACAGTGGCGTGTGGCCACTGGCGTCAGGAGGCGAGCCGGGAAGGGGTTCTCTCACCGATGCCCATTGGATGCCCCTCTGCTCCGCGGCGAACTGGCAGACGGACAGGGCTATATCACTAATTCCCGACGGCTCTTGGCCTACGCTGCACAGTCAGGCAGCATTTGAGCTGTCTTCATTGTCCATTCCTTGTAATGTACAGGCAGTTGCATGCCAAGTGTATCCGTTACTGTTGCGCAGACTTTTCGCCTGACCCCCAAAATAACTGACCTTCGCCCTTAACTAGAACCACGGCCCCAGTTCCAATATTGATCATCCTGTGAACCAACCCGAGTCAAAGCCTGAATCCCTGTGCACACCACCCCAACCCGGGCCCCGACCATAGTCCTGACCCTGATTGAAGTACTGACCCCAACCCTGTCTTTGATGTGGGTGATTTTCAGTCGGTTTGGGCCGTGTGGGACGCAAGGGGCTTCGGGGCACCGATCCCAAGCTGTGCCACACCACCGGGACAACCCTAACCCAGGAGCCGCCCCATGCCGGACAGTGGGGCGTGCCCGCCCTTAAGCCTCGTCTGAGAAATGAAGGCACTGAGAATAATATGCTTGGCAAATACCAAGTAACAGGGATTTTCCTCCAGGAAAAGGTTTTTCTAATGTCGGTGGGTGGTGTGGGATGGCTGGGGTCTCATCCCCTTCTTCGTTGAGCAGCCTATTCCAGAGCACAATGCAGGTGAACGCACACCCACGTCAGCTTTCTCAATTGCAACACACAAGACGTCCCACCCGTCACCACAGCAGGCAGGCAGCCGAAGAATAAGCCTCATGCGACAGACAGGGCTCAAAGAGATGATACCTGCCACAGATCTGTCGAGGGAAGATCAACTACAGACTATTAAGATGGGGCTGTGACAGATCTGCGCTTGGGCCCGGGGAAATGACAGCAGAGACTACAATGTGCACCACAGGACACAGACAGGACTGGCGGATTTCTTCTGCAAAGAAATTCAATTGATGGACAACCATCCGTGTGTGCTGGGGGTACCCTAAAAGGTATGTATTGTACATTCTTGGAAGTGCAAGGATGCTGCTTTTGGGATACCCATCACTGTCAGCCATATTCTACCAGCCCTGTGTAGCCCTGTATAGTAGCTAGATTGGGCATCTGGACATTTGTTCTGCAAAAACTGTTCTGTGTACGTGAATCAACCCTCCCCCCCCCCACCCTTCCTCATGCCCATTCAACTGACATGGCAGACCCCCTGCCAGCACAACAGTGTTGGTCTGGCTCAGAAGGCTTCAGGTGTCCAATGAAGCGCGTACCAAACGCGCAGCCCATTGGTGCCCTGCTCAGCATACACTATCCACATTACGGGGCTTCCTCTTGACAACGTCAAACAAGTGCGATACATTGGAAGTATCATTTGCCTGACCCCCCCCATCCACATCAACCCATTTAGATCTACGCAACAACGACAAGCAAGCAACAGGCAACTTTCCCAACTGGGAGCCGAAATTGTTTGTCAAGCAGATGCCGAAATCACCTCTGCAGTTGGGCACGAAGAAAACTAGCAACCATATTTCTTACCCAGGTTTTGACTGCCTCGAGGGGCTTTTGGGACAATGTTTGGCCCAAATGGCTGCTCTTGAACAGTTGGGCTGAATCTACCAATTTTGATTGTTGGCAATAAAGGCCTGGTGGCAGGCACAGACAAGACAAGGCACATCCAGCATACCTGAAGGCTGAAGAATTATACTAGTGTTAAAAAACACACCATGTGATGCGTCCTGTGCACTGTGCGCTCATTGCTTTCTCAAAGTATGCGAATTGTATCCCCCTATTTTTTGAACTGCATTTTCAAACGAACGAAATCTAGCAACAGGCCTACTGGGGTTTGGGCCATGTTGCGCAAGATGTGGCCAAACGGTTTTGGGCTGCCTCACCTTGTATGCCTTGGAGAGACAAAACGGCCATTTGGGACTCAAGGGGCACCCGAAATTGTAGCGCAAATGCAATCATTGTCTAGCTCACCTGTGGGCAAATCCGAATTTTCAATAAGAGGCTGCACAAGAGGTCGATTTTTTTATGAATTCTCAATGTGCATCGGCTGCCGGGAAGTACGTTGAGAGCAGGCATGGCACATTGCATAGGCCCGTGTGGCCCCAACTGTCACCTTGCATGGGGGCATCCGTGGAGGACCCCGACAAATGCATCTTCATACGTGCAAATTACCAATTGGAGCTGCATGCGCTCGTGCAAAGTGCCGGTTGGGGCCGGACCCGTCTGTGCAAAGTGCTGATTGGGGTGGGACACGTCCGCCCGTGCAAATTGGCGGTTGGGCCCTACACACCCGTGCAAGGTGCCAGTTTGGGCGGGACGCACTCGTGCAAAGTGCTGGTCCACGCCGGATGCCCACGTGCAAAGTGCCGGTTTGGGCAGGATGCGCCCGTGCTAAGTGCCTTCTTGTGGCGCTTCGTCTTTTCATCGTTTTTTTTCATTTTACTCTGTTTTATGATTGAATTTGGTTTTGGAAATTCCATCCCGGTTTGGTACAAAATGTCACGAAAAACACCCATCCTCTAGCAGATTTGGACAAGCATTTCATTGTTGCCCCCATTTGTCTAATTCTAAGGCAACATTGCTTTTCCACCAAATTCCCTACTGGGTACAAAATGTTGGCAGACTTGAGACATGGTCCATCACATTCTGAAACATAGTTCGACCATTGTTCATATCCATGGGTATTGTGTGCCGTCTGGTGGTATGGATCATCGCTTCAGAAATTTATCGCAGCGAACAACCACTCCAACATGCGAACAGTCTCCCCTTCTCCAATGTTCCCTCCATTGTGGCATAAATACGCTGCCCGATGGAACACCCGAAAATAACCGGACGCCCAGGTTCAAAAAGAGAGGATTGCATGGTGAGCTGGTACAAGAAGGGGGAATGCAGTGCACAAATATCCCCAAAATCAGAGCTATGTGGGTTCAAGTGGGCGAACACTCACAACAAATGTGTCCGTGAGTCTATGTGACCGGCAAATTTGTCATCAACACCATCTCTTATGTGCTTACACTACATTTGGTACCGAATTAAATCAGTTACCAAATTAATATTGTCCCCACGCCCGCTATAGCTTGGACAAGGGCGTGGCTTACAGAAGCAGGGGGAAGGGTACCCCCCATGCAAACCATCATTAGGCACCAAATGCACCACCGTCAAACCACCCTTGTATCCAAAGGTCTCATTCACAAACATGGAAAAGTGGGTCCCAAGAGCCATACAAGCCACCTTCTCCCTGAAACAGCTCTTGATCCTTTCCTGATATGCATCTACACCAGCATGTGAAACACCTCCTTGGGGGAAACAACGCACATGAAGGGTGGGCAGGTGGCCGCACGCCTCTGTACCCCCCTCCAAAAAATTGAGTTCTTCATCCAGTCCCCGTCTCCTTCCCCCGTTGTTCCACATGGTGTATCATTGCAAGAAGGGTTTCAAAACCGAACAATTGTAGGGTTCTCATGCTTAATTGGTTATGGGAACATGGGTGTGAACGCGAAATTTAACGTTGTGCTTTTGGGAATGTAGGTGGAGGTTGAGGTGCGCTAATACCATGCGCTCACTCATGCGTGTGTCGATAGTTATATGTGTTGTGCCCTTGTCCAAGCTACAGTAGGCGTGAGGACCGTATTAATTTGGTACTTTGGCGTAGCTTATACAAGGTTGTAAGCAGGTCACAATGCGCTCCGCACATGCACGCAGCAATGTTCGGCGGTTCCTTCTTATTGGCCAAGGCCACACAAAAATGCGATGCTACAAATGGACACAAGCCATTGCTATGCTACACACTTCATGATGTGGTGACATTCTGCCCGCTTGATTGTGTTTTGTCTACCGCAATGCAATATTCATGGCACAGTACGGGTAGGCACATTCTTGGTATCTGATTGACCTGGTATAGCTTCCCATGTAGCTGATCCCGGTTGATCAAGGCATACAAGAAATCTGACACCCCAAGCTGAAGATTTTAGGGATGACAGGACACTGAGGAGAGTGAGATATTGCTAAGGCATCTGTAACCTTCTTGAGTTCTCTGTGGTTGACTATTTATTTGATGTCCATTTTCTTTCCCTGACACCGTACCCTGTCAACAACGTTCATTGTAAGCATGCAAGCAACAATACTCATTAATTCAATGATGAGCCCAAATCTCCGTCAGTCCTCAGGTCTCTAGTGTCCTTGATTCCGTAACTCAGATCATATCATGTTAAAAACAGGTAGGTAGGTAGGTAGGTGCACTCGGTCGTGGAGAGGCGCCCCATGGTTCCCCTTGGCGTCGCCCCTGTGACGAACAGGAGGACGTTCCGCGCGTGAAGAGGGGAGGCGGCTTACATCCCGCTAGACCTGACTGGTGGCCCCCAACAAAGCGGCCCCGGGCAACACCGGGAGGGCTGATCGCCGCCAGCGTGACGTGCTTGTCATGCCGGGAGGGTGGGCCCCCGTGCTTGCGCACGTCCCCTCCTTTGGGCGGAACCCTAGGGGTTCACCGGACTTCCTGGCGTATCCCGTTCCCAAGGCATGCATGCATGTTCTTGGTACTGGGGTTCCGAGGTGCTTGGGTGTCGCACGCTCCGCCTCGAGTCCCAAAGCAGCGCAGGCCTTAGGATGCAACCTTACCCCCGGTATCCGGATCTCGTTTGGCCGGGTCACCTGCATGGCACGGGCTGCCTCAGTGCCCGGGCTATGGACACTGGGTTTCCTACTGTTGCGTGGCGCTTGTGTTTGGGCCTAGGTTGTGGTTGGGTTCGGGTTTCGGCTGCGGCCCGCCACTCCTGGCCGGGGTGTGCGGTGTGGGTGTGTGTGGTTGGTTTCGGGTTCCGGCTGCGCCCCGCCACTCCTAGCTAGGGTGTCGGGGTTTGTGTCTGCTTGTGTGCGCGCCCCGCTTGTACCCCGCCCCTCCTGGCGGGGGTGTGCGGCGTGGGTGTGTGTGCTTCGGCTCGGGTTTCGGCTGCGCCCCGCCACTCGTGGCTGGGGTGTTGGGGTGTGTGTGTGCTTGTGTGCGTGCTCCGCTTGTACCCCGCCCCTCCTGGCTGGGGCGTGCGGCGTGGGTGTGTGTGCTTGGGCTCGGGTTTCGGTTGCGCCCCGCCACTCCTGGCCGGGGTGTTGGGGTGCGTTTGTGTTTGTCGGCGCGCTCTACTTGCACCCCGCCACTCCTAGCTGGGGTGCGCGCCGTGGGTGTGTGTGTTTGGGCTCGGGTTTCTGCTGCACCCCTCCATTCCGGGCTGGGGTGTTGGGGTGTGTGTGTGCTGGTTGGGGCGCTGCGCTTGCGGCCCGCCACTCCTGGCTTCGGTGCGCGCCGTGGGTGTGTGTGTTTGGGCTCGGGTTTCGGCTGCGCCCCGCCACTCCTGGCTGGGCTGTTGGGCTGCGTGTGTGCTGGTGTCGGCGCTCTGCTTGCACCCCGCCACTCCTGGCTGGGGTGCGCGCCGTGGGTGTGTGTGTTTGGGCTCGGGTTTCGGCTGCACCCCGCCACTCCTGGCTGGGGTGTTGGGGTGTGTGTGTGCTGGTGTGGGCGCTCCGCTTGCACCCCGGCACTCCTGGCTGGGGTGCACGCCGTGGGTGTGTGTGTTTGGGCTCGCGTTTCGGCTGTGCCCCGCCACTCCTGGCTGGGGTGTTGGGGTGTGTGTGTGCTCGTGTGCGTGCCCCCCTTGTACCCCGCCACTCCTGGCTGGGGTGTGCGGTGTGGGTGTGTGTGTTTGGGCTCGGGTTTCGGCTGCGCCCCACCACTCCTGGCCGGGGTGTTGGGGTGTGTGTGTGCTGGTGTGCGTGCTCCTCTTGTACCCGGCCACTCCTGGCTGGGGTGTGCGGCTTGGGTGTGTGTGCTTGGGCTTGGGTTTTGGCTGCGCCCCGCCACTCCTGGCTGGGCTGTTGGGCTGTGTGTGTGCTCGTGTGCGCGCTCTGCCTGCACCCTGCCACTCCTGGCTGGGGTGCGCGGTGTGGGTGTGTGTGTTTGGGCTTGGGTTTCCGCTGCGCCCCGCCACTTCTGGTTGGGGTGTTGGGCTGTGTGTGCGCTCGTGTGCGCGCTGCGCTTGCACCCCGCCACTCCTGGCTGGGGTGCACGGTGTGGGTGTGTGTGTTTGGGCTCGGGTCTCGGCTGCGCCCCGCCACTCCTGGCTGGGGTGTTCGGGTGTGCGTGTTTGTGTGCCTGCTCCCCTTGTACCCCGCCACTCTTGGCCGGGGTGCGCGGCGTGGGTGTGTGTGCTTGGGCTGGGGTTTCGGCTGCGCCCCGTCACTCCTGGCTGGGGTGTTGGGGTGTTCTTGTTTGTGTGCGTGCCTCCCTTGTACCCCGCCACTCCTGGCTGGGCTGTGCGGTGGGGGTGTGTGTGTTTGGGCTCGGGTTCCGGCTGCACCCCGCCACTCCTGGCTTGGGTGTTGGGCTGTGTGTGTGCTGGTGTGGGCGCTCCGCTTGCACCCCGCCACTCCTGGCTGGGGTGCGCGCCGTGGGTTTGTGTGTTTGGGCTGGGGTTTCGGCTGCGCCCCGCCACTCCTGGCTGGGGTGTTGGGCTGCGTGTGTGCTGGTGTCGGCGCTCCGCTTGCACCTTGCCACTCCCGGCTGGGGTGCGCGACGTGGGTGTGTGTGTTTTGGCTCGGGTTTCGGCTGCGCCCCGCCACTCCTGGTTGGGCTGTTGGGATGTGTCTGTGCTGGTGTGGGCGCTCCGCTTGCACCCCGCCACTCCTGCCTTTGGTGCGCGCCGTGGGTGTGTGTGTTTGGGCTCGGGTTTCGGTTGCACCCCGCCACTCCTGGCTGGGGTGTTGGGCTGTGTGTGTGCTGGTGTGGGCGCTCCGCTTGCACCCCGCCACTCCTGGCTTGGGTGCCCGCCGTGGGTGTGTGTGTTTGGGCTCGGGTTTCGGCTGCGCCCCGCCACTCCTGGCGTGCGCTGGTGTTGGCGCTCCGCTTGCACCACGCCACTCCTGGCTGGGGTGCGTGCCGTGGGTGTGTGTGTTTGGGCTCAGGTTTCGGCTGCACCCCGCCACTCCTGGCGTGTGCTGGTGTGGGCGCTCCGCTTGCACCCCGCCACTCCTGGCTTGGGTGCGCGCCGTGGGTGTGTGTGTTTGGGCTCGGGTTTCGGCTGCACCCCGCCACTCCTGGCGTTTGCTGGTGTGGGCGCTCCGGTTGGACCCCGCCACTCCTGGCTTGGGTGCGCGCCGTGGGTCTGTGTGTTTGGGCTCGGGTTTCGGCTGCACCCCGCCACTCCTGACGTGTGCTGGTGTGGGCGCTCCGCTTGCACCCCGCCACTCCTGGCTTGGGTGCGCGCCGTGGGTGTGTGTGTTTGGGCTCGGGTTTCGGCTGCACCCCGCCACCGCTGGCTGGGGTGTTGGGGTGTGTGTGTGCCAACTTCTCCCTGAAACAGCTCTTGATTCTTTTGCTGATATGCATCTACACCAGCATGTGAAACACCTCCTTGGGGGAAACAACGTACATGAAGGGTGGGTAGGTGGCCGCACGCCTCTGTACCCCCCTCCAAAAAATCGAGTTCTTCATCCAGTCCCTGTCTCCTTCCCCCGTTGTTCCACATGGTGTATCATTGCAAGAAGGGTTTCAAAACCGAACAATTGTAGGGTTCTCATGCTTAATTGGTTATGGGAACATGGGTGTGAACCTGAAATTTCATGGTGTGCTTTTGGGAATGTAGGTGGAGGTTGAGGTGCACTCATACCATGCGCTCACTCATGCGTGTGTTGGTAGTTATATGTGTTGTGCCCTTGTCCAAGCTACAGTAGGCGTGAGGACCGTATTAATTTGGTACTTCGGCGTAGCTTATACAAGGTTGTAAGCAGGTCACAATGCGCTCCGCACATGCGCGCAGCAATGTTCGGCGGTTCCTTCCTATTGGCCAAGGCCACACAAAAATGCGATGCTACAAATGGACACAAGCCATTGCTATGCTACACACTTCATGATGTGGTGACATTCTGCCCGCTTGACTGTGTTTCGTCTACCGCAATGCAATTTTCATGGCACAGTACGGGTAGGCACATTCTTGGTATCTGATTGACCTGGTATAGCTTCGCATGTAGCTGATCCCGGTCGATCAAGGCATACAAGAAATCTGACACCCCAAGCTCAAGAGTTTAGGGATAACAGGACACTGAAGAGGGTGAGATATTGCTAAGGCATCTGTAACCTTCTTGATTTCTCTCTGGTTGATTATTTATTTGATGTCCATTTTCTTTCCCTGACACCGTACCCTGTCTTAGGCGGCTCAAGTTGCATGGTCAAAATCACACCAAATGCACCCAATTTGGACCATGCAAAAAAATAGTTTTTCACAGGCTCTGCTTTTTGAAAACAGAATATTAGTCCAAAGAAAGTATCTTTCTTACCATTTGTGCCATCTTGTGCCTTTTTTCGGACAGCCGAAAACAAAAAAAAACTATAAAAAAATAAAAAAATCTTATGATTTCAGTGGAAAATGATGTCATTTTAGCGAAAATTGGCCAATAAATACATTTTGCGCTCCCCTTGTTTTTTGGATGAACATGGTCTGCAGAAAACATGATTGCAACATCATTTTCTGTTCTGCATGTTCATTGCATACCTGGAAAAAAAATTTATTGATCAAATTCTATGCGCGAGGCCTCGCGCAATCAAGAACAAGGATCATTAAAACAGAAGCATGGCGGATTAAATATCAATGCAAAGCATATGCAACATGTGGTTCAAGGGCTGCCCCATGCGCGAGGCCTCGCGCATAACACTAGTTGTGCCTCGTCTCAACTTTTGTTTGCGTCTCCAATGTTTAGGCAGTTTTCCTGTCTTTGTTTTTGTTAACCCATGGACGGGGTTGAGCAGCCTAGCCAGAACCAACAAGAGTCAGCCGAGGAGCGGCTGGCGGCACAAGCCAAGGAAATTCAAGAACTCAGAGAGCAACTCGCCCGAGTGGCGGTGAAGGAGGGGCCCCGCCTGCCCCCACTGAGCGTGCCAGAAGTAAACCGAGCCCTCGAGAAGCCCCAGTTGGCACAGTGGATGAGACTTATGCTGTCCAACATCAAGGCGTACGTACGCCTTAGAGCTGGTGAGGTGGGGGAGATCCCCCGACCAAGTGAGTTTGGCGGCCAGGCGACGGAGGCCGCAGTCGACCCAGGAGAGCAGCTGGCGTGGAGGGTCTGGGACTGCGTGTCCCAGTCCCAGGCGGCGTATGCCCGCAGGTATGCAGGGACGCACGGAAAATCCAGCTCCGAGTTCAACCAGTACACCACGCTGGAGGAGGCATGGAAGGAACAAGGATCGGCGTTCACGTGGCGGAGCGTGAAATTCAGGGAGGTGGGAGGAGTACTGCAATGGCAGTCGAGGCAGGGCGAGTGGATCCTTGTGGACTCGCCGCCGAGCGGAGGGTGCCAGAGGTGCGCGCAGCGGGGCTCCCCCGACGAACGCCACTGGCACTTTAGATGCCCGCACTGGTCCTGACAGGACCGGCTGGAGCCCGGACCGGCCGCCCCGGGCTCCGGCGTTGTGGACACGGCAGCAGAGCTGCGAGCGCTCGCCCGCCGCTTGGAGACAGCAGCCCGGTCAGACGACCCCTGCTCACCGGAGGAAAGTGCCATGCAGTCCTGGAGACCGAGAACCCGCTCGCAGTACGCGTCCCGACTCCGGGCCTTGGCGGCTTACACGGGCCGCACGGGCCCGCCTCATACAGCCGCAGCACTGGCAGGACTCCTGGCAGAGCGGGCGCAAGCCGGCGCTACAGCATCGGCCCTGCGGGGTATTACCTCCGCGGTCAGGGCCGTGGAGGACCTCCAGTGGCTGCCCCCAACAGTCACCACCTTGCACAAACGGATTGCGGCGGGAGCCGCATCCTCGGGCCCTCAGCCCTATCTGTCCCCAGCAGGCTTGGTCCAGCTGGTCCAAAAGGCCAGAGACTCCAGACACGGAGCGCTGTTCAGCGCATTGGCCATCATCAGCTGGGTATGCTACCTGCGGGTGGGCGAAGCAGCTGGCATCAGGGTTACTGACCTGGCTATGCCAGGCTTTGTCCAGTTTTGGAACTCCAAGACAGGGGAGGAGGGGTACACCACCCGCCCCCTGTACAGGTATGCGGACGGCGTCCGGGCGTGGCTTCATGGCCACATGGTTTCGCTGGGCCGGTCCTCAGACATGCTCGTCTGGCAGTCAGGGGAAGCGGGGTTGGAGGCAGGCATGGCCGACACCCTGGCGAGCACCGCCCACTTCCGAGCCAGGTGGCACGCCCTGCGCAGGGGAGGCGCCGCAGCGACTTGGGCCCGTAAACCAGACCTCGCCTACTACAAATGGTGGGGCAGATGGCAGAGCACGGCCGTGGCGATGCAATACGGCACCAAATGGTCAGACCCTGGAGTCGTTGCCCCTACGGTGCTGCCCGCATGGTCCCGTGACCAGGGGCCTTTGCCGACTCCGGAGCGCGTGGGCGTCCTGGCCCTGTGGGGATCCCCGATGTTCCCCAGTATCGCGAGCGCCCTCCACACCCCGACCAAGCGCAAGCCGAGACTTCCTCGAGGTCAGGAGCTGGAATCCACTGCGAGCGGCACGCTTGGAGGAGGACACGACGGAAACCAAACCGCGGCCGAGCTGGAGGAATCCCCAAGGGACGTCTCTGCTGAGATGCGCCTGGGGCCTGACACAGCTCCTACCCTCCCTCCACTTCCTCCTTTGGCCTCTGCCATTGAGCGCGGCGCCGTGTCTCGGGAAGATGCGGGTCAGCTGTGCACGGTGGGGGGGCCTTTGGTTGCCGTGGGGGGGGGGGGCGTGCGGGCCGGGGACGGCAGCCGGGCCCATCAATGTCGATTCCGACGTGGACACCGACGACAACAGCGAGGATTCCGGAAGCGAGCCCTCCGGCGAATTCGCAGTCGGCAGCGCCAGGGGCTCCCCCGGGCGTCGACAGGCCGGAGTTGCCAGGTTCGTTGGAAGGGAGCGTAAACCGTGGTCCTCCAGGGCAGCCGTTGGCCCTGTCAGAGGAGGACCCGCAGCGGGCTCGAAAGCTGGAGTGGTGGGCCGTGTCCACCGCACATACACGGGGCCGCGTCGCGCTAAGGTGGTCCTGGGTGGTACGCAGGCCGTGCGATCCCGAGCCCCCGCACGCCGTCAAGCTGGGAGACCTCGTCTGGCCCAGCAGATCGGAACGCCGCAGCCCAAGCGCGTCAAGCTCGCGCGGGGCGGGCATGTCCGGACGCCAGAGGCGCAAGGCCCGGTGGAGGGTGCCTTCGTGGCTGCAGCTGAGCGTCTCAAGGCCAAGGCTTGGGGGCGGGCGGGCCCAGTGGCGTCGCCCCCCCCCCCTCTGTAAGGGTCCCGACAGGGGTGGGAGGGTGCAGGAACAGCCCCCCCTCTTCCTGGAGTTCATGCAGGCACTCACCCCCCACTTTCACTGGATAGCCGAGCGGGAACGTTGTGGCTTGTGGATGGTCGCGAAGAGGGTGGATTTGTGGTTGAATAGAGTATTCGATACAGCCGAGGATTTCCGCTTGCAAGGGGCTTTACCCGCTCTCCTGGGCGCCTTGCGCAAGCTCCACCCGGACGCCTGGGAGGCATGCCTCCATGTCAACACCTCCCCCCTTCCGCGGTTCATGGGGGGGGTCGAGGATGCCATTTTGGACCGGGGATTGGGACCGGCAGGCTCCCACCAACTGCCTGACGATCTGTGGGACGCTGTCGTGCCGCCCTTCTACCACGGAGGGCTCCAGGATTTTGACGTCGAGCGGGAATGGCAGGACGGGGATAGGACGGTCCGAGGGGCAACCAGATGGGTGTCGCAGCAGGTCCAGAGGATAGTGCAGGCGTTGAGGGGTGCGGGGGTCTACGAGGAGACGGCTGACCCCCCCCCCCCCACGTGTTACCCCTTCGTCATCCCCAAATCGTCCGAGAAGGTATCCTTGATCTTGAGTTGCGTCAAGATCAACAAGAGTGACGGGGGCAAGCCCCCCACTTTTAGATTGGATTCCTGGAAGGATTTTGCTAGGTCCTTGTCGACATTCCCGCCTGATGTGGACCTCTACGGCCTCCACATTGACCTCAAAAATGCGTTCTGGAGCTTTTGCTTGCCCCAGGGTGCGCGCCAGGTTTTTCGCTTCCGGCCCGCCCCCGGGGCTCCGCCTGTGGCGCTGTCGCGCCTGCCGTTTGGCTGGAAATACAGCCCCTATCTGTGCCAAGCGAGTTTGGCTCGCATTCTCCAGGGGGTACTGCCCCCCGAGATACTCCTTGTGCACTACCTCGATGACTTTTTGCTCGTCTTCACTGATAAGGAGGTGCTCAGGGAGGCGGGGCGAGTGGCAGTGCGTGCCCTGATCGAGGCTGGGTTCCTCATAAGTCCTAAGAGTGTCCTGGACCCGGTGCCTGTGGCGTCATTCCTGGGGAAGGAGCTCGACTTGCAGGCTAGGCAGATCAGGAGCCATGAACAAGCACTGCTCCAGTTGTGGGCGGGATGGTTGAGGCTGGCGGTTGGCGCAGGCAACGACCGGCACCTCCAAAGCTTCCCCGGTTTGCTAAATTGGCATGTGCGTCCGAGGGGACTGGGTTGCCCTTTCGCGGCGGGCGCCTACTGCTGGTTGCGCTGGGGTAGGACGGTCGGGGGGGCCAAACAGCCGGCCCAGGGCTTCCCCCTGAAAATGCTGGGCAGCCTCGCAACATTGGTGGCGGTGGCGGCCGAGCCCTGGCAGGCCCCGGGCGGGGAGGCCTGGCGGCAATTGAGGACCCTCCAGTTTGGGACTGAAGATAGGCTTTCGCGATCCTCTCTGTGGTGCGGGGGCGTAGTCATCTGTGTCGATGGAGCGCGCGATGCGGGGTGCTGGAGGGTGGGGGCACTCGTACCGGGAGTGGGTGTGCGTACGCATGTGACACCTCCTGCCCGCTTCGCCAGCCAGCAAACCACGGAACTAAGGGGAGTGCCTTGGGCTGTCAGGTTTGCAGTCAGGACGGGACACCGATCGGTTACGGTCTGTAGCGACAGTGAGGCGGCCATTGCTCAGGTCCTCAGGCTGCGCGGGACTAGCCACCTGACCCAGCACCAAAAGGTCCTTCGGTCGTTGGCTAGAGTCCTGTGGGTATCAGGGATCGTGCTCCGCCTCGTGTGGGTGCCCTCGGCGCTTCAGCCGGGAGACCCTATGTCCAGGGTGACGTCAGTGTTCGGAGGCTCACAGGCCAGGGCGGAAGTCGAGGCTTGGTGCACGTGGGATGCATTGCTGGAAAATCTGGGCGAGGCTCGGGTGAGGGGGGTGGTGTGTCTCCGGGGATGCTAGCCCCCCCCCCCCCCCAGCAGAGCAGCGGCGGCAGAGTATGCGCCCTCCATGTAGCAACCTTTTTCTTTTGCTATCCGCACCTATGACCAAGCGTCGGGGCTCGCGTGGCGCCTACAAGCGACGGGGTTCCCGTGGAGCCCACCGAAAGGGTCGCCATGGCGGACAGCGGCACCAGCGTTCCGCGGACGCCCAGCAGCGCCGGGCGGCGAAGTGGAGCAGCGTGCTCCGCACCCGCCTTCGCGGCAGGTTGGCGCGCCTGCCCGTCCGCTGGGTGCTGCTCGGCAACGGGGTGCGCCTGTGCCCCCAGTGCCCCCTCCCTGACGACAGGGAGGGATTTTTGGAACGGGCGGTCCGGGACGTGGCCGCACGCGTGGGAGGCACGCCGCACCGCCGCACGACCCCCGACGGCCGCAGCGTCAAACCCCCAGCGCGGCATGCCTGCTGCCAGGTCTGGGAGGTAAGGCTGCCGGAGGGAGTCGCTGTGGTCTCCCTAACGGACTGGAACCAGGGACGCAGGGTTGCTGTACCCTATATATGGATCCAGGCCCGGTATGGGCTGGTGTTGCAATTTGCCCGCCTCTTCAACCCGTGAGGTCTGACGACTGTCGTCGTCGTATGTGCCTGCCCGGTGCAGTGGGTGTCCCTGACGGCTTGGCCGCTGGGTGCTGATTTGGGTTTGTATTTTTGGGCCGCGTCGGTCCGCGTTCCGCTGGAGCTGAAGGCCGGGTGCTGGGACTGGCCGCCTTTTACCGTTAGTGAGACTCAGCGACAGTCGTGCTCGCCTGTATCTGCCCTCTGCAGAGGTTAACTCCGGCGGCGTGGCCGCTGGGTGCGCCTGTTGTGTTGTCTTTGTACATGGTTGGCGGCACGGCCGCTGGGTGCTTTATTTATTCACCTTTTTGGGCCAGCATCACTCCGCATCCGGCTGGGGCTGACGGCCGGTTGGTGCGATTAGCCCGCCTCTTTGTCCGCAGGGCAAGGCGACCGTCGTGATCGCCTGTATCTGCCCGCTGTGGTGGCTGTCCGGGGCGGCATGGCCGCCGGAGGAGTCCGCCGGGCTTAGGTTGTGGACCCTGTGGTGGATACCTGGATATGGCGGAGACCTTTTTGGGCCGACCTCACTCCGCGTCCGGCTGGGGCTGACGGCCGGTTGGTGCGATTTGCCCGCCTTATCTGTTCGTGGGGCACGACGACCGTCGTGACCACCTGTGTCTGTCCACTGTGGTGACTGTCCGGGCGGCGCGGCCGCTGGAGGGGTCCGCCGGGGGTGGCGTTGCTGATTTGGGCCCGGTGCAAGACACGAATCCTGACCTCCCTCCACTTCAGCCTCTGGCCTCTGCCGTTGAGCGCGGCGCCGTGTCTCGGGAAGATACGGGTCAACAGTGCACGGTGGCGGGTCCCCTGGTTGTCGTGGGGGGGGGGGGGGGTTGCTTCTGTTGCTTTGCCTTTTGCTTGATTACTACCTCAGTTCGCATTCCTCTGGGGCTGGGATCCGGATGTGGGACCTGTGGTTTGGGAACTGGGTACAGCGGAGAATGAATACCCAAGTCCTGTGCAGTTTTCTTGTGCTCTGCTTGTGCAAACACTAGTTGTGCCTCGTCTCAACTTACGTTTGCGTCTCCAATGTTTAGGCAGTTTTCCTGTCTTTGCCCGCCCACCCACCCACTGACCGGCTGACCCCCTGAGAGCACCTGCCCTTTCCTGTCCCTTTTGAAACCGATTCCCTCGGGTAGAGTGGGGGATCTAACCGTGCTGCAGCGTGTGGACCAGGGTATAGGGTCAGGGTCCGTATCAGAGTGGGGTCCCGCATCCAGCGGAGTGGTCCGCAGCGCACCCGTCCATACAACCGCCGGTATTCCGGCCTTGGAGATACTTCAGTACTGCCATCCCAAGTCCTGTGCCCAAGTCCTGTGCAGTTCTCTTGTGCTCTGCTTGCGCAAACTTACTAAACCAAAAACGTGACCCGATTTTTTTTTCGAAAGACGGCCTCAGGGTCGAGTGGTCTTACTACCCACCCGACGGTTTGATTTTTAATTTGCACTGCCTGAAAAAAGAGGTCTAGGTTGTGATTTTCAAGTTCTGGGACTGCATTGCAGTCCTCATTGCGCGAGGCCTCGCGCAAAAAAAGGCCCAGAAAATATATTCTTTGTACCATTGTGATGGGTTCTCATCTGATAGCGCTTGTGCACAACCTTCACTGAAGCAACAAGTACCTAAATTGTCGTTGAGTCATTGAAATTTACCAGAAGTTTCCCCCCCCCTGGAGGCGGAAAATCTCTTTTTGGGCTTGAACAGCCCCTGCGCTTGGCAGACTGCTTCCCCCAGGGCACCTTCTTTCGCCAGGTATCGAACATCATCTTGATAATTCGTGTCGTTTGCACTACATTGCATTTTACTCTCCAAAAGATCAGTTTTTTTGGCCCAAACAAACGCTCAAAAAAGTGCCACGCATGACAAATTCATATTTTCTTTGCACATTTTACTTTCATCTATAGTCAACAACGGAAGGATCAAGTTTTTCTTCAGCCAAAGCTACAAGGGGGGTCCCTGTGCAGCTCAGCGTCATCTGTTGAGTGGACATGCTTCATGTGTTACCAGTGATACTCTTTTTTTTGCTTGACACTCCCAATAACTTGTGGCAGGTGTGCATCATGAGCAATGCTGAAGGATGCACCCTGTGCAACACCTCCAACGTATGTGCTTCTTTTGTTAGGAATGCAACAACATTAGAAATGATTTCTTGAGTCATCAATTAGATTTGCAAGGCTTGTTTAGAGCGCTGAATGTCCGCCCGCCCAAACATATTGTCCAATGTGATCAAGTCAAGGGTGCCCGTAATGTCACTCCAGTGTAGGTGCCTGCTTGATTCCTCAATTCTACCATCATTACCTTACTTTGGAGGGGCAATGGACTGCTCCTTGCGCGAGGCCTCGCGCAAGGAACAGTCCATTGCCCCCAAAAAAGCATTTTTTGGACCCATGAGGACCACGAAAAGGCCAAAATTCCTTACATAAGAGTTCTTTTGGTGTTTCAAAAACGGCTCGATTTTTTGCAATCCAAAGAACGGTTCTTTTGATGTTTTTTGAGGCCCTGTATTTTGGGCACTTTCTGTCGTTTTATACCATGCAACTTGAGCCGCCTAAGCCTGTCAACAACGTTCATTGTAAGCATGCAAGCAACAATACTCATGAATTCAATGATGAGCCCAAATCTCCGTCAGTCGTCAGGTCTCCGATGTCCTTGATTCCGTAACTGAGATCATATCATGTTAAAAACATTGCATCCTGCAAAACAGGGGCAATGAGGTTTCTAATGATTGAATCTAATGAAATCATTGATAGAATGCCTATGTTTCTCAATCAAACTTTTAACGCCCAAAAGTGCACGCGCTGCTCATCTGGCATTTTAAATGCACAAATTCGGCGCGACATTACAAAGCTGACAATCTAACCCTCGTCATATGAATCCTCAATTACAAATGGCTGTCACTCTACTGAGCCAAGTAGTTTCTATTACACTCCCCTGCCAAGCTATGTGCTAGGGTTAACCGCATGGACCCTTAGCACATGCCGATTAGGAAATAGATAGAACTGCTTGGCCAGTCTCAAAGGCTGAGACACGGGAGTCGCGCGCGCTGGGGCCCTGTCCCAGAACGAAATAAAAAGATAGATAAAACACAACGAAAAAATGTTCTGAATAGCTGAAAATAAAGCTAATTAGCATAAAAAACGCTTAGGCCAGAAAGCGCGCTGCGAAACGCGTAAAACCGCGACGAAAATTTTTTTGACGTGAAATAGGTGAATAGTTAACGCCGTAAGCACCGTAACGCTCGTAGGACCCCAACGCCGTCCCTGCCGTCGTCTAACTCGCTATAGGCGCAAAGAAAAACGCGTCGCGAGCAGCGCGTAAAACTGGAAAATTTTTCATAACTCGCCACGACCCCTCACGTCGCGCCCAGCCGCCTTTTTCTTCTTCTTCTCCATGAACCTCCCTTCCCACCCTCGTGCCCATCACTCCCCTTGCCCTGCAGCTCAGGCGGCGGCCCTGGGGGAACGCGGTCAACCCTTAGCAATGGGCAACAACACGCTCCACGACGCCACGCACAAGTACAAGGCCAAGAACATCAAGAACGACGGGTAACACGTAAGGCACTGCAGCGTACATGGTCTTGCTGCACGCGAGTGTGTTGGGTCGTGTATAATTTTATTTTATTTTCAAAAGCCAAAAAAAAGAGAAGGAAAAAAAACTTTTTACGAAATTTTGCAGCGGTTTTTCAAGTAGGTACAACCACACCCACGCAAGAAACAAACCCAACAAGGCGGCAGAACAGGACACCACCCCACCACGCGGCAGCGCAGCACCACGAGGCACAGCACAGGGGAGCAGGGCACCGAGGGAGAGCGGGCCACACAGCAAACACCGCACAGGGCGGAGACGACAGGAAACGCACAACACGACACCCGAGGGCGCACACGGCACAAAGCACAACGGCGAACAACACCACGCGGCGACACACCACAACAAAACACACACAGCGCGGGGGGAGAAGACAAAACACGGCGCCAGAAGGCACAGGACCCCAAGACGACGGACAACGCCCCGGGGCACAACACAGCGCGCGGCAGCACCAAACGGAGCAAGACGAAACAACACAGCGCACAACAACGCAACGCCAGGCGGCACAACGCGCAGCAACACGGCGCAGCACAGCACCCAGGGACACACCACAGCACGCCACCGAGACACGACACCAGGAGCCGCCAGGACCCACCAGGAGGCAACAGAGGACAGCCAGGCCCAACAGCAAACACACAAACACAACAGGCAACAACACAAAACACCAGCCAGCCCGGCGAGGGCAAGTGAGCACTGAACAGAGAGCAACGACGCAGGCGCACCAGCACAGCACCGCACAGGCAGAGCACAGAAACAGAAACGACCCGGAACCGGCCCGGAGCCCAGAACCAACGGGCAACAACAAGAAACCAGCGCCACCAGCAGGAAACAAAAAAAAACAGGGCACCACAGCACAGCACCACAGGGCAGCACAAAAAAAAAGGGGGGGGGGGCAACAGGACCCAAAGGCCCAGGGCACCCCAGGCCGAAAACACGCACAGCAGGAGACAACAGGGCGGACAGAGGGGGGGCGGAAAAAAAAGGGGGGGGGGTGGGGGGGGGGCAACAAGACGCAAAGGCCCAAGGCACCCGGGGCCGGAAAAAACGCAAAGAAGGAGACAACAGGGCAGACGGAGGGTGGCGGGAAGAAAAAAAAGGGGGGGGGGGTGGGGGGGACCAGACGCCAAGGCCCAAGGCACCCGGGGCCGGAAAACACGCAAAGCAGGAGACAACGGGGGCGCAACGAGGGGGAGAAAGGAAAAAAAAAAAAACCCAACAACCACCACAAACAGGGCAGCCCGGGCCCGGAGGGGGCCGAACAAGCAAAGAGCGAACCAAGAACGGCCAAAGGAAAGGTGAGGCGCACCACAACGCGCCCGGGAGGCCGGCCCGCCCGACCCGGCCAAGCAGGGCACGCACACGCACACCCGAACCGCGGCACGGGACAAGGTGCCAAGGACCACAGCCCAACACCCCAGCCAGGAGTGGCGGGGCGCAGCCGAAACCCGAGCTCAAACACACACACCCACACCGCGCACCCGTGCCAGGAGTGGCTGAATGCAAGCGGAGCACGCACACAGCCCAACACCCCAGCCAGGAGTGGCGGGGCGCAGCCGAAACCCGAGCCCAAACACACACACCCACACCGCGCACCCGTGGCCAGGAGTGGCTGGGTGCAAGCGGAGCGCGCACAGAGCCCAACACCCCAGCCAGGAGTGGCGGGGCGCAGCCGAAACCCGAGCCCAAACACACACACCCACACCGCGCACCCGTGGACAGGAGTGGCTGGGTGCAAGCGGAGCACACACACAGCCCAACACCTCAGCCAGGAGTGGCGGGGCGCAGCCAAAACCCGAGCCCAAACACACACACCCACACCGCGCACCCGTGGCCACGAGTGGCTGGGTGCAAGCGGAGCACGCACACAGCCCAACACCCCAGCCAGGAGTGGCGGGGCGCAGCCGAAACCCGTGCCCAAACACACACACCCACACCGCACACCCGTGGCCAGGAGTGGCTGGGTGCAAGCGGAGCACACACACAGCCCAACACCCCAGCCAGGAGTGGCGGGGCGCAGCCGAAACCCGAGCCGAAACACGCACACCCACACCGCGCACCCGTGCCGGGAGTGGCTGGGTGCAGGCGGAGCACGCACACAGCCCAACACCCCAGCCAGGAGTGGCGGGGCGCAGCCGAAACCCGAGCCCGAACACACACACCCACACCGCGCACCCGTGGCCAGGAGTGGCTGGGTGCAAGCGGCGCACGCACACAGCCCAACACCCCAGCCAGGAGGGGCGGGGCGCAGCCGAAACCCGAGCCACACACGCACCAAGACCAAGGAGAAGGGCACCCAGGGACAAACACACACGGCGAGGGACCAACCACACCACACACCAGCCACAACCCCACCAACACACCACCGCCACACACCACACACCACACACCACACACCGGCGCCGCCAGCGGACCCCAGCCAGGAGTGGCGGGGACCGCCCACCACCACCGGCAGCGAAACCCAGCCAGGAGTGGCGGGGAGTAGCCCACAGGAACCTCCGCCAGGAGTGGCGAGGGACCAACCACACCACACACCAGCCACAACCCCACCGACACACCACCGCCACACACCACACACCACACACCACACACCACCGCCGCCAGCGGACCCCAGCCAGGAGTGGCGGGGACCGCCCACCACCACCGGCAGCGAAACCCAGCCAGGAGTGGCGGGGAGTAGCACACAGGAACCTCCGCCAGGAGTGGCGAGGGACCAACCACACCACACAGCAGCCACAACCCCACCAACACACCACCGCCACACACCACACACCACACACCACACACCACACACCACCGCCGCCAGCGGACCCCCGCCAGGAGTGGCGGGGACCGCCCACCACCACCGGCAGCGAAACCCAGCCAGGAGTGGCGGGGAGTAGGACAGAGGAACCTCCGCCAGGAGTGGCGAGGGACCAACCACACTACACACCAGCCACAACCCCACCAACACCCCACCGCCACACACCACACACCACACACCACACACCACCGCCGCCAGCGGACCCCAGCCAGGAGTGGCGGGGACCGCCCACCACCACCAGCAGCGAAACCCAGCCAGGAATGGCGGCGAGTAGGACACAGGAACCTCCGCCAGGAGTGGCGAGGGACCAACCACACCATACACCAACCACAACCCCACCAGCACACCACCGCCACACGCCACACACCACACACCACACACCACACACCACCGCCGCCAGCGGACCCCAGCCAGGAGTGGCGGGGACCGCCCACCACCACCGGCAGCGAAACCCAGCCAGGAGTGGCGGGGAGTAGCACACAGGAACCTCCGCCAGGAGTGGCGAGGGACCAACCACACCACACACCAGCCACAACCCCACCAACACACCACCGCCACACACCACACACCACCGCCGCCAGCAGACCCCAGCCAGGAGTGGCGGGGACCGCCCACAACCACCGGCAGCGCAACTCAGCCAGGAGTGGCGGGGCGAAGCACACAGGAACCTCCGCCAGGAGTGGCGGGGAGTAGCACACAGGAACCTCCGCCAGGAGTGGCGAGGGACCAACCACACCACACACCAGCCACAACCCCACCAACACACCACCGCCACACACCACACACCACCGCCGCCAGCGGACCCCAGCCAGGAGTGGCGGGGACCGCCCACAACCACCGGCAGCGAAACTCAGCCAGGAGTGGCGGGGCGAAGCACACAGGAACCTCCGCCAGGAGTGGCGAGGGACCAACCACACCACACACCAGCCACAACCCCACCAACACATCACCGCCACACACCACACACCACACACCACACACCACCACCGCCAGCAGACCCCAGCCAGCAGTGGCGGGGACCGCCCACCACCACCGGCAGCGAAACCCAGCCAGGAGTGGCGGGGAGTAGCACACAGGAACCTCCGCCAGGAGTGGCGAGGGACCAACCACACCACACACCAGCCACAACCCCACCAACACACCACCGCCACACACCACACACCACCGCCGCCAGCGGACCCCAGCCAGGAGTGGCGGGGACCGCCCACAACCACCGGCAGCGAAACTCAGCCAGGAGTGGCGGGGCGAAGCACACAGGAACCTCCGCCAGGAGTGGCGAGGGACCAACCACACCACACACCAGCCACAACCCCACCAACACATCACCGCCACACACCACACACCACACACCACACACCACCACCGCCAGCGGACCCCAGCCAGGAGTGGCGGGGACCGCCCACCACCACCGGCAGCGAAACCAAGCCAGGAGTGGCGGGGAGTAGCACACAAAGAAAAAAAAAAGAAAAAAAAAAGAGCCAGCAACCCAGCCCGAAAGAAAGGGGAAGGGGGGACAGGGACCACAAGGCCCGGGATAGGGACACCCAAAAAAGAAAAAGCGCAAAAAGCACACCCCGACAACCCAGCCAAGAAGGGCTGGGCACAGCCGAGACCCGGGCCCAGCACACACGCCCACACCGCACGCCAGAACCGGAAACGGCGGGGGGGCAAGCGGGGCGCCCACGCAACCACACACGACCCAAAAGCAGGCCGAAACCGAACCCCAACCACGAACACCACAGACAGCCGACACAAGAGGGACAACACCACAAACCGAGCCCAAACACGCCCACCCAAGACCCCAGCCAGGACTGGCGGGGTTAACAAAACCCACACCCAACCGCGAACCGGACCCAAACACAAATGCCGCACAACAGTAGGAAACCCAGTGCCCACAGCCCGGGCACTGAGGCAGCCCGTGCCATGCAGGTGACCCGGCCAAACGAGATCCGGAGACCGGGGGTAAGGCTGCATCCTAAGGTCTGCGCTGCTTTGGGACTCGAGGCGGAGCGTGCGACACCCAAGCGCCTCGGAACCCTAGTACCAAGAACATGCATGCATGCCTTGGGAACGGGATACGCCAGGAAGTCCGGTGAACCCCTACGGTTCCGCCCAAAGGAGGGGATGTGCGCAAGCACGGGGGCACACCCTCCCGGCGAGACAAGCACGTCACGCTGGCGGCGATCAGCCCTCCTGGTGTAGCCCGGGGCCGCTTTGTTCGGGGCCAACAGTCAGGTCTAGCGGGATGTAAGCCGCCTCCCCTCTTCACGCGCGGAGCCTCTTCCTGTTCGTCACAGGGGCGACGCCAGGGGGAACCATGGGGCGCCTCTCCACGACCGAGTGCACCTACCTACCTACCTCATGAATTCAATGATGAGCCCAAATATCCGTCAGTCGTCAGGTCTCCAGTGTCCTTGATTCCGTAACTGAGATCATATCATGTTAAAAACATTGCATCCTGCAAAACAGGGGCAATGAGGTTTCTAATGATTGAATCTAATGAAATCATTGATAGAATGCCTATGTTTCTCAATCAAACTTTTAACGCCCAAAAGTGCACGCGCTGCTCATCTGGCATTTTAAATGCACGAATTCGGCGCGACATTACAAAGCTGACAATCTAACCCTCGTCATATGAATCCTCAATTACAAATGGCTGTCACTCTACTGAGCCAAGTAGTTTCTATTACACTCACCTGCCAAGCTATGTGCTAGGGTTAACCGCATGGACCCTTAGCACATGCTGATTAGGAAATAGATAGAACTGCTTGGCCAGTCTCACACAAATAGATACTCAGAAAGTGTGGAGCCATCTCCAGCACTAATCTTGAGCTGAAAGCTATGTTGTTAAGAGGCGCAAAAGGTGAAAAAAGATTATATTAAACAATGCCACTCTTGAGCAAAGAATCACAAACTTGCACATTCCAATGTGAAACCAAGTTAGGACACATAGCCAGATTAGTTTGGGTGGGGGGTCTCGGGCTGAGAAACATTTTGCCCATCATGGGGGTCTTAAACAATGTCAACCGGACAGAGGAAAGCATGGGTGCCAGCCAGGCCAAGTTGTCCAATACGCGTTTACAAGAGCAGTTTGTAGGTATGCCATCACGGTGTGGGCCATCCAAATATGCAAGATAAAGCTGCAGAACAAAAAAGAGGCAATGCTAGATGCGTTGCTGTCAGAAAGATGTCCTTGATTAGTGCCCTATAGATTTTGATGAAATCCTGCAGGTATTTCATGGTGAAATCCCAAAACCAAAGGAGCAAGTAGAGCAAGAACAGGATGTGGATCGAATCAATGAATAGTTTGAAATCCAGTGTAACACAGAAGGGCTGCAGATAGACAAAGCAGGTATAGATACAAAGATTCAATCACAAATGGATAAAACAAAGGATTTTAAGTGAAAACTGGCCTGACTCTAGCCTCCAAGTTAGCATCAAGCACTTCATGTGCACTCTTTTGGATGAAATGGAGTTGGTTAGGAATATGGGGCAAAGGAGTTAGGCCAGACACAGATTATGACTTGGCGAAGCAACTGAATTCAGAAACAGTTAAAAAGTAGAACCACAAAAAGTGGTAGAAACAATGGAGTATAGGGGTCTTGGGGTGGGAGACCACTAGGCTTAACCTCCAAGGCCTAAAGCATGAAATGTCGATTTCATTTCGGTATATCCTCCATGAAGGAAGATACCTCCGCTCATTTGAGTGGTAGGGGTGTACTTCATGGGGGGCTAGGGTTGTAACCCTAGTTACTTTGAGAAAGTGTACTTAAAGCTTCAAAAGAGTGATAAAAATAGTTAAGTTAGTCTTAGCATCAACAAAAGGGTTTTAAAGGGGGCTTGGCCTGGATCAAGCCCTCCAAGAAAGACATGGCAGTGACTTTTTCTTACTCCCCCCTGGAGTACTAGTTGATCAAGCTAGTAGGACCAAGGAAAAAGGCTCAAATATTCCCAAAATTACCTCAGAAAATGAATGAAACCTACCAAAAACATTCTCATTACTTCATAGAAGCCTATCACAACGTAGGTACCGTTGAAAAACAGTGTAATGTACCGTGAATGATGTCCCTTCGATGGGGCATTCCTCAAAAGTTGCCAGCGTGCGACGAAAACGTTTGGTAAAAATTTGGGGGTAGTGGGGTTTGAACCCAGGACTCCCTCCCTAGAGCACATATGCTTGCCCACTAGGGTACAGTCGAATGCTCTAATGCGGACGGCTATCGCTGCATAAACAGCACTTTAGTAAACGTCCTGACCAAGCGCCAGGGCGGAGCAATACTCCCAATGGAGGACACAAATCTCCAGGAGCTGAAAAAAAAAAGAAAATGAAACCAACAGGGAGTGAATCCTGTGGTTTAGCGAAAGGTGTAGCGATTTAAGAAGTCAAATCGCTAAAATTGACGAAATCACGCGAGAAATCGTCATTTTTACACCAAAACTTAAAGTCGCAGACAAGCGCAACATAAGCGGACTTCAGAAAAAGGGTTGCGCAAGCGTAAACGGCTCTTGAAAAAGAAGGTATGAGCCGTAGTTTTTAAAGTTCTAAAGGAATGTTTTGCACAGTTGCATCAAAATGTTTATAAACGTTAGGGAAAAGTATCCAAAATCAACCCACACCACAGAGCAGGTGGACAACCCACCTCTCAGGTATGCCAGTGTCATTTCACAGGCATGCATTGCGTTCGTGTTGGTTGCTTCGTTAAAATGTTAGGGTTGTCAACGATGTGTTCGTTGGGGGTTCGGGTGCTCCTCTCCTTTGCTCTGCACAGGTCAAAACAGGAATGAAAGGTATGCGATGCGAACGGAGCGCGCAGCGCGCACGTAGGGTTAGAATATGCGCTATGCTCGCGATGCATGTGCCTCATTGAGGCATTCTCACACTGTGTTGCTTTCCCTGTGCCCCAATTCACCCTTGTTCTCTCATCGAAGGTAAGAAAAGAAAGTGCTTGCTCGTGTTTGTGTTGCCGTTGCGCTAAAGTAGGGTTGCTTAAAACGCTTAGGCTTGTTTTGCGCTGTGCAGTGGGCCACTCTCTCTCCTCTTTCTGCAGGAAACAAGACAAGGGAAGCATGCATGACACACAGTGTATTAATTGCTTAGGGTGGTTTATAATTCGCCGCAGGTTTGTTTAAGCGCGTAGGGTTGTTTTGCGCTCGTGTTTTCCTCGGCATTCATACGATGCGTGGTGAGTAAGGTAGGTAAGCCCAGGAGGAGCTCACCTCCTGGTAGAGTCACGGTTTGATTGGCTCTTTTTGGTAAGATTAGGTAAGAGTAGGAGAAATTGGGAACCCTGTGCATATCTGTGCATGCATATGACGCATTAAAGGGTAGGCCACGCAAAGCGCGCACGGTACAACTCTTGTTTAGGTTACCCAGGGGCTCCACCCTACGTTCTTTAAGAGAACGGGTGGAGTTCCTTAAGCTTGCTTGCTTGTACTCAGGTTCAGGAACAAAGTATTATAGGGCAGCCTGAGAAGCGTATAATACGTGGAGGCTGTGTTGGTTCCTCAGTCTTGAACCTGAGTCATTGGCCTTTGCTTTACAGGTGGGAAGGTAAGGGCGATGGGTGCAGTCCCATTGAGCAGCGCTAGAATATGCTGCGCGGGTCACAAAAACAAATAACTGCAGCTCAACCAGGGGTGGTGAGTGCAGTCCGACTTCACCGCCATCCACGCTGTGCACGCACACTGAGCACCACTTCCCTCCCAGCCCTGACAGGGAAACGCGTAGTGGCGTCCCTGTTAGGCCACAGCCGCTTAGTAGCGCTGTGTTCTCTTGCTTTCTCACAGGAGGGTCAGTAGGACCCGAGACTTCATTGCCTTCAACTCCCAGTAGAGTGTGTAGGTGTTAGGGTCAGCAAGCCTGGCAGGTGTTGAGTGCAAGTGATGAGTGCTCACCCTGCCTTCGAAGGCTGGTGCTGGCGTTAGTGAGTGTAGTGTAGTGGTGTCTCTTGTCCCGCGTACTTTTCCACGTGGGCAGGGGAGTGCGCTAGCTCTTGGCCTTTAGCAAAAAAGGGCCTTTCCAATGCCCCCAGCACACTTGGCCACCCCTCCCCTCTAGTAGGTATGGCTTTTGCCGTCTTCCCCCAAGGATAGGTGCCAGCACAGAAACTGGGCGCCATAGGAGTGGTAATAGTAACTGACTAGGACCTTCGGTCGGACATCAGCGAAGCCCGGTCACCGGGAGCCACGCCGGGGAGAGAAGTGAGACACACACAGACATACGTAGCACACTTAGGGGTATGGTAAACCCTGTAAGGAAGGGTAGAACCCCATGGGTCTGGACCAGTCAGGGTCCTAACTGTGGGCTCGCTTGTCCCCAAGGAGGGAAGGCACAGCTTGCTTCAAAACACCTTGCTTGTCATTCCCCCCTTGAGTAGTAAGCCACCGTTCTTCGTTGGCTCCCCAAGGTCATTACATGAGGGCAGTCCCCATGCAACACATGGTCAACAAGGCATACACTCGCTTGGTGGCTGCAAACCTGATAAGCGGCCACCTGGTCCACGCTGGAAACCATAGGCATGGGACTGCAGGGCACAGACAGGGTCAGTGCAGTGCTCAGTAAGCAGTGGTCTGTGAAAAACCAATGGCCTTAGGCCAGGGAGTGGTTGTCACGGGGGGCTAACGGTCCTGTCCTGCGATGCAATGCGGGGCAAATGTGACAACTGCTCTTACACCCATACACAGGCATGTCTGCACAAGAGTGCTCACTGCACCTGTAAGGTTAGAACACAGTCAGCAGACTGACACAGGGAAATTAGTTTTTCTTTTTACGCTGGGACAGAGTCTCAGCACGGGTTAGTAGCTGCCCCTCGTTGTTCTCAACGAGGTAGGAGCGGAAGATGGGGTTGATACTCCCATCTGGTTGTATGAAGGCTGACATAGGTTTCCAGGTCGCCTCAGATAACCCAAAGCCATCCCACAGGGTTAGGAATTTCCAGCCCTGTTTATACTCGTGGCGAGTGGTTTCTGCAACCACGTAGTAACCATCGACTGCCATCTCATCGGCAGTCATCTCTTCGAGTTCATCTGCCACCTCTAGGCTGGCAGCGTTCTCTGGGTCAATACGCTCGACCTCACTGTCGCTGAGGCGCGACTCATCCCAGGACAAATCCTCAGGGGAGTGATAGTGCCTCAACTGTTTAGGTGCACATAGCAGTTGACCACCTAGACGTGGACTGCACCTGACATGGATCCCGGGTCCATCTATCCTGATGATACGATAGGGTCCAAAATAAGGGTCCTATAGGCACTTACGTGGCCAGGAGGGTAGGCTTGAATGGTGAACCAAAACAAGGTCACCAACCTTGAAGCTGGCAGTTCGCCGTAGGCGGTTCCGCCGGCTCAGCTCACGGTCAAGAATGTGTCTCAGGTTACTCCCAGCCTGGTTAGCCATAGACTGCTTGTGTTCCAGCCAATCTCCCACAGGGCTCTTGAAGTCCTCAGGAAAGGGGGTTTTGAAGAACCAAGCAGGTCTTCCTCCATGGAACAGTTCGTGGGGGGTGAAACCCGTAGAGGAGCTCCGCTGTGAGTTCATGATCAGCACTGCCCAGGGCACTAGACGTACCCAGTCTTTGGTACGCTCCTGTTTCATTAGGATTCTTAAGTTTTGCTCCACCACACGGTTCTGTCTCTCACAAAGACGGTTAGACGTGTGGGTATAGGGCACACCTGTGGTTGTCTCTACGTTGAGGGCATTTAACACTCGTTTGTACCACCCAGTGCCACCGCGGATGCGTACATCTTCATCAGAGTGCACCTGCTTAGGTGCCCCATAGGGTTCGAACCATTGTTCGACCAACATTTTCACAGTCTGCTCACCTGTGATTTTCTTATTGCAAGGGAACACACGGGTGAAGCGAGATAGGCCACAGGTGACCACTAGGCAACTATCATAGCCGCCGGAGCGTGGTAGCCCGTGGATGAAATCCACATAGAGAAGAGAGTTAGCACAATAGGGTATGGGTAAGCTTGAAATCAGTCCCCTATCCCTACTGTCGCTCTGCTTGCTGGCATGACAGCCACAAGCATCCACAATGGTCTGCATACGAGATCTCAGTTAAGTCAAGGTTAGACTAGAGTACAAACACTCACGGAAGAAGTCCACTGAGCGATTAGCGCCAGTGTGACCAGAGCTGAGATGGGACCACTGTAGGCACCCATTCAGTCGTGCCTCAGGCACAACAATACCGTCCTCGTAGAAGAGGTACTGGTTGTTTTTATACCACTGGTGCCCGTCAATGACACGGGGTTCGAGACCAGTGCTGAGGGTTTGGAGAATTTCTTTATACTCTGACTGATAGTCGGTTAGGCTCCAACCCTCCAGGATTCCAGCAGTGCGCATGGACAGGTCAACTTGGACATCCATACGCTGGAACGCCTCTTTGGCGAGTGCTTCAGAGCTCTCACCTATAAGCGCATCGAAGTTATTGCGCGATATATAGTCAGACAGTTCATTTTTTATACCGGGGATATGATGAACTGTCAGCCTGAAGTGGCTCAGGTAAGTCCACCACCGCTTTAGTTTTGCTTTCTCGGGCGGTGGGCCCTTCTGAAAAGACTTCACAGGTTCCTGGTCACAAAGCCAGACAATAGGGTTAGATCCCAGGAGTCGAGATTGTGACGAAAGCACCAACATACCGGCCAGGAGTTCCTGGTCATAGGTGCTGTAATTCGAACGCGCTTGGTTCCATTTCCAATTCCAGTGTCCCAGTGGCACCAGCCGCCACTCACTGGTAGGATAGTCATGTTTCAAGGAACCATCACGGTTCAGTCCACTAGTACGATAATGGCAGTGGGTTAGTTCAGCTGGGTTAAGCTCCCGCCATTGGTAAATCGTTCCACCTCCCCCTACATCACTGGCATCAGTGATCAGGACTATCTCGCCCTTAGGGCGGGGTACTCCCAGGCAGTTGGAGGAGGCAATTTTCTTCTTCACCTCCTGGAAACACTCCTCCTCTCTGGCGGTCCACCTCCAGGGAGTAGCTTTCTTGATTATGTCAGTGAGGGGGGCAGAGGAGTAGGTAAAATTGTGGATGTGACGCCTATAGAAGTTACAGGCGCCGACAAAACTCCTCACGTCGTGTAGACCCTTCTTAGGGTCATCGCGAATCTGCATGTCCTGAGGGGCTGCCTCTTAGACGCGGCTGGTTTCCACCAGCCACACCCCACGTCGAAACCCAAATATTCCATCTCCTCTTTCAAAAACCCCCATTTTTCGAGTTTGATTCGGAGATGGTTTTCTTGACAAACAATGAAAAATTCACGGAGGAGAAGGACATGGTCCTCTTGGGTATTCGTATCCAAACTCACGTCGTCGATGTGGGCCTCCATTTCTGCACCCCGAGAAATCAACTCCTGTACTAGAGGTCTGCGCCTCAGTATGTACAAAATTTTGTTCATTAGCTCCTGGAAGAGCGCTGGGGCATTAGCCACCCCGAAAGGCATGACCTTCCACTTAAACACACGACCCTTAGGGGTTATAAAAGCCAGCAGCTCCTGAGCTGCGGCGGTTAGGTCTAATTGCCAGAAACCACTGCGTTTGTCCATTTTGGTCTTGTACCTGCATTTGGCAATACGCTCGAGGGTATTTTCCATGTTAGGAATACTCCCTGAGTGGTTCTGGGTTTTCTTGTTGACCTCACGATAGTCAACAACCAGTCGTAGGGCAGTCGACCCTGGTTTAGCCACCAGGAATCAGGGACTGCAGTGATGGGGGTAGTCCCCCTTCTTATATTCCTCCACGAGGCCAGCATCAATACATTCCTGGATCTGGCGCTCGATTTCTTCACCCTGTTCCTGTGCAGCGGGATAGGGACGACGCCTCACTCGCGTCTTTTCCAATTCAGCTTCAGTTTCAGGTCCATCTGGACCAGTTTCTTACAACAGAGGGGGGGCGGCAAGGCACCGAACACCTCCTCATAGGTTAGCAGCAGTTTCTTCAGTCGGGGGTCAAGGTTAAGACTCTCGATTTTCTGCAGGAAATCCTCCCCAGCATGGAGGTTGCTCTTTCCATGTTCTTTCTTTTTCTGCTGATCAGCAGTTTCGGCAGGTACAGAACCATCGTCCCACTCAGGGGAACATTGCTGCCCATAGTGCAAAGAATACACTAGCGGTATCTCAGGATCAGGCAGCGTATAGGAACCATCTCCCTCCTCAGACCAGATGGAGGATTTCCAGGTCTGCCTGAGGTATTGCAGCCGCTCTTGGCGCTCAATAGCTTCAGCCTTCAGGTACAACAGCCGTCGGAGTTCCCGAGTGTCATGCTCAGACAGTGGCATGTTATTAGAAGCAGGCCGCACTAGAGCATCAGGCCTCCGGGCCACGGGTTCACCTGTGTGCATAGGCTGCATGTGTAGCACCGGTTTCTCAACAGGGAAAGTGGGTTCTGAGGTTGACTCTAGATCTACCTCCTCCAGCAACAGCTGGGCTAGGAAGGCACTGTGTTTCAGATCAACAAAGTTGGGATCAACAGGAGGGGGAGTGCTGGCGATCTCAGACAGTTGATCGTCAGCATCCTCCTTAACAGCTGCAGGTTCCCGATATAGTTATCGGGAGATTCACACCCTGTAAGTGTGGCATATAGGTGCTCAGGAGATCGATTTTTGAGATCAGAAAGAGTCAGGCCACGATTATCGGCGATGACGTCTTTCAGTGGCACCTGGTCTAGGTCACACAGGGGTACAGGATTGAGAGATCCATCGACGATGGATAAGAAACTGGCCCACTCAGGGGCCTGCATAGCTGTGTCTGAGTCCTCAGGCACATAGATCGGACCGTCGGGGAGTTGCACCCTTCCCACGGTCATTCGATCTAGCATACGGCGCCAGTAAGCGTGTTCACCAGAGCAGCTCCAGTCAAGGCGGCACATGACAACCCTTCCTCCCTAATAAGCGATTTTGGTTGGAACCTTCGCGAGCAGGGAGAAGGGAGGGTTAGCATACGCTAGGCCCATTGCTTTCGAGAAGAACCGGAAAGCGTTGTTCAAATGTTTCGAGCAGTACAACCTCATGATGTGCTGTTGTTGGCTCGCAAACAATTCCACCTGGATATCATTCAGGTTTACCTGAAGGGCCGCTAGTCCATTTTCAAGAACGTGACGGGTCAATTGGTAGTTTTCAGTACGATAGTTAGTCTTGGATGCGTAGCGCAGCCCAGACTCTTTTTGTCGTGACAGCTCCAAAGGTACGGAGAAGAGCCCACTGCCAAAGTCGCAGTGCAAAGAATGGGGGCGCTGGAGGGACAGCATTTTTACCTGGGGGTTTCTTCGTAGGAAGTTGGTACCAATGACGATGTCAAAGGTGTCGGTGTCCAGCACTCTGCAGTGTTGGGTCACAGTTTCGTCGCCCAGGCATATAGTCACATCGACCCCCCCCAAGGAATGGATGGTACGCCCATCCCCTACTCTTATGGCCACGGTCTTAGTTTTCTTGAAAGTCTTTAACAGGCGCCGGGCCACTATGAAAAGTGTTGCACCGGTGTCAAGCACCGCTCGAAGAACTTGATCCCCGATTTTCACGAGGATCCAGAAAACCAAGTCCTCCTCTTCGGAGCCGCCCCCCTACTCCTCATCAGGGAACTTGACATCCACCCCTGCAGCCATGAGGGACTTGGCCATCCAGGCCAGTGGCCTCTTCTTGGAGTTATTCCCCTCAGGGGAAGCGTTATCCCCCTGTGGGCGCTTCTTGGGGTCACCTTCGGCAGGAGGGGGAGTAGCAGCGGGCGCTGAGGAGCGCCTCTGGGGGTTAGGGGGTCCAACTTTGCCACCCCCCTTGCCAACTCCTTTACCACCTTTATCCCGATTCTGGGGGTTTCTGGTGGGTATTTGGTTCTTTTGGCGTTCCGCCTCCTGCCGCTTGAGTTTATCACTCTCGCGTTTATTTATGTGACACTCGTCCTCGTAGTGACGACGTTTGCCACAATAGCCACAGGTGATGGTACACCTGAAATGATCTTCATGGGTCACAGTTTTTCCATCCTTGGAGTGCTGCTCTTGTTTCATCTGCAGCATACAACTACTGCGGTGGTCGCAGTCAGGGGCATGACAAGGTCCCCCCTTGTCATTAACAGGTTTACAGTAGAACAGAGGGGGTGTACCTGCATCAGGTTTAACCTCATTCATGGCACGTAGGTTACCCCTTCCTTTGCCACCTCCCTGGTTAGCGTTAGTGGGATTTTTAGGCCCTTTCCCTTCGCCACGTTCGGGGGTAGGGGTACCACATCGACGCAAGTGCTTCTTTAGGAATTTCTCCATGTGGGAGTCATTCACCCTCTCAAGAGCTAGCTCAATCAGCAGGTCCACCAGTTCGTCGTACGAGTGGGTCCGGCTCTTCCTCTCAGAGGTAGCGCGGCAGTCATCCCACGTACGTTGGGGAATCTTACTCATGAGCCACAGGTGGGGCTCAGTGGCTCCGTAGGAGCCCACGTTCATCCGTGAAAACATATACTCTAGGTCGCACACGTATTCAGAGACTCGCGCAGCGGAAGGAAACTCAGGGAGCATAGGTAGCTCCTCTATCTGTGTGCGCACACTGAGGTCAGTCTCATAGACTGGGAATGTTTTCTCCAGTCTTTGGAGTACCTCTGCCCAGGTTGAACAGGTTTTCACAATCTGTTTCACCTGTTTTTGCAAAAAATTCTTTTTGCATGAGCGTTTCAGTAGTGAGCATTTGGTGGCCACCTCCACATGGGATTGGCCAGTTAGCAAAAGAAACTCAGCAAATTCTTCTGCCCATTCGGGCAGATTTTTCGGGTCAAACTCCGGCAATTCTAGCTGGATGCTCGCCCGGGCAATCTGTCTTCCCATCTTCCCACCCCCCGGGGTTAGGCCTGAAGGGGAAGGAAATACGCCGGCAATCGGTGCCAGGGCTGACAGCCCTCTTTTCTCGGTCTCCGTCACAGGCACGTCCTGTAATTCAGCAATTGGGACTGTCCTGGCGCGACGATGAAAAGGGCTGGGGCAAGTGACCTTGGGTAGCAACCTGGACACCCTTGATCTTTTGAGATCATCAGCCAAAGTGCTCAATCCGGGTGAAGGTGAGAGTAGTGCTGGCTTGGGTAAGGGTTCAGTGATACCCAATTTAGCCTTGACAGCCTCTGACAGAGCCGTCACATCCGGGTCTTCCAATCCGGATAGAAGTTTGGTCAAAAGATCGGCCGTGCGATCCAGAACCCCATAGGTGGGCTCTGGGCGAAGACGATCCAGACTCTTTTCAGGAGCCATTGAAGATATCGGCAGGTCTGGATGCCATGCTCGCGGGTGCTCGTGTACTCTTGGTCGTCTCGGTAGTGATACTGTGTCCACCATGTCTGTAGATGGCCCCGACTAAAGGAAGGAGCCCATCTCAGTTTGGGGCGGCGACCCGAGGGCATCAAGAGGTATTTCTCCATCTTCTCCTACGGTGGACCTGTGGTACTCCTCGTGGAGCATAAACTCGTCAATTCTCCTTCGTAGGTCCTCTTGTTCTTCAGGACCACCTCCAAGAACGGTAGAAGACGAGGCCGGACAGGCCGACCGGGCGATGGAGGCTTCGACTCGCCTGCGGAGCCTTTGCAGGCTGTCCTCACCATGGGCCGCTAAGGTCTCCATGGTTAATAGTATTGTTCTGGGCGGATTTAGATTCGCCCTTCTGTGCTCTGGATCTTCCTGAGATGCAGATGCTGCTCTGAGTGGCGGTCCACTCTTTGGGTGGGCTACACTTCCAAGTTGTACTTGTACACTTCTGATCGGCCAGGTTCGGGAGGACAGTTGAGTGGACATGTTCAATGTGCTTTTCAGTGTGCTTTTCTTGTGCTTCTGCTCAGAGTCGGTTCGAAAGGTACTCAGGGTTTGCCTCTGCTACAAGAAAGATGTCCTTGATTAGTGCCCTATAGAGTTTGATGAAATCCTGCAGGTTTTTGATGGTGAAATCCCAAAACCAAAGGAGCAAGTAGAGCAAGAACAGGATGTGGATTCGAATCAATGAATAGTTTGAAATCTAGTGTAACACAGAAGGGCTGCAGATAGACAAAGCAGGTATAGATACAAAGATTCAATCACAAATGGATAAAACAAAAGATTTTAAGTGAAAACTGGCCTGACTCTAGCCTCCAAGTTAGCATCAAGCACTTCATGTGCACTCTTTTGGATGAAATGGAGTTGGTTAGGAATATGGGGCAAAGGAGTTAGGCCAGACACAGATTATGACTTGGCGAAGCAACTGAATTCACAAACAGTTAAAACGTACAACCACAATAAGTGGTAGAAACAGTTGAGTATAGGGGTCTTGGGGTGCGAGACCACGAGGCTTAACCTCCAAGGCCTAAAGCATGAAATGTCGATTTCATTTCGGTATATCCTCCATGAAGGAAGATACCTCCGCTCAGTTGAGTGGTAGGGGTGAACTTCGGGGGGGGCTAGGGTTATAACCCTAGTTACTTTGAGAAAGTGTAGTAAAGCTTCAAAAGAGTGATAAAAATAGTTAAGTTAGTCTTAGCATCAACAAAATGTTTTTAAAGGGGGCTTGGCCTGGATCAAGCCCTCCAAGAAAGATATGGCGGTGACTTTTTCTGACTGTGTCTGGACACAAATCGTCGGGGGGGGGGTTTATGCAAACATAAATGTTGTCCATGATCTCGGGTTGAATTATAGTAGCTTGTGTTTTCACTGTGTTTCCACATGACCACAAGAAGTCTGTAAAATCATTCCCCAAGGTTGCAAGATTCAATATAAATGTTAAGAAAAGCAATACGAGTGAAAATGTAGAAGTGTACTTGGGCATATGCTGCACACAGATTTCATAGTAACACAAAATCGGAGAGTAGTCTAGGATGGACTAATCCCCTGCCAAAACCAGTGCATGGTTCCGGGGGTGGGGGCCAAACTTTGATGTCCATTCGTATGCCAGGATGGTGTTGTGGTTTGTTTCTTGGGAACTCGAGTTGTACTCCTGTGCCTCTTTGTTTCTCAAAATCCGAAATCCTAAATCCCAAATTGACAAACCTCGCAGGATCTTTAGACGGGGCACCAATAATAACACAATCTCGATGACATAAACCCTGTTCAGAGATCGAAGTATCTTACAGCGCTCATTCAGAGTTGGCATTCGATGCTTCTTTATTATTCACAGACTGCAGTGCGATTGCGACTGCGACTTGCGACTTGCGCGCTGCTGCGCTGCTGCTGTTCGAAGCCATAACACTACCCCCCCCTTGAGACCTCGAAGAGGTCTCACTCATCTGGCTAGGCGTCACATTGTCGGATTTGCAAAGCAGGCCCAGAAAAAAAAATTTGGACCTCGACATGTGTTGGCTACAGAAGCACAACAGTGGTCGAAACTCACACACTGAGGTGCAGTCATGGTATACCTGTCGTCAGCGCCTCATTCATACGCCGTGTTCGACTCTGCCACGGCTGTGTCTTGGCGGAAGCTGCAGAAGACAACTTCACCAGGCACACTGCACGGGCGCTGTACCCACAGCAAGGCTGTGGGCACATCGAACCATAACATACCATAACATTGGGCACAGCTATCGAAGCTGGTTGCCCAGCAGACAAACAACCAATACGTCTGTCAACTGGACAGGACATATGAAGGCAGCCGATACCATTAATGGCATCCAGCCTGTTCGACAAGCCATTACTTGGCATCCAGACATGTCGAATCAGCCATTACTTGCCATCCAGACATGTCGAATCAGCAGTCCGTGCCCCACGTAAACGTGGATGAACGATCCACCTGGAGTCGACATACTTCGTACACTTCCTTCAGTGTCTCGACGCCAGCAATGAAATTGAAGGTGTCATGACCCGTGTAGTGTCGACGGATATCACTTTCGAGGGCACGCTTCTGAATCAGGATACCAGATCGATGGTTCAGCAATCGAAGGTTGGGATCACCAGGTCGGCCGTCGACGGGGCACTTGTACTGGAATACGAAGACATGTTCACGGGCAAGCGCTCGAAATTGTCCAGGTCCCAATGTTTGTGCCTTGGTCGAATGGAACTCGCAAAGGTTCGACAGTTTCCAAGCGTTCTCGCTCCACAAATCGGTCCGATTGGTGACCTCGAAGGAGTACCCGTCATGTCGACCATTAGACCATCGATAGGTTTCTTTCGAACCAGTACCAGCGGCCATGCTGTGGTAGAACTGACCGGTTCGCGTGTTGACTCGCCACCATGGCGTGTCAGCAATCGAAAGTCGTCGCAAAACAATGATGGCACTGACGTCATCGACTCCAGGACCGAGGGCATATCGGTCAATGACGTCAAGCATGTCGGTTCAAGAAGCTTCTTCTTGGAGTCGACCGAGGTGTTGATGTACATACTGACCATCAGCGAGAGAAATCTGCAGAGCAAATCGAACCGCTTCTGCAGTCACAAGGCTCGAAGCTGTGTCAACAATGACCGCTTCGAGGACTTGGTCTCGGCAGCCGACCTTGCGTCGATGTGCAGTCTTGAAATCATCATGGATCGGCGTGAGGTACTTGAAGAACAGGATGTCGAAGTGGTGCTGATAGGCGTTCGACTCTGCCGACAAAAACGGGGTCCGGGTGGAATGGGTCACTCGCAGGCGAGTCGGTTTTCTTGATCTCCGCCCGTTCATCAGCATAGACATCCCTTCGGAACTGGAGCGCTCGACGCCAACGTTGTCCACCTTCGTATCCGGCCTCGTAGGGGGACATGAGGTATTTCGAGGTACCCAGGCGTCGAACCAAATCGCCGGCGTCCACAAAAGGAAAGAGGTTGACATACTCTTCACTGGACGAGTGAAGGGCAGCAACTCGTCGAATTGCCTTATCGAAGTCGTGGTATCCGAGCCGTCCGGGTCCAGTCTGGTATATCGTCGCCAACTGGACAAGGTCGATGGGGGCACCTGGTGCGACATCGTTGTACGCATAGGGTTCGGTCTGTTCTCCGAGTTGAAAGTACTCGTGGAGCTGGACTGCAAGGTCCTGTGTTCGATGTGGAGCACACCCATGCCGCTTATACCCAAGTCGAGAGGTGCCTCGTAGACCTCGCAGTTGATGTCGGCGAAGAAGCAAATCGACTTTGTACGCGAGAAAGGGGGCTCGATCTTCGAAGAGCCAGTCGGTCGCCTGCCAAACCTTCTGGAGACCGCGGATAACTCCAAGGATCGAAACGACAACAAGAGCTTCTCGTTTCATCCTGTCCTGGGTCCAGAGGCGTCGATACCTGAAGATCAGGTCGATTCCATCGGCAACGTTTATCAGGTCGTCGATTCCTGAGATCTCTCGATGGATACAGTTGAGTCGAGCAATTTGACTCGGCAGGCCATATTCGGTGAGGTTTTGTCGGAATCTCCAATCGAGTTCTTCGTCGCAGCGTCGCCATTCTACGAGGGCCGCTCGAAGGTTCTGGCAAGCCATTCCGATTTTTGTATACCACTGGTAGCCCCGCTTGCCACCGACATTCCCACGCTCATCGAAAGATGTGTCAGGAGCGCTTCGCGCCAGCTCGTAAAGAAATGGTGCGGTCTGTCCCCAACTGTCTATGTTGATGGTCTTGCCTAACTCGGAGATAGTGGCATTCCTGTTCGTCACAACTGCGGCATGGCGTTCCTTCAGGAACATGTGCCTTCCGCGTTGACCAGACGTTCCGCTCGACGCAATAGTGAGTACCGATGGTTCGAGCTTGGTGTATTCCGTTTTCATTGGATCATCCTCGTGTGTCCCAAATTAATAGGGTGGCTTCAATCCGAACGTACCCAAGTGTCGGAGTTTTTTGACGGTCTCGATTTCATGGTTGTACTGCGGCATGTTATAGGGCTGCCATATCGGTTCCGGCACCGGCACAGAATCGTAGCTGGGCGGTGGTGTCGACCAAAATTTTTGTGTGGCCTCGAACGCTGAGGGCTCGTACGGATATTCCTCTTCGTCGTCGGACTCGAGCCAGGGTTCATCGTCGTCGTTGTAGTAATAGGAGTCCGATTGGTTCGTTCGAGTAGAAGCTTGCGTCTTTGGGGCATTCGACTGCCAGGATTGGTCGACCCAGTCGTTGGGGGCAGCGGTATCGTTGTTGTTATAGCTGGAGGTATTCGGCTCTCCGGTATTCGGTCCCCACGACGGTCCGTCCCTGGATGGCTTTGATGTCCAGGTGTTCGGCCTGGATGTCCAAGAACTGTCGACCCATCCGGGCGCTCCCTTGCCTCCTTTCCACGGGCCTCCTTTTCCTTTCGAGCTCCCAGCATATGCCGACTGGCTGTAGTTCGGCGGTTCGAATGGATCGAGAGGTCGACTCGGACGAGCCGGCGCTGATTTTGCCGACAAACAGCGGCCAGCTGAAGTTGTCGTCGCTGGGGGTTTGGCACCAACATTGTCATTGATCGCGTCAACATCGATGACGTCCGGTGATGCTCGAGAAGGTGGAGGTCGAGAGGAAGTTCGGGGCGTCCGGGATGTAGTACCGTAGGCAGAGGCTCCGGCGGTCGACCCGGAACCTCGCATGAGTTTTTCGAATAACCACGCTGCAGAGAAGAGTAAGGTTACTCAGGGCGGAGTCGAAGAAACTCAAGGTACACAGGATCCTGCTCTAGAGCCTTGCTCGACTCCCAACACCATGTGTCGTCATCCCATTCACAACGGTACAGGAACGTGCGGCGCTTTTTAGATCCCACTCGACGTCTAGCCACAATCTTGACAAGTCGAGGAGATTCTCCAGTTTTGACAGGGGGCATCGGGAACTCCCACACCGGCTGTCCCTCTCGATGGACGTAGGGCTTTATGCTGTCTCGATTGAAAACTCGCAACTCGTGGGAGGGGGCAGGGATGTCCAGTTTAACATTCTCGCCCTTGTTCAGTACCTCGAGATTTTTGTAAGGGCCGCACCAGACAACATCGAGTTTCCCTTTATGTCGATATTCCAGTACCAACACCCACCATCGTTCACCGACTTCAGGCACTCGAACGTGTCGGTCCATTTGCAGGACCACATACATCTGGCGTCGACGTTCCTCGGCAAGCATTGCACGCACAAAATGGAAGGTACGTTCCGCTCGTTGCATGTAATCATTCACGGTCGATGGTTCATGTGCATGAGAAGTCATTCGGGGAAAATCCAATGGAAAATGGGGTGTTCGTCCTTCATCTATCTCGAACGGGAATAGCCGAAGGCGATTGGATGTCAGGTTGTTGAACTGAATCTCGGCAAACAGGAGGTCGACATCCCCCTCGTTGCTGCCGAAGATGCCGTGTGTACGCAGGCGCTGGAGTATCGACTGGTTGCTGCGCTCCGCCAGGCCATTGCCTCGAGGGCGGTTGGCCACTGTTTGATGCATCTCAATCTTGAAACGCTGAGCCAACTCCTTCCACGCCTGAGACTCGAACAGCTTGTCTCGGTCAGAAACAATTTGTCGAGGGCATCCTTTCAGTCAAACTACTACACGCAGGAACACATAGATAAGGTCTTCGGCTGTCATATCCTTGCAACAAGGGATGAACATTCCACGCTTGGAGAATCGGTCAACTACAGTCATGATGGCGTCATGGCCCCTTGTGGTCGGCGGCAATCCTGAAACCCAAACGATGGACACACTGTGCCATTTGGTACCGGGCCCCGGTAATGGTCTTGGCACTCTGGCGGTGTCGACTCGCCTTGATTTAGCCGCTCGACAGACATCGCAACTTAGTATGTATCGTTCGACGTAGTGTCGGAGGTGCGAACATACGTAGTCGCGCTTAATCAGGGCCATGGTTCGAAGGACACCTGAATGGCCATAGAACTCCGACCCGTGATACATAGCCACAATCGACGTAACCAGTGTTCGAGGGACAAGCACACGTTTGCCCATCGTCGACAAATGGAGGAATTTGCCATCATCCAAGGACAAATTGGCATCGCGAACCTGGTGTCGTGCCGCAGGGCTTCCAACCGCAACTTCGTAGATGTGCTTCGTCCGTGGGTCTTCTCGATAGGCTGCTGCCCACACAGCTGTCGAAGTCAAGTCTTTGCACTGATAATGTCGATGTACTCGGCGGTGCGTACCTTTAAGACTCAAAGGGTACGGCGTGTTCGACCCAACCTTCGGCAAGGGAACTGATTGTAATGTGCCATCACGGTGACGTCAAGAGCGAATCAGTTCCGCCATGGTTGGAGCATATCGAAGTTCATTGCCAAAAGTGACTCGAAGAGGGCGATCCATGCCCATATCGGGAAGGTCGTCGGTGTCGGCGGGTCTGTCTGGCTCGTTGCCAGCCTCATCGAGATGCATGTCTCTTAGGCGGCTCAAGTTTCACGGTGAAAATGTGCCCAAAACTGCCTCTCTACGGCACTGCGAAAAAATAGTCCTTTTGGGGGGGACGTAAAACACAAGAACCAAAAATCCCGTGAAAAGCAATTAACTGGTCCATTTTCCTTTATTTTCAACAAAACCGACTGCCCGGGAAAATTATTCATTTACACAAAAATGAAGTTCTTATTTGGGAAAACCACGATTAACCCTAACCCTAACCCTAACCCTAACCCTAACCCTAACCCTAACCACGATTTTTTCACAAAATTTCTCGGCAAAAGCCTGTCCAGGCATGGCTGTGTGCCATGCAGTGTGACACAATAGCGCAGTTGCAACGGTGCGTTCGTATTTTAAAAGTGTGTCCCCCATGTTCAAACGGTCTAACAGACACATAACAATCTGCAATCCCTCTGAAGCAAAAACACCCGTGTTGGCCGTCTCCCCAGCCCAATTGCACTGCCTAACGAGGTGTCCTAGGTATAGTAACATGGGACAGCATTTTGTTAACAGAACCTGCATGGCCTTACACACAGCGTAACGGAGGCGACTTCGCCGATTTGCAGGACGTGCCAGCTCAATGGAATGACATTTTCGGTTAAGGCGCCGTATGTGGGGGCCCATACCCAACAGCAGTGCACCAGCAGTTATCTCCATTGTGATCAGCTTGGGAAAACAGTGGACTGTGTCACCGCTGCGCAACAAACCCTTACGGAAAAAAGTCACAATCGGCCAAAATGAGTGAAATGTTTGTGTAACGCAAAATTTGTACGCGTGCCAGAAACCATATAATATAGGGTGTGAACGCAAAAAAAGCCGGACGTTCCAACCCGTTGTTTTTTCACCGTACATCATCTTACAAATGCGCTAATGGATGTTCTCATCACATAGAACAGGGACAACTGGTCGGGTGTGCTGCGCCAAGTCCCTAGTAAATTGCAGTAGGTTAAGAAGCGATACGTTGCCGCTTACCTTTTCTTTGCTTAGACAAAGGGGTCGCCAATGTGGTCTCTTGGCAGACACAGGGCGAATAATGTCTAGCGGTGCCCTAATGTTTTGCACAACAGGTCGCGTGCTTGCAAATCCTAGATCGTGCAGGATACGTGCAAACGTTCCCTCGGTGTTTCCCAGCATGCGTGCAACAACAGGAACACGCCGTTCAAGCTCTTCGAGGCTAGGATGACCATGCCAGTAGCGCGGTGCATCCTTCAGTAGCAACACAGCCAACGCTGTTGCGTTCAGGATTTTCTCGTTCTTGTCAGGATTTGTGGTAAACTGTTTGTTGTACCAGTTGTCCATCCACAACACAACCCACTGTTGGTGTATTTTGTTCCATGTAGTCTGTAACCTGACTGCGGCCCTCTCCTTCAGCGAAGGTGCGCTGTATCGCGCCAGACCCGACCTTGCTAAAATGCGACGCTGCGCCCTACTGCCCTCTACCGCAACAACTGACTTTGGTTTTCCCTGGTATGGAACTGCGCGGTGGCGCATCAGCAAATAAAGGCGCCAAGCCTCCTCTATCAAAACACCAACCCATCTCTTGCCCTCGGCCGCAATCGCCCTTTCAACGCTGCAACGCGTCCGTTCATTTTTGCGCAGACGCAGAAAAAACACAATCAACAATCGCACGCCCTCGTCCCCCTGTTGTAGTCCTTCCCACAGTTCTTCTGCCGTGTGGTACGGCGGTTCCTCTGAGCAGACATCGCGGAAAACTCCGGATGCTGCGGCGACTGTCTTCTCAAGGTCAAGGTCTTTTCGCAGGGGCATTGTTGCTGTGAAGAATGAATGCTTACCTGTATCTATGTAAAAATCGCTGTTTGAAAAACTTTCTTGATTTCAAACATCTTTTGAAAAATAAATGCCTTTGGCTGAAATACCCTCTATGGTTCAGGAAGAAGCCTCAAGACCTCAATTCACACCAACAGGTAGCAAGGCAAGCCCACAAGAAGCAATGCAATGCGATCACAGAATCCTGGATAAGCGGCGTCCCCAACAGTACGCGTTTCGGCTTAAAGTAAGCCCTCATCAGCTGAAAACAAACAAAAATCAATCCGGCAGGCCCAAAAAATAGACAAATCAACAAATAGTGCCAAAACATATAGCCACAGGAGAAGGCACGCGCGTCATGACCCAATGGGCTGCTGGAGCGCGCGCAAGGCCCAGCGCCTGAACAAGCGCTTAATGTTAGGCAGAGGGCGAAGAATAGCAAAGAGCTCGAGGCCGGGAATGAAGGGTAGTTTCGATTTCAAACCATGCACCACGCTGGACCAACGAAGGGGTAGCGCTGAGTGGTGTACCACCTTTAGGACATGCACAATGGGGCCTATAGTTGAGTGTGGATTTTGCTCGACTTGGCTCAAAGAGACAATGTGTGAATTTACTACATCCCTCCCACCACCACTAGCAGCAGAGTCACGGCGGAGTGTAGTGTATTTATGCCTATCATCCCAATCAATAGCTTGTGCCTGGATAACGTGTTTGGGGTAATTGAGAAACAACAAGGCTCGGATAAGTCGTTGGCAACACAATCTGTAAAAAGAGCAAGAAGAGCAAATTCTAATATAGCGAATGAACTCCCCCCTCACCCACGCGATTCTAATGTGCCTAGGCACATTCGCATCCCAACGGATGTAGGAGCACGTATGTGTGGGCTTCCAATACACGGAGGTTTTAAGGGGGCAAAGCGCCACGATGTGCACATCCAAAAAATGAATATCCGACACCCTATCCGTCACCTCGAAAGACCATGGGAGGTTCGGGGGATAGATCACATCCAGGTGTTGTTTCACCACCGTGTGGGAAGAGCTGTGCAGGATAAGTCCATCGTCTAAGAAACGGAAGAGCAAACAATCACTCGGTAGGCGACCCGCATGTTCGTAACTTCTTAAAGTCAGCTGCGCCCATGGAGGCGCTGCGTTCGTGCCCATTGGCCACCCTTGGGCCTGGCGATAGACACCCAGACCCGGACTCAGGAATACGGTGTGCATATATACAAAATGCAGTAAAGCGAGACCAATGGTGGGGGCAGGGCACTGTAACTCGAAGTAAGGGAGGTCACAACCCAATTCATGCATGGCGAACTGATTAATGGGGGTGAAAACAAAATCCAAGAATGCTAACTCGACCTTAGAGATGTGAAGGGTGGAGCGATCACAATTGTAGAAGACATTCTTCCAACGTCTGTGATTCGCTTGTCGCATGCACCATTTTCGGTTAACCGTAACTGTCTGGTGATCCCACATTTGACTAGTTAATCCTGATTGCGGTAGCCAGTTGCGGCGCGCTACCATCGCTGTTGGGCAGTGAAGCCAGCGGTGACCACAGTATGAAAACCGGAGATGCTGGCGGGACCTGTATGGGCGCCCATGCAGCAGCGCCGCATCAAGGGAATGTACATGCTGTGTAGTTGGTGGATCTGTCCAATTTTGGTTTCTATGAGCGCTTGTGACCTCCATTGCGCGAAGCCTCGCGCAATGATCACCGAAACTTTAATGTTTCTCATGCGCCGTTCCATGCGCGAGGCCTCGCGCTTGAAACTGCAGGTTGTTCCGGAACATTTATACTTTTCAAGATTCTTGGGTACACACTAGTTGAAGTTCATTCGTTAATAGATCTCTCTCTATCACGCAATCATGAGAATTGTACTAAGTTACGTGTATAAATACGACAGGGTTCGATTTTTCGACAACCTGCCTAATGCATCGTGCTGTAGCACATTAATCTGACACAAATGAACGCCTTTGCGCGAGGCCTCGCGCAAAGAATTGTCACCAAACAATACTTTTCCCTGTCTCGCCCATGGGACACATCATTCTTATAGAAATAGTTAATCTGCCATACTTGTTTGCGACGCTTTTAAAATATCCATCAAAACAACTATTTTTTGATGTCTTTGGAAACCTGTCATTTTCCTACCTTTTCCTTCGTTTTTGACCATGCAACTTGAGCCGCCTAAGTGTCTGGTTGGTGTGAATACTCAGCCACGATCTCGTCGGATGGTACTGGCTCCAGTCCCAGGTCCTCCGGCTCGACAGTCCTCGCGTCTGATGGTAGCGGCTCCAGGTCCTCCGGTTCGACGGCGGGTTCAGTGTGGAATTGGGGGGCTGGTTCCGCAAGTTCATCAGCGTCAAGATCCTTCCCCACGGAGCGTCCGCTTCGAAGCGAAACGTACAGGTGGTCGTACGGCTGGGGCCACACCTCGTCATGAGAGAATGAATCTTCGAGTACATGTAGGAACTCATCGACAGGTTCTCCTTCCGGTGAAGACCAATTTTCGACCAGGGGAATTGCGAAAGCCCGTGTACGTGTGGCATTTTCGACATCCATCAACTGTTGCGAAGTCAGGCGGGAGCAGGCGTCTGCTGCGGGATTCTCGAGGCCCGGTACGTACCACAACGTCAGGTTGTATTCTTCGAGGAATGGGGACCATCGTGCTTGCCGTGGTGTCAGCGGTCGAGGACATGTCTTGAGATATCGAAGACTTTCGTGGTCAGTGTGCACGTGCACCTGCTGCGGTCCTCGAAGTAGGTGAAACCATTGTTTCAAGGCTAATACGATGGCCAACAACTCCTGTTCTCGAATCGGGTATCGAGTTTTGGCAGGCTGAATTCTCCGCGACATGAAGGCAATAGGTCGAAGATGTCCCTTGTACTTTCCATGCGCACATCGTTGCGCCAGCGTAGCACCCACGCAGTCTTTCGAAGCGTCTGTGTACAGGTGATATGGCTATCGAGGGTGGATAGCACTGAGATGTGTCGCATTGATCATCGCCTGCTTCAGCTTGTCGAAGGAAGCGTGATGGACAGCTGTCCATTCGCACTCGAAGTCTGACTTAAACATCGCGGTCAGAGGGGCTGCGACAGCTTGGAACCCTTCGACAAACTGCTGGTAAAATCCACACATTCCAATGAATTGTCGAACTTCATGAACCGTAATTGGCGGAGGCCAACCTCGAATGACCTTGATCTTTTCGGGGTCCATGTGTACTCCATCTTTGTCGATGATGTATCCACAGAAGGGTACTCGACTCTGGAAGAATGTGGATTTATCGATGCAGGGAAAGAGCTGGTGTTTACGGAGTAGGTTTGAGGTTTGAGGTTTGATTTTGCGGGTACTAGACGCCTTTTGGCCCCGGGGGGCCACCTGGTCGGGCCAGGTGATATCCTCCCCACCGGATCCTACTGGGGGGCCCTCCAAGACGCACCTCCTGCCTGGTGGCGGAGTCCCCCGGGTTCACAGGGCTCGGAGCCCCGTCCCTCCCCGGCTTCCCCGTTTCGCCACTCCCCGGTCAGTGCATCAATTCGCAGCCGTGGCTGCGGGCGCTTACCCAACGTGTCGCCCCCCTAATGCGTGGTCGCACGGGGCGCCGGCGCCGCCGGGCCCGTGCTACTGGCTTGTCGCCAGTGGGACCCCCTTGGGCTGGCGCGGAGGCTGCCTAGCCTAGGGGTTGGGGCGTGGCGCAGTGCGCCACTACTGCCTGCGGGTGCAGTGCCCCGTCCGTGTGTGCGCGGCGCTCGCGGCCGGTTTGGGGGGCTCGGGCCGGTACCTGGTGTTGTGTCTCTCCCGTTTCCCCCTTCCCGACCCGCGTGTCCCGCGCTGCGTGTGGCGGGCCGTCCCGTCCGGGTGTCCCTTACCCTCGCCCGCTGGTACGCCATTCCACGCGGTCTGTGCGTTCCGCGAGCTCGGTCCGGTTGCGCTTCTGGTAGTCCCCGCGTGCCCTTTGCGTGTGTGTGCGCTCGCGCTCCCGCGGCGTCCGCTCCCCTCTCCCCTGGGTGGTGTGGCGTGCGCACCTCGCGCGGTCCCGGCGTTTACGGTGTTTACGGAGTAGTTCATGTACCAAATCGAGATGTCGTTGGTGTTCATCCGCATCCTTCAAGAAGACGAGGATGTCGTCGATGTACACACATACAAAGATCTCCAGGTGGTCCCGAAGGACATCATTCACGACGCGTTGGAACGTTGATGGCGCATTACAAACGCCAAAGGGCATAACAACCCACTCGAAGGCGCCAAACTGTGTGTTGAAGGCGGTTTTCTCGATATCTTCGTCTTGGATTCGGATCTGGTGGAACCCACTAACAAGGTCGATCTTCGAGAATACGGTGGAACCCTCCAGTGTACTCAAGATGGATTGGATCGATGGCAAAGGACACCGATCTCGTACAGTCCGCGTATTCAACACTTGGTAGTCGACGCACATGCGCCATTTACCATTCGCTTTCTTCACCAGTAGGCAACCCACTCCGTATGGACTCGAGGATGGTCTGATCCGACCAGATCGATGTAACTTGTCCAACTGTCGTCGAAGTTCATCTAGTTGGCTTGGGTCCATTGTGGAAGGGTGTACCCACGGTGGATTGTCTTCCGAATCGAGGCGTATTCGTTGATCTCTTCCAGGTCGATACGGAGGTAGGTCTCCATAATCCGCTTTCTCCCGGTCGTAGAGGTCCGCCCACTTGTGTAATCGGTTCGGCAGTTTGCGTCGAATGGGGTCAAGCCCGTGATCATTGCCATCACTGGCTTGCAACTTATACATTTGATCGACCGGCACTGCTGCTCGAGGCATGCAGCGCAGAAATACTTGATCTCCCGTGAGATCGGATCGACGGATCTCTCTTTTGAGTTTCGGCAACGAAATGTACTCAATCTCCATATCGCTGCACTCCTCATCGGTGATACCATCCTCCGTTTCGGACTCATCGTACATGTCAGTACCGCGCTGAACGTGTGTCGACGAGTGTAGGTCAAGGTGTTCTCTGGCATGTGGGGTAGGATTCCCAACCGGACTCGCTTTTGAGGAACTAGATGAAAGTATCGAAAGAAGGTCCAACTTCGAAGCAGCTTTAAACTGTAGCTGGGTGGAATGCCTTGATTCGCCAAAAGATAACCGGTACGAATTCGAACCATGTTGGATGTCGGCGTACCGTTTCTTCCAGTTGACAGTTGGATTGTAGCTTCGAAGCCATGGTAGTCCAAGTACTACATCCGGCAAAATCCCTAAGACCTTGAAGTGATGACGAAATACAAGCTCTCCAACTCGAACATAAGCTCTCGTGTAGTACCGTACTTCGACTTGGACACCTCCGGCTGTCAAGACTTGTCCAGGGTTTCTCAGTTTATAGAGGGGAAGTTGCGCCCTCTTTGCAGTTTGCATCGACATAAAGTCGCTGGTCGCTCCGCAGTCGACCAACAGGTCCACGCTGGAGTCAAAGGAGTCTTCACGACATGCGCAAATGCGCCCTCGAACCGTGAACAGAGACGCATGCTCAGGTTCGGTTCCTTTGACATTGACACCTCCAAGTGTCGAATTCTTTTCGGGTTTATCGGTGCTGGTGGTGGTGTCCAGCTCTTCTCGAAGATGTCCGCCACCAGGTCTTCGGAATTGTTTTCTAGGCCGTTGTAGGCCTTTCTCTGCTCTTGTAGCGGGATCGAAACCGTCCCTTGCTGTCTCGACTTTGATCTCGTCTCGGTGTGTTCGACCTTGATTCCCGACGTTCTCGTCCTCGGGATGGCGGTCGACCTTTTGGACAGTCACGGGCCAAGTGGCCTTGTTCACCACAATTGTAGCAACGCCTACTTTCTCGACCATCTTGGCGTCCACCATCTTGGCGTCCGAACCGTTCATTATGACGTTCACCAATGTAGGCATGTAGCTCTTCTCGGAGCTTGCCAATTGCATCGAGGTTCATCGGCTCTGCCACGGTCGAAGCCGTGGGCGCAGCAGATGGAGTGGGCATGGGGTTGACGTGTGGCGTTGGCATAGGGTTGGATGGGAATGTGGAAGTCGAAGTAGGTGGAACCATCATAGGCAGGGAGAGGTCTTGACACTGCAGGACCCAGGGTGTGATCTAATGTCGTTCTCGATGTGTTTTGTACCTCTTCTAGCTGATACCCAGCCGCAATGTAGGCTTCCGCGATGGTCTCTACCAAGGTATCGAATCCAAATGGCCTATTAGAACGCCATCTCGAACGGACTTCAACGATGTACTGCCGACGAACAGCGTCATTCGACAAACCTTCAACAAATCGAGAGTTGACGAGGTAACCCATCTGGAGGTCACTGGTGTTAACCTTCGACTTGATGATGCAAGTATGAAAATCCCGAACGTAATCTGCATGTCGAGGGAACTCGCTCTCTTTCAAGCTCAACATCCTCGACAAATACACTGGCTCATGGGATATGCAGTCGAAACGTTGGCCTAACACACGCATCAGCTCGAACCAGTCATCCTGTACAGCCTTCGTCAAGCTATGATAATACTCGGCAGCATCACCATCGAGGAGGAATGAAATGGTTGTCGCCTGATCGACGGCTGGGGTGATATCCGACAGGGTGAAGGCTCGTAACAAATCCTCCTTCCATGTTCGAAACTCTCCACATCCAAGTCTTCCAGAGAACCTCTTGACCAGTTTGTTCAAGCGCTCGACACGGCGACCCCAAATCTCTTGCGTAGGAGCACGTTGGACTGCGAACTGATGTGCTGGGTGTGGTTCGAAGGCAGGTGGATGTGGAGGTGGTTGTTGTGGAGGGTGAGGTGAGCTGCTCGGCGGTGCATACAGCGGTTGATTCGAAGAAGGCGGTGGTTGTTGATGGGGCTGTGGTTGTGGTTGTGGAAATCTGGATGTTGTTCGAAGGTGGTTGACTCGAAGTTCGTACAAACTTGTTGAGCAAGGCATAACATTGCGACAATTCATGCTCTACGCGTCGAAGTTCGTTTGCTGCAGCTTGAGTTGCATTTTCTGTCGAGGACTGCAAAGCGTCGACTCGCTGACCAGTTGTTGCAGTAGCACTTGGTGCTGTTGCCTGCAATGCATCGATGCGTTGTTCCAATTCGATAACTTTGGCTTGAGTATCTGCAAGCTTCTGCGGACAGCTGTGAAGATCACGAGAGAGACATGGAAACCACTCACTTTCTCGACTTGCGATGCACTCTGCAATGAACTTTTCTAACGAAAGCGAAAATTCGTGATGCAAGGGTGAATCACTTCGAAACAGACTGTCTCTGATGAAGTGCAGCATAGCTGCATCGTCTAAGGACCGCTCCATTGTAGACCGAAATCCAAATCAAGTTGACGGCGTCGAAGATTGAGCTCGAAATTGATCTCCCCGCCACCTAGCTGGCCACCACTTGTTGTGGTTTGTTTCTTGGGAACTCGACTTTTACTCCTGTGCCTGTTTGTTCCTCAAAATCCGAAATCCAAAATCCCAAATCGACAAACCTCGCAGGATCTTTAGACGGGGCACCAATAATAACACGATCTCGAAGACATAAACCCTGTTCAGAGATTGAAGTATCTTACAGCGCTCATTCACAGTTGGCATTCGGTGCCTCTTTATTATTCACAGACTGCAGTGCGATTGCAATTGCGACTTGCGACTTGCGCGCTGCTGCGCTGCTGCTGTTGGAAGCCATAACAATGGTGTCTTTATGTCAAGCACGGGGGCCTACCCTCATGGGCAATAGCCATCCCTCTGGGTGTCCCCTTATTTCGATCCAACTGCTATTTGCATCGGGTACGGCAGCGTAAAGTGGTGTAAGGCCCGTGTAAAGTGGTGTAAGGCCCGTGTAAAGTGGTGTAAGGCCCGTGTAAAGTGGTGTAAGGCCCGTGTAAAGTGGGGTAAGGCCCGTGTAAAGTGGTTTAAGGCCCGTGTAAAGTGGTGTAAGGTCCGTGTAAAGTCGTGTAAGGTCCGTGCAAAGTGGTGTAAGGCCCGTGCAAAGTGGTGGAAGGCCCGTGTAAAGTGGTGTAAGACACGTGCAAAGTGGTGTAAGGCCCGTGTAAAGTGGTGTAAGGCCCCTGTAAAGTGGTGTAAGGCCCGTGTAAAGTGGTGTAAGGCCCCTGTAAAGTGGTGTAAGGCCCGTGCAAAGTGGTGTAAGGCACGTGTAGAGTGGTGTAAGGCCCGTGTAAAGTGGTGTAAGGCCCGTGTAAAGTGGGGTAAGGCCCGTGTAAAGTGGTGTAAGGCCCGTGTAAAGTGGTGTAAGGCTCGTGTAAAGTGGGGTAAGGCCCGTGTAAAGTGGTGTAAGGTCTGTGTAAAGTGGTTTAAGGCCGGTGTGAAGTGGTGTAAGGCCCGTGTAAAGTGGTGTAAGGTCCGTGCAAAGTGGTGTAAGGCCCGTGTAAAGTGGTGTAAGGCCCGTGTAAAGTGGTGTAAGGCACGTCTAAAGTGGTGTAAGGCCCGTGTAAAGTGGTGTAAGGCCTGTGTAAGGTGGTGTAAGGCCCGTGTAAAGTGGTGTAAGACCCGTGTAGAGTGGTGTAAGGACCGTGTAAAGTGGTGTAAGGCCCGTGTAAAGTGGTGTAAGGCCCGTGTAAAGTGGTGTAAGGCCCGTGTAAAGTGGGGTAAGGCCCGTGTAAAGTGGTGGAAGGCCCGTGTAAAGTGGTGTCAGGTCCGTGTAAAGTCGTGTAAGGTCCGTGCAAAGTGGTGTAAGGCCCGTGTAAACTGGTGTAAGGCCCGTGTAAAGAGGTGTCAGGTCCGTGTAAAGTGGTGTAAGGTCCGTGTAAAGTGGTGTAAGGTGAGTGTAAGTGGTGTAGGGCCCGTGTAAAGTGGTGTAAGGCCCGTGTAAGTGGTGTAAGGCCCGTGTAAAGTGGTGTAAGGCCCGTGTAAAGTGGTGTAAGGCCCGTGTAAAGTCGTGTAAGGCCCGTGTAAAGTGGTGTCAGGACCGTGTAAAGTGGTGTAAGGCCCGTGTAGAGTGGTGTAAGGACCGTGTAAAGTGGTGTAAGGCCCGTGTAAAGTGGTGTAAGGCCCGCGTAAAGTGGTGTAAGGCCCGTGTAAAGTGGCAGAAGGCCCGTGTAAAGTGGGGTCAGGCCCGTATAAAGTGGTGTAAGGTCCGTGTAAAGTCGTGTAAGGTCCGTGCGAAGTGGTGTAAGGCCCGTGTAAAGTGGTGTAAGGCCCGTGTAAAGTGGTGTAAGGTCCGTGTAAAGTGGTGTAAAGCCCGTGTAAAGTGGTGTCAGGTCCGTGTAAAGTGGTGTAAGGTCCGTGCAAAGTGGTGTCAGGCCCGTGTAAAGTGGTATAAGGCCCGAGTAAAGTGGTGTAAGGCCCGTGTAAAGTGGTGTAAGGCCCGAGTAAAGTGGTGTAAGGCCCGTGTAAAGTGGTGTAAGGCCCGAGTAAAGTGGTGTAAGGCCCGAGTAAAGTGGTGTAAGGCCCGTGTAAAGTGGTGTAAGGCCCGAGTAAAGTGGTGTAAGGCCCGTGTAAAGTGGTGTAAGGCCCGAGTAAAGTGGTGTAAGGCCCGAGTAAAGTGGTGTAAGGCCCGTGTAAAGTGGTGTAAGGTCCGTGTAAAGTGGTGTAAAGCCCGTGTAAAGTGGTGTCAGGTCCGTGTAAAGTGGTGTAAGGTCCGTGCAAAGTGGTGTCAGGCCCGTGTAAAGTGGTATAAGGCCCGTGTAAAGTGGTGTAAGGCCCGTGAAAAGTGGTGTAGGGCCCGTGTAAAGTGGTGTAAGGCCCGTGTAAAGTGGTGTAAGGCCCTTGTAAAGTGGTGTATGGTCCGTGTAAAGTGGTGTAAGGGCCGTGTAAAGTGGTGTAAGGCCCGTGTAAAGTGGTGTAAGGCCCGTGTAAAGTGGTGTAAGGCCTGTGTAAAGTGGTGTAAGGCCCGTGTAAAGTGGTGTAAGGCGAGTGTAAGTGGTGTAGGGCCCGTGTAAAGTGGTGTAAGGCCCGTGTAAAGTGGCGGAAGGCCCGTGTAAAGTGGTGCAAGGCCCGTGTAAAGTGGTGTAAGGCCCATGTAAAGTGGTGTAAGGCCGGTGTAAAGTGGTGTAAGGCCCGTGTAAAGTTGTGTAAGGCCCGTGTCAAGTGGTGTAAGGTCCGTGTCAAGTGGTGTAAGGTCCGTGTAAAGTGGTGTAAGGTCCGTGCAAAGTGGCGGAAGGCCCGTGTAAAGTGGTGTAAAGCGCGTGTAAAGTGGTGTAAGGCCCGTGTAAAGTGGTGTCAGGTCCGTGCAAAGTGGTGTAAGGTCCGTGCAAAGTGGTGTAAGGCCCGTGTAAAGTGGCGTAAGGCCCGTGTAAAGTGGTGTAAGGTCCGTGTAAAGTGGCGTAAGGCCCGTGTAAAGTGGTGTAAGGCCGGTGTAAAGTGGTGTAAGGCCCGTGTAAAGTGGTGTAAGGCCCGTGTAAGTGGTGTAGGGCCCGTGTAAAGTTGTGCAAGGCCCGTGTAAAGTGGTGTAAGGCCCGTGTAAAGTGGTGTAAGGCCCGTGTAACGTGGTGTAAGGCCCGTGTAAAGTGGTGTCAGGTCCGTGTAAAGTGGTGTAAGGTCCGTGCAAAGTGGTGTAAGGCCCGTGTAAAGTGGTGTAAGGTCTGTGTAAAGTGGTGTAAGGCCCGTGTAAAGTGGTGTAAGGCCGGTGTAAAGTGGTGTAAGGCACGTGTAAAGTGGTGTAAGGCCCGTGTAAGTGGTGTAGGGCCCGTGTAAAGTGGTGTAAGGCCCGTGTAAAGTGGTGTAAGGCCCGTGTAAAGTGGTGTAAGGCCCGTGTAAAGTGGTGTAAGGCCCGTGTAAAGTGGTGTAAGGTCCGTGTAAAGTGGTGTAGGGTCCGTGCAAAGTGGTGTAAGGCCCGTGTAAAGTGGTGTAGTGAAGCCGGTTCGGACCCCCGTGGCCATCTTGGTGTCACTTGGGGTGTGTATCTATGTGCCGGCAAGCCGCCATTGGCTGATATCATACTCTCCCATCCACCTGACCTAACCCGATGTGATAGTGTGATAGGTTTGGCCATTCCGGCTATGAGCGGCCATATTCAGTACCGAGGCGCCGCCAGCGGAGTTTTATATATCAGAATATCAGGAATCAACAGGGTTTTATTATCATAATGTTTCCGTAATTTTTCAGCCTTTCGTTCTGATGGTCAATGTATCGGCGACTGTCAGTTGGCTCGCGATTTTGCGTTAACCGATTGGTTAACTGTTATTTCCAGATATTTTGGCGGAAACTCCGATCAAGGGTCAGATTTCATCAGTAAAGGGTTCGTTGCTTCCGCAATTTTCTAAATATGCACTCGAAATTTTATTCTGAATTTTTCGCGATGTCGAAATCGGATTTTCGACTTCGACATCGCCGCACTTGATTTGGTCTTCTTCGAGTGGTCATACTCTTTTCCCTATGCCCAAATCAGGTTTCCCTTATACTTGCCACCCATTTGACTTGGAGATATAAGGGAAACAAAAGTGAATGGTGGGACCACTTTGAAGGGCCATATCTACGAGCGAGTGTGAGGAAAGAGAATAAGGAAGGTTGCGTTGCAAGCGCCTTGGTCTCAACTTAATTTAGGAAGCATCAAACGCCTTTGGTGTGTACACATGCCCGGTGTAGCAAGGGATAATGGTCAAGAGGGTATAAAGTGATATATAACTCTTGGACCGTGCAACCGAATATTTTAATGCGACTTTCGAGTGTACCGCATGAGTGTTGGGGTTGCATAGATACTTTCCTTGGGTTCCTACGCATTTTTAACGTGAAGTTATGTCCATGGAGGGGCATGGCATATCGTGGTGGGAGCCACTTTTGAGGGTATGTGTTATATGCATGGTATGTGTTTCGATATGCTCACGCCCATGTTATATATCTTCGTGTGGCCGAAGAGATGGAGAGCCACACGTGACAAGGGCTTTGCCCATGTCCCAATTGTGGAATTCAAAGCGCTAGACTAAGTCTACCGCGTATGTATTGCTCATGATATGTTTGGCAAAGAGATCCATGAGTGCACTCCCATTTTCATGGGGCATGTAGATATGGGTGGCGAAGGTATCTCCATGCGCCCGATTGGGGATCCAAGTGGGGGAATTGTTCGCAAATGGTTCCAATCATTTGTATATTGAACCATGTGCGGAGATCATGGGTGAGCGTAGAGATATACTATCATGACAACTTTGTATTTGGACATATTTTCATGTTTTTGACCTCAATTTTTGATCATTTTTGTGTTTTATGTGCTCAACTGGTCGGCTAACAGTAAAGTGCCTAGAGATCTGTGAACTATGGTATGTTGCTTATATGTTGGCATATGCTTCGGTGTTGCACCTCACCATATGCCGGATCACGTGGTCACTCTGGCTTGGCACACGAGGCCTCACAAAATTAGGTCTCAAACTCATGAGCTGACTTGTGAAGCATGCCATGTACATAACCGGAGAGGCTTCGGAGCCAATGATGGGATATTCTTGGGCATGGACCTTTGGTCTATATCACCCTTGTACATTACTTTCCGGTTTGACACATGCATGGAGCATTTGGATATTTACCGTATGCATTTTTGAGTATATAATTGACTTTTGGGCATAATGGTGTGATTTGCCTGATTTTGCCATGTTGTGAGGTCAACATCATGGGGCAGTTCTCCAAGCCCATTCGACTCCAAGTCCAACCAAGGTTATGTCAGGGTAGGGCATGGTCCCGAGTGCCACTCTAGGCCATGACACGCCACCTCCCCTATTGAGCTAGGATTTAGAGGCTTGGGAGTGAACACAGTTTTGGGGTTTATGCAGTGACTTTTGACACATGGCATTCAGCCATCTCATTTGACCTGGTTCAGGGCAATATGTTGGTGAGTCAAGGGAAGGTCTTGAGTCCAGGGAATGAGGGGTTTATGGCTGTGAATGTGTATGTTTACCTCTTTCCCCAACTCTGCTTTATTTGTGTTCATATGCCAATTTCAGGGCTTTCTTCTTTGGTGCATTTCTTGTACATGCCCGCCACCGTGGGACGACCGGTGTGCTGAACGGAAGCCCGCAGTGTGGATTGGATTGTGGATTGGGTTATTGCTGTATTTGTGGGATCTGGTTGCTGTTTCAGGGTTGAAGGAGGATTTTATTTTCTATATTTTTGGACTTTGGACCCTTTGGAATTTGAGGAATGCAATCACTGATCCGGAGTAAATCAGCAGGGGTAACAGGCGGAAGGGGCACAGCGGGGACCGGTCCTGGTAGGGACCTTCTTTATGGTAGCAGAGGCGTACCTGCTGCCCCTACCTACCGCCGACCCGGGGACTTGGGCCCCTATGAGCCCTGCCCAAGTACGCCCCGGGTGCGTATTGTGGACTCGGTGGAGACCACGCCGGAGTTTGGAGCCATAGAAGAACCGAGACGTTCAAGAGCATGGCGAACTCCGGAAGTTGAAGCCCGAAGAGAAGTACGACATTCGGGAAGAGGAGGACGTGACATGGAGGACCTGGTCTCCATGTGTGAGCGTCGCTGCCGAAAGGCATGCAACCTCCGCTCTGCCGCGGAGGATTCTGATGAGGCCTGCCATTCAGGCAGCAGTGGAGGACGGGCCCGGCGCTACCGGAAGCGCGGGTCACCCAAGCCCGCGGCAGAGGACGCCGGGGCTATGGATACGGACCCCAGCCCGGTCAGGCTGTGGGACTCCGAGCACTCCGAGGGCTATCGGACAGCTTATGAGCAACCCTCGGAGTCGGAGGAGACGGCCAGACCGCCCACAAGGGCGAACACGGCCCCAGAACCCAGCCTGGAGCATGATGCCGAGGCGTTGGAGAGGCCCGCCAGAGCCAGGACGGCGCCTGTGGCTCGGCACACGGAGCCAACGCGGGATAGCATGGGCGACACACCCATGGCGGAGGACTCCGAGGCGCCGGGAACCGCGGGATGCGCCGGATCAGGTGGAAAGCATGCTGAGTGCCACTGCGAGCACGTGTCGTTCCTGATGGGCAAGTACCCGAAGATGGGGATTGACGCCATCGTGCATCGCCTAGACCGCCTGGTCAACGCGAAGGACGGTCTAGAGGAGGACGTTGCCGGGATCCTGGATGACCAGTTGGCCGCGGAGAAAGACATGGAGGAGCTGCGAGCGGAACAGGACCGGTACCGGGAGAATCTGGAGCTGGCCCTGGAGAAGCAGCAGCGAGTGGTGGACAGCCTCCTCCACCTGGTGGAGGACATGTCGGGACGCCTGAAAGGCTTGAGGAGCTACAGCCCCTCGCCTCGGGTCCGGAGCTCCCGGCAAAGCCGGCCGCGGCAGAGCTGGTGGAGCGGGTTAAGACCCTCAGGAGCGCCATGGAAAAACCCATGGGCCGCCCTGCAGAGGCACCCTACGCGCCTCGGAGTGTTGACCCGGGTGTGCTGCCGTTTGTTCCCATGTTCAGCGAATCCACAATGCTCGGGGAACACACGGCACCGGCTGGGTCCATGCGGGAAGGGCACGTAACCACGGACCCGAGGAGCCTGACGGTACACATGTCCCACGCCGCCCAGGATCTACCGCCAACTACGACTACCCATGCAGTTTATGCGGAAGACGAGATCCAGAGCCAGACCATGCAGGGGCGAACCATGGGAAGCGCCGACGGACATGGTCGAGGCCACCCAGGCGGAAATCTGTGGGCGAAGGACCCCAATACAAGGATATGGACGGCCGATGGAGCAAGTCCTTCCCGCATTCCAAACCCCATGGGTTCAGGCCCAACTGGACCGCACTCCATGGAGGAGAGGGATGTACGGGGAGTGTACACTACACCCCCCGGCCACAGGTGGTATCCGTCTCGGTGGAGTGGTGGCTGGGGACGTCGGAGACGCCATCAGGATTGACGACCTCAGGGGAATCAAAATCCCCTACTATGGTGGCAACCCCTCCAACCTGGACGACTTCATCCTAGATCGGGAGGACTTCGCCGAGGAGGTCGTCGGCGAGATGCGGGGAGCGCCGCGGGACAAGTGGGTATGCCGGACATTCCCACACCGGCTGGCGCAGCACCTGAAGGAGGAGCCGCGGGATCCGATCCGGGAAGGACTGATCCGTACGGAGCAGGCCTGCCTCCAGTGGTTGGAAGATGAGGAGCGCGTGGACGCTCCGAACCAGAAGCTGGAGGACTTGTGGTCCATCCCGCTGCCGCTGGACCGCGGTGAGTTGCGGGTCCGGGAGTGGAACCGGTATCTGCGGAAGTACGGCAGATGCCTCAAGCTGGTGGAGGACTGGAACGAAGCCAGCGAGATCTGCCACCTGCTGAAGGACGTCCTCCCCGGCAACTGGAAGAGGAGAGTTGAAAACGAGGAGAAGAAGCGAGCCAAGAAGCGGGTGGCGGTGAGGATCATGGCGGCGGAGGATACCCATGCGGGTATCATGGAGTTCTTCAGGAGGAACCTGGGATAGCCCAACCGGATGTTGGGACTGAAGAACGCCGTGTACGTGGAGGTATTTGGAGACTCCATGGGGCAAAGGTTGCTGCGCCTCAACAACGTGGAGTGGAGGCGCGGGGAGCCGCTGAGGATGCAGGTCATCTTCGCCCGCATGAGCTTGGACGAGATCGTGCAGTACATCACGGTGGAGTTGAAGCTCAATGCGAAGAACGAGGCCCACGTGCAGGATCGACAGGGTCATGGACAACGAGGCCACCGAGAAGACCGCCATCATCGGGAGATCGAGGAGGACACGGCCAACTCCGCGGAGCATGGTAGTGGAAGTGGCCAAGACCACTGGTCCCGGGAGGATCACGAGGAGGCCCATTTCTGCGCGTTTGTGGCGCACAACGTGAGAGAACATGGGCAGGATCGGTCCAGATGGAACCGGGCGGGGCCCAAGAAGAACAGAGAGCCAAGGAGGATCGGGAACCCACCGCTCTCGGTCCGGGAGTACAGGTCTCAGCACGACGGGTGCTGGGTCTGTTATGGCAAGGGAAACAACCATGCACACGACCAACGTCAGTGCAAGGCGTATGAGGCGGACAAGAAGGCCTACTTCGCCGCCCACCCCGAGAAGAAGCCCAAGGAGCAGCGGATTTCCGATTGGAAGGCGAAGGGCGGAGACGGGGGAAAATGCCAAGGCAAAGGCCAAGGAAAAGGCGGAGGAAGAGGCTATGGTGGTGGACCTGGCCAAGACCGACGAGTGAGGTCGATCGAGGAAGTTGCTGAGGACATGTTGAGGACGTTGGAGGAACTCAAAGCCCAGCAACGTGGTGGACAAAGTCCTGGCGGATCGCAGCCGGAAGGGGCTGTGGGAAGTCAAGTCTAGAGGAGCCCCCACGGGAGTGGGACCTCGGAGGTCTCTCCTCCGAAAATCAGTGGAATACCAGAGAAAGCGAAGGCACATCGGGTGCCGAAGAAGGCTCCAGAAGAGCCAAAACCACTGAGTTTCGCCACTCCCAACCCCTGGAGCGCCCTGCCAAGGGAAGTACATGTGGGTACGGGACATGGCAAGAAGGAAGGAGCGACCACGGAGAGCCCCGTGGACGGGCAGGACCAACCCAAGATCTACACCATCCGCGACCATACCCTTGAAGTCCTGATGCACCCGGACGTGCTAGAGTTGCATGCCGTGAGAGTCGTCCATACACCTCATGGCGACGAGCGGCAGTTGCACTTGAAAGTGCGAGTACGGTGCGGACGAGAGGAGAAGGTGGTGGATGTGTTGGTGGATACGGGTGCCCAGGTGAGCCTGGTCCGGAGAGGGTTGTTCAAGGAGGAACTCCTGCAGCCCAGCCGGAGACCGGTCCGCCTGAAGGTCGCCAACGGAGAGATTATGGGTGGTGGAACCCATGAGGCCACTATCAGTATGGAATTCTGGGAGCATGAGCGCTTGAACCGTCCTGATTTGGCGAAGAGAAGCACTCTATCCGGGAACTTCAATGTGGCCGACATTACAGATTGGGATATGATCATGGGGTATTACTTCATGGTGGCAAATGCCATCTGAGCCCTTCCCCATCGTGCAACGCTGGTCCGGGAGGATGATGAATGCCTCACATGGCTGTCCACGGACTATGCATGCGGATCATCCCAATGGAATGCTGAGGAAGAGGATCGGATTGTCCAAGCGGCGCAGGCTGTGGGTGCCAAGTCCAGAGGAGACCGCGGAGTTCAGCTCACGGAGTATGGAATGGCGCCGCAGGTTTATGCCAGGATGATCCAGACGCTGGGAGCCGCAGCGCCCGAGACGGACGTCTTTGCTTCCCGGGATGCCCCACTTCTGAGGAAGTGTAGGCGGCACTGGCATCGAGGAGACTCAGCCTGGCACCGGCATTGGGGTTTGAAGGAGTGGGGACCCATGTATTGGCATGGCTCCCTGGACAATACCAGACGTACGGTGGAGAAGATCATCGCGGATAGGGCGAAGGGGATCCTGGTCATAACCGGCATAGGATCCACCCCATGTCCGCTGGAGGGTCTCAAGTCGACGCTGGACTCCATCACCCTAAACGAGATGTCATTCGGGCCAGAGGAGGAGTTGTTCATCGACGCCAAGGGTGTATCAATGCCCTCCCCGGGTCAAGCGTGGGGTACCAAGGCTTTCCTGGTGGATGGGGCGCAAGCCCAGCCCACGGGTGATGAAGCATTCATCCGTAGGGTGGAGGCGGTGCCCATGAAGGTCATGTTCGAGCCCAAGGAGGGGACGGATCAGCCTATTGATGGCATTGACGTCCTGTCCAACGCCGAGATCGACGACGTCGTCAACTACATGCGGATGGGGATGCACGACCGTGTGGCAGCCAAGAAGAGGCGGGCCATGGTCACATCTCCGCATTGGTGGGATGACAAGATGTTGGTCATCGGCAAGTACGAGAAGGATGAGTTCGTGGCGAGGGTCATGGATCACATCGCGGACAAATACGCTGGTCCGGTTGGGTCGGACCCACCAACGTGGGGTTTTCCAAGAGTGGGAACCGGTAGCGACGAGCACCAGCCCGAGGCCGCAAATTTTCGAAGATTATCGGTGGGAATCGCGACCCACGACGATGAAGACGGCATATCGGACGAGGAGAAGTCGGACTCGGACCCAGAAGAGGCCTATACCGCAGTGCGGTCGGTTGTATCGATACCGAAGCAAGCGGCTGAAGAGGCTCAGGAGAACCCGAAGGTCGCCGAGCTGAAGGAGAGGCTGATCAATGCCTATCCGCGGCTATTCAGTGGCGTCGCCAACAAGAACCCTCCAGATCGTGGGAGGTTTGGCACAGCGAGGATCAAGCTGAAGCCGAACCCCAAGATCTATCGTCATCGGGAGTCCCAACTTCAGGGAGATCGGGCCGAGGCCATGAAGAAGTTGTTGGCCGAGTTCATTGAGCGGGGATGGATCGAACCCTCCGACAGTGAGTGGGCCAGCCCAGCCTTTATCGTACCCAAGAAGGAGAAGGGCGAGTGGAGGTTCGTGGTGGATTACAGGGGTTTGAACGAGCAAACCGAGCACGACTCGTACTCGCTTCCCCCGAGCGACTCCATCCTCCAAAAGCAACAGAAAAAGCGGATCTTCACGGTGTTGGACCTGAAACACGGTTATCACCAGATGCCGCTACACCCGGACTCCAGGCCCTGCACAGCGATGTCGACGCCGCTGGGGCCCATGCAGTGGAAAGTGGTGCCTATGGGCGCCAAGAATGGCAACGCCGCTTTCCAGCGCATGATGGAGGACCTACTCGGTCCTGTCCGGGACTGTGCCGATCCCTTCGTGGATGACATCATCATCGGGTCCGGCACGGAGAACATGACTGAGGATGAGCTCATCGAAGCGCATGAGAAGGATTTGCGCCGAGTGCTCAGTGAGCTGGACAAGCACAACATGGTGTGCAAGCCCACCAAAGCCTCACTCTTCGTGAAGGAAGTGGAGTTCGCGGGTCACGTGGTTGGCCAGGGGCAATGCCGTCCCATGCCTGGGAAGCTGGCGTCCCTGCACCACTGGGAAAAGCCCCAGACCATCAGTGAACTCCGGTCCTTCATGGGGTTCTGCAATTACTATTCGGGCTATGTCCGGATGTATGCAGAACTCTCGGGGCCGCTGCACCAGATGTTGCAGGTGGGCAAGTTCGATGGCCGGAAGGGGAGCAAGAAGAAGCTTGCCTGGACCCCTGAGGCTGAGGATGCGTTCAACCGCCTGAAGGAGCAACTCCTGGGGCAGTTGGGGCTGTTCCTGGTGGACCCGGACAAGGGATTCGTGCTACGGACAGACGCCTCGGACTATGCCGTGGGGGCAGTACTCGAGCAAGTCCGGGACGACGGGACTCATGTTCCCGTGGCGTTTTGGAGCAGGATCCTGGCCGAGGGCCAACGCCGAACATGGTCCGCGAGGGAGAAGGAGGCATACGCCATTGTATGTGCGCTCAGGAAGTGGTCTGGCCACATCGGACTGCACCCGGTGGTGGTTTGCACGGACCACCAGTCCCTACAGAGCTGGCACAAGGAGCATGTCGATACCCCCTCAGGACCAGCGGCTAGGAGGGCCCGATGGCACGAGACGTTCGCCAAGTTCGACCTCAGCGTCGTGTACGTCCCGGGGAAGGACAACACTGTGGCAGATTGCCTCAGTCGCTGGGCCCACCCCGCGGGCAAGGCGTGGATGGACATATCTAGCCATGGCGACGCCGAGGAGACCGAGGAGGCCAAGCGCATCATCGAGATGGAGAAGGCCATGGAGCAAGAGGGGGTCAAGTGTTTTGTGGTGATGGCTAACCGTACGGACCTGGCCAAGTTCCGGGCTGCCCGCGTCCAAGCTATTCGAGAGGAAACCCTCGAGCAATGGATGGTGGCCCCTGTAGAGTTAGTCAGGTCGGTGCTCACAGAGGACTGGTCGGATGACTATGCGGCATCCGAGCACTGGAGCAAGTACTGGAATGCCGTGAGCGCTCCGTCGGACGACGAATGGCCCGAGGGCTTAACCGAGGATGGCGACAAGTTGTTCCTCAAGGACAAGCTGCTGGTGCCCGAGAACCGAATGGAGGAGCTCATTGACCACTGGCACAACGCCCAGCTCATGCATCCTGGTCGGGACAAGATGCAGCAGGACCTTGAGTGGCGCTTCAAGTTCCCACCGGGGTACTACGCCATCCTGGACAAGTACTGCAGCGACTGCGCCGTGTGTCGGGCCACGAAGAGCCCCAACCACTCCACAGCGGGCAACCCGGTGTATACGGCTATACCGGAGGCCCCTATGCGATCCGTGGCCATGGATGTATTCGCCATGCCTGAGGTCACCGTGGAAGGAGAGACCTACGACTGTGTCATCCTGGCGGTGGATAGGCACAGTGGGTATATCGTGGCGGTCCCTGGCAAGAAGTCCAAGAAGAAGGACAAGAAGGACAAGCATGGAGTGGGGCTGCAGGCCAAGACCGTCGCTAATGCCATGATCAGGCATTGGCTGACGATTTTTGATGTCCCGGCTGTCATCTGCAGCGATCGGGGCAGTCAGTTTGTGGGGACGTGGTTCAAGACGATGTGCAAGCACATGGGTATTCGACACGCCAAGACCGTGGCGTACCACAGCCGGTCGAATGGCCGAGCTGAGGTGGCCGGGCGGCAGATGTTCGAGAAGTTCCGCCAGCTGCACATCGACGAACCGGGCCGGAATTGGTATAATTCGCTGTGGAGAGTACTCCAAGCGTATCACGACCTTCCGGGACCCACTGGACTGTCGCCCCATCGCATCCGGTTCCTACGGGATCGAGTGTCACGCACTCTCCCGTGGTTGAACCATGGCAAAGTGGCCCGGGATGCGAACGCTATGATGGCTGAGGCGGACGAAACGGCGGCCAAGGTGTGCAAGGCACTTCAGGACGAGCATGACAAGAGGGCCAAGTACTTCAAGCAGGGAAAGGTCCAAAAGTATGCTCTCCAAGACACCGTGTGGGTGGAGCGGCACCACAAGGATGTCCCGTCCAGGCATCGGCAGGCATCTTGGTATGTGCCGGGGGTAATCGTGCGGAAGGTCGGGCAGGACGTGTACGCGGTTCGTGTTGGGGATAACAAGATCCTGGACCGCGACCATACCCAGCTTCGTCCCCGAGCACCAGACCCCAGCGGACGTCCCGTCACCTTCGAGTTCACGGCCGGCGACGTGGACTCGGACGACGAGGGTGAGGACGACGAGTTCACCGCCGAGAAGATCCTGGCGGACAAGCCGAACCCGGGGACGCCTGGGGGTAGGCTTTATAAAGTCCGTTGGAAGGGATTCGCCGCATCTAGGGATTCGTGGGAGCCTCCGAGCAGTTTCGTGCCGAGGTACACCACGGTCTGGATGGACTATCTGAAGAAGAAGAATATTTCTTTGGATGTCAAGGATGTGTTGGTCCATTTGGTGGCTGCTGTAGCACCATAACGGATCCCCCTTGGCATTTTTGTTTGTTTATGTGCTTGCGAGATGGGTGAGGGCGTTCATCCGGGGATTTTTCGGCCTTGATTGGCCATATACCCCATTCACTCGATCTCCACATATATATTTCATTGTGGTATACTTTTTTAGGTCGACCGACGACGTTTTTCTATCTTTGATCCCCTTGGTCCGTGTTGTAGATCAAGAGGAGACCGGATATGGCGTAGGGCACCGATTTTCAGTGTCCTCACCCCTCCCTTGGGGCATGGGGGACGCCTACGACGTGTGTGGGGCCTCCATGTGTCCTTGGGACATGGGGGGGGGGTTGGAGTCCATTGGGGTCCTCCCGTCCTCTCTTCAATGACTTCCGAGCGGTAACAACGCTCTGAGAAGGGGGGTGAAGCCGGTTCGGACCCCCGTGGCCATCTTGGGGTCACTTGGGGTGTGTATCTATGTGCCGGCAAGATGCCATTGGCTGATATCATACTCTCCCATCCACTTGACCTAACCCGATGTGATAGTGTGATAGGTTTGGCCATTCCGGCTATGAGCGGCCATATTCAGTACCGAGGCGCCGCCAGCGGAGTTTTATATATCAGAATATCAGGAATCAACAGGGTTTTATTATCATAATGTTTCCGTAATTTTTCAGCCTTTCGTTCTGATGGTCAATGTATCGGCGACTGTTAGTTGGCTCGCGATTTTGCGTTAACAGATTGGTTAACTGTTATTTCCAGATATTTTGGCGGAAACTCCGATCAAGGGTCAGATTTCATCAGTAAAGGGTTCGTTGCTTCCCCAATTTTCTAAATATGCACTCGAAATTTTATTCTGAATTTTTCGCGATGTCGAAATCGGATTTTCGACTTCGACATCGCCGCACTTGATTTGGTCTTCTTCGAGTGGTCATACTCTTTTCCCTATGCCCAAATCAGGTTTCCCTTATACTTGCCACCCATTTGACTTGGAGATATAAGGGAAACAAAGGTGAATGGTGGGACCACTTTGAAGGGCCATATCTACGAGCGAGTGTGAGGAAAGAGAATAAGGAAGGTTGCGTTGCAAGCGCCTTGGTCTCAACTTAATTTAGGAAGCATCAAACGCCTTTGGTGTGTACACATGCCCGGTGTAGCAAGGGATAATGGTCAAGAGGGTATAAAGTGATATATAACTCTTGGACCGTGCAACCGAATATTTTAATGCGACTTTCGAGTGTACCGCATGAGTGTTGGGGTTGCATAGATACTTTCCTTGGGTTCCTACGCATTTTTAACGTGAAGTTATGTCCATGGAGGGGCATGGCATATCGTGGTGGGAGCCACTTTTGAGGGTATGTGTTATATGCATGGTATGTGTTTCGATATGCTCACGCCCATGTTATATATCTTCGTGTGGCCGAAGAGATGGAGAGCCACACGTGACAAGGGCTTTGCCCATGTCCCAATTGTGGAATTCAAAGCGCTAGACTAAGTCTACCGCGTATGTATTGCTCATGATATGTTTGGCAAAGAGATCCATGAGTGCACTCCCATTTTCATGGGGCATGTAGATATGGGTGGCGAAGGTATCTCCATGCGCCCGATTGGGGATCCAAGTGGGGGAATTGTTCGCAAATGGTTCCAATCATTTGTATATTGAACCATGTGCGGAGATCATGGGTGAGCATAGAGATATACTATCATGACAACTTTGTATTTGGACATATTTTCATGTTTTTGACCTCAATTTTTGATCATTTTTGTGTTTTATGTGCTCAACTGGTCGGCTAACAGTAAAGTGCCTAGAGATCCGTGAACTATGGTATGTTGCTTATATGTTGGCATATGCTTCGGTGTTGCACCTCACCATATGCCGGATCACGTGGTCACTCTGGCTTGGCACACGAGGCCTCACAAAATTAGGTCTCAAACTCATGAGCTGACTTGTGAAGCATGCCATGTACATAACCGGAGAGGCTTCGGAGCCAATGATGGGATATTCTTGGGCATGGACCTTTGGTCTATATCACCCTTGTATATTACTTTCCGGTTTGACACATGCATGGAGCATTTGGATATTTACCGTATGCATTTTTGAGTATATAATTGACTTTTGGGCATAATGGTGTGATTTGCCTGATTTTGCCATGTTGTGTGGTCAACATCATGGGGCAGTTCTCCAAGCCCATTCGACTCCAAGTCCAACCAAGGTTATGTCAGGGTAGGGCATGGTCCTGAGTGCCACTCTAGGCCATGACACGCCACCTCCCCTATTGGGCTAGGATTTAGAGGCTTGGGAGTGAACACATTTTTGGGGTTTATGCAGTGACTTTTGACACATGGCATTCAGCCATCTCATTTGACCTGGTTCAGGGCAATATGTTGGTGAGTCAAGGGAAGGTCTTGAGTCCAGGGAATGAGGGGTTTATGGCTGTGAATGTGTATGTTTACCTTTTTCCCCAACTCTGCTTTATTTGTGTTCATATGCCAATTTCAGGGCTTTCTTCTTTGGTGCAATTCTTGTACATGCCCGCCACCGTGGGACGACCGGTGTGCTGAACGGAAGCCCGCAGTGTGGATTGGATTGTGGATTGGGTTATTGCTGTATTTGTGGGATCTGGTTGCTGTTTCAGGGTTGAAGGAGGATTTTATTTTCTATATTTTTGGACTTTGCACCCTTTGGAATTTGAGGAATGCAATCACTGATCCGGAGTAAATCAGCAGGGGTAACAGGCGGAAGGGGCACAGCGGGGACCGGTCCTGGTAGGGACCTTCTTTAGTAAGGTCCGTGTAAAGTGGTGTAAGGCCCGTGTAAAGTGGTGTCAGGTCCGTGCAAAGTGGTGTAAGGCCCGTGTAAAGAGGTGTCAGGTCCGTGTAAAGTGGTGTAAGGCCCGTGTAAAGTGGTGTAAGGCCCGTGTAAAGTGGTGTAAGGCCCGTGAAAAGTGGTGTAAGGCCCGTGTAAAGTGGTGTAAGGCCCGTGTAAAGTGGTTTAAGGCCCGTGTGAAGTGGTGTAAGGCCCGTGTAAAGTGGTGTCAGGTCCGTGTAAAGTGGTGTAAGGTCCGTGCAAAGTGGTGTAAGGTCCGCGTAAAGTGGTGTAAGGTCCGTGCAAAGTGCTGTAAGGCCCGTGTAAAGTGGTGTAAGGCCCGTGTAAAGTGGTGTAAGGCGGGTGTAAGTGGTGTAGGGCCCGTGTAAAGTGGTGTAAGGCCCGCGTAAAGTGGCGGAAGGCCCGTGTAAAGTGGTGTAACGCCCGTGCAAAGTGGTGTAAGGCCCGTGTACAGTGGTGTAAGGCCCGTGTAAAGTGGTGTAAGGCCCGTGTAAAGTGGTGTAAGGCCCTTGTAAAGTGGTGTAAGGTCCGTGTAAAGTGGTGTAAGGCACGTGTAAAGTGGTGTAAGGCCGGTGTAAAGTGGTGTGACGCGCGTGTAAAGTGGTGTAAGGCCCGTGTAAGTGGTGTAAGGCCCGTGTAAAGTGGTGTAAGGCCCGTGTAAAGTGGTGTAAGGCCCGTGTAAAGTGGTGTAAGGCGCGTGTAAAGTGGTGGAAGGCCCCTGTAAAGTGGGGTAGGGCCCGTGTAAAGTGGTGTAAGGCCCGCGTAAAGTGGTGTAAGGCCCGTGTAAAGTGGTGTAAGGTGCGTGCAAAGTGGTGTAAGGCCCGTGTAAAGTGGTGTAAGGCACGTGTAGAGTGGCGTAAGGCCCGTGTAAAGTGGTGTAAGGCCCGTGTAAAGTGGTGTAAGGCCCGTGTAAAGTGGTGTAAGGTCCGCGTAAAGTGGTGTAAGGCCCGTGCAAAGTGGTGTAAGGCCCGTGTAAAGTGGTGTCAGGTCCGTGTAAAGTGGTGTAAGGTCCGTGCAAAGTGGTGTAAGGTCCGCGTAAAGTGGTGTAAGGTCCGTGCAAAGTGCTGTAAGGCCCGTGTAAAGTGGTGTAAGGCCTGTGTAAAGTGGTGTAAGGCCCGTGTAAAGTGGTGTAAGGCGAGTGTAAGTGGTGTAAGGCCCGTGTAAAGTGGTGTAAGGCCCGTGTAAAGTGGCGGAAGGCCCGTGTAAAGTGGTGTAACGCCCGTGCAAAGTGGTGTAAGGCCCGTGTAAAGTGGTGTAAGGCCCGTGTAAAGTGGTGTAAGGCCCGTGTAAAGTGGTGTAAGGCCCGTGTAAAGTGGTGTAAGGCCCGTGGAAAGTGGTTTAAGGCCCGTGTAAAGTGGTGTAAGGCCCGTGTAAAGTGGTGTAAGGACCGTGTAAAGTGGTGTAAGGCCCGTGTAAAGTGGTCTAAGGCCCGTGTAAAGTGGTGTAAGGTCCGTGTAAAGTGGTGTAAGGCCCGTGTAAAGTGGTGTAAGGTCCGCCTAATGTGGTGTGAGAGCCGTGTAAAGTGGTGTAAGGCCCGTGTAAAGTGGTGTAAGGCCCGTGTAAAGTGGTGTAAGGCACGTGTAAAGTGGTGTAAGGCCGGTGTAAAGTGGTGTAACGCCCGTGTAAAGTGACGTAAGGCCCGTGTAAAGTGGTGTAAGGCCCGTGTAAAGTGGTGTAAGGCCCGTGTAAAGTGGTGGAAGGCCCGTGTGAAGTGGCGTACGGCCCGTGTAAAGTGGTGTAAGGCCCGTGTAAAGTGGGGTAAGGCCCGTGTACAGTGGTGTAAGGCCCGTGTAAAGTGGTGCAAGGCCCGTGTAGAGTGGTGGAAGTCCCGTGTAAAGTGGTGTAAGACCCGTGTAAAGTGGTGTAAGGCCCGTGTAAAGTGACGTAAGGCCCGTGTAAAGTGGTGTAAGGCCCGTGTAAAGTGGTGTAAGGCACGTGTAAAGTGGTGTAAGGCCCGTGTAAAGTGGTGGAAGGCCCGTGTGAAGTGGCGTACGGCCCGTGTAAAGTGGTGTAAGGCCCGTGTAAAGTGGTGTAAGGCCCGTGTACAGTGGTGTAAGGCCCGTGTAAAGTGGTGTAAGGCCCATGTAAAGTGGTGTAAGGCCCGTGTAAAGTGGTGTAAGTGCCGTGTAAAGTAGTGTAAGGCCTGTGTAAAGTGGTGTAAGGCCCGTGTAAAGTGGTGTAAGGCCCGTGTACAGTGGTGTAAGGCCCGTGTAAAGTGGTGTAAGGCCCGTGTAAAGTGGTGTAAGGCCCGTGTAAAGTGGTGTAAGGCCCGTGTAAAGTGGTGTAAGGCACGTGTAAAGTGGTGTAAGGCCCGTGTAAAGTGGTTTAAGGCCCGTTTAAAGTGGTGTAAGGCCCGTGTAAAGTGGTGTAAGGCCCGTGTAAAGTGGTGTAAGGCCCGTGAAAAGTGGTGTAAGGCCCGTGTAAAGTGGTGTAAGGCACGTGTAAAGTGGTGTAAGGCCCGTGTAAAGTGGTGTAAGGCCCGTGTAAAGTGGTGTCAGGTCCGCGTAAAGTGGTGTAAGGCCCGTGCAAAGTGGTGTAAGGCCCGTGTAAAGTGGTGTCAGGTCCGTGTAAAGTGGTGTAAGGTCCGTGCAAAGTGGTGTAAGGTCCGCGTAAAGTGGTGTAAGGTCCGTGCAAAGTGCTGTAAGGCCCGTGTAAAGTGGTGTAAGGCCTGTGTAAAGTGGTGTAAGGCCCGTGTAAAGTGGTGTAAGGCCCGTGGAAAGTGGTTTAAGGCCCGTGTAAAGTGGTGTAAGGCCCGTGTAAAGTGGTGTAAGGACCGTGTAAAGTGGTGTAAGGCCCGTGTAAAGTGGTCTAAGGCCCGTGTAAGGTGGTGTAAGGTCCGTGTAAAGTGGTGTAAGGCCCGTGTAAAGTGGTGTAAGGTCCGCCTAATTTGGTGTGAGAGCCGTGTAAAGTGGTGTAAGGCCCGTGTAAAGTGGTGTAAGGCCCGTGTAAAGTGGTGTAAGGCACGTGTAAAGTGGTGTAAGGCCGGTGTAAAGTGGTGTAACGCCCGTGTAAAGTGGTGTAAGGCCCGTGTAAAGTGGTGTAAGGCCCGTGTAAAGTGGTGTAAGGCCCGTGTAAAGTGGTGGAAGGCCCGTGTGAAGTGGCGTACGGCCCGTGTAAAGTGGTGTAAGGCCCGTGTAAAGTGGGGTAAGGCCCGTGTACAGTGGTGTAAGGCCCGTGTAAAGTGGTGCAAGGCCCGTGTAAAGTGGTGGAAGGCCCGTGTAAAGTGGTGTAAGACCCGTGTAAAGTGGTGTAAGGCCCGTGTAAAGTGACGTAAGGCCCGTGTAAAGTGGTGTAAGGCCCGTGTAAAGTGGTGTAAGGCCCATGTAAAGTGGTGTAAGGCCCGTGTAAAGTGGTGGAAGGCCCGTGTGAAGTGGCGTACGGCCCGTGTAAAGTGGTGTAAGGCCCGTGTAAAGTGGGGTAAGGCCCGTGTACAGTGGTGTAAGGCCCGTGTAAAGTGGTGTAAGGCCCATGTAAAGTGGTGTAAGGCCCGTGTAAAGTGGTGTAAGGCCCGTGTAGAGTGGTGTAAGGCCCGTGTAAAGTGGTGTAAGGCCCGTGTAAGTGGTGTAAGGCCCGTGTAAAGTGGTGTAAGTGCCGTGTAAAGTAGTGTAAGGCCTGTGTAAAGTGGTGTAAGGCCCGTGTAAAGTGGTGTAAGGCCCGTGTACAGTGGTGTAAGGCCCGTGTAAAGTGGTGTAAGGCCCGTGTAAAGTGGTTTAAGGCCCGTGTAAAGTGGTGTAAGGCCCGTGTAAAGTGGTGTAAGGCACGTGTAAAGTGGTGTAAGGCCCGTGTAAAGTGGTGTAAGGCCCGTGTAAAGTGGTGTAAGGCCCGTGTAAAGTGGTGTAAGGTCCGTATAAAGTGGTGTAAGGCCCGTGTAAAGCGCTGTAATGCACGTGTAAAGTGGTGTAAGGCCCGTGTAAAGTGGTTTAAGGCCCGTGTAAAGTGGTGTAAGGCCCATGTAAAGTCGTGTAAGGCACGTGTAAAGTGGTGTAAGGCCCGTGGAAAGTGGTTTAAGGCCCGTGTAAAGTGGTGTAAGGCCCGTGTAAAGTGGTGTAAGGACCGTGTAAAGTGGTGTAAGGCCCGTGTAAAGTGGTGTAAGGCCCGTGTAAAGTGGTGTAAGGCCCGTGTAAAGTGGTGTAAGGCCCGTGTAAGTGGTGTAAGCCCTGTGTAAAGTGGTCTAAGGCCCGTGTAAAGTAGTGGGAGGCCCGTGTAAAGTGGTGTAAGGCCCGTGTAAAGTGGTGTAAGGCCCGTGTACAGTGGTGTAAGGCCTGTGTAAAGTGGTGTAAGGCCCGTGTAAAGTGGTGTAAGGCCCGTGTAAAGTGGTGTAAGGCCCGTGTACAGTGGTGTAAGGCACGTGTAAAGTGGTGTGAGGCCCGTGTAAAGTGGTGTAAGGCCCGTGTAAAGTGGTGTAAGGCCCGTGTAAAGTGGTGTAAGGCCCGTGTAAAGTGGTGGAAGGCCCGTGTAAAGTGGCGTACGGCCCGTGTAAAGTGGTGTAAGGCCCGTGTAAAGTGGGGTAAGGCCCGTGTAAAGTGGTGTAAGGCCCGTGTAAAGTGGTGCAAGGCCCGTGTAAAGTGGTGGAAGGCCCCTGTAAAGTGGTGTAAGACCCGTGTAAAGTGGTGTAAGGCCCGTGTAAAGTGGTGTAAGGCCCGTGTAAAGTGGTGTAAGGCCCGTGTAAAGTGGTGTAAGGCCCGTGTAAAGTGGTGTAAGGCCCGTGTAAAGTGGTGTAAGGCCCGTGTAAAGTGGTGTAAGGCCCGTGTAGGGTGGTGCAAGGCCCGTGTAAAGTGGTGTAAGGCCCGTGTAAAGTGGTGTAAGGCCCGTGTACAGTAGTCTAAGGCCCGTGTAAGGTGGTGTAAGGTCCGTGTAAAGTGGTGTAAGGCCCGTGTAAAGTGGTGTAAGGTCCGCCTAATGTGGTGTGAGAGCCGTGTAAAGTGGTGTAAGGCCCGTGTAAAGTGGTGTAAGGCACGTGTAAAGTGGTGTAAGGCCGGTGTAAAGTGGTGTAACGCCCGTGTAAAGTGGTGTAAGGCCCGTGTAAAGTGGTGTAAGGCCCGTGTAAAGTGGTGTAAGGCCCGTGTAAAGTGGTGGAAGGCCCGTGTGAAGTGGCGTACGGCCCGTGTAAAGTGGTGTAAGGCCCGTGTAAAGTGGGGTAAGGCCCGTGTACAGTGGTGTAAGGCCCGTGTAAAGTGGTGCAAGGCCCGTGTAAAGTGGTGGAAGGCCCGTGTAAAGTGGTGTAAGACCCGTGTAAAGTGGTGTAAGGCCCGTGTAAAGTGACGTAAGGCCTGTGTACAGTGGTGTAAGGCCCGTGTAAAGTGGTGTAAGGCCCGTGTAAAGTGGTGTCAGGTCCGTGTAAAGTGGTGGAAGGCCCATGTAAAGTGGTGTAAGGCCCGTGTAAAGTGGTGTAAGGCCCGTGTAGAGTGGTGTAAGGCCCGTGTAAGGTGGTGTAAGGCCCGTGTAAGTGGTGTAAGGCCCGTGTAAAGTGGTGTAAGTGCCGTGTAAAGTAGTGTAAGGCCTGTGTAAAGTGGTGTAAGGCCCGTGTAAAGTGGTGTAAGGCCCGTGTACAGTGGTGTAAGGCCCGTGTAAAGTGGTGTAAGGCCCGTGTAAAGTGGTGTAAGGCCCGTGTAAAGTGGTGTAAGGCCCGTGTAAAGTGGTGTAAGGCCCGTGTAAAGTGGTGTAAGGCCCGTGTAAAGTGGTGTAAGGTCCGTATAAAGTGGTGTAAGGCCCGTGTAAAGCGCTGTAATGCACGTGTAAAGTGGTGTAAGGCCCGTGTAAAGTGGTTTAAGGCCCGTGTAAAGTGGTGTAAGGCCTGTGTAAAGTGGTGTAAGGCACGTGTAAAGTGGTGTAAGGCCCGTGGAAAGTGGTTTAAGGCCCGTGTAAAGTGGTGTAAGGCCCGTGTAAAGTGGTGTAAGGACCGTGTAAAGTGGTGTAAGGCCCGTGTAAAGTGGTGTAAGGCCCGTGTAAAGTGGTGTAAGGCCCGTGTAACTGGTGTAAGGCCCGTGTAAAGTGGTGTAAGGCCCGTGTAAAGTAGTGCGAGGCCCGTGTAAAGTGGTGTAAGGCACGTGTAAAGTGGTGTAAGGCCCGTGTACAGTGGTGTAAGGCCTGTGTGAAGTGGTGTAAGGCCCGTGTAAAGTGGTGTAAGGCCCGTGTAAAGTGGTGTAAGGCCCGTGTACAGTGGTGTAAGGCACGTGTAAAGTGGTGTAAGGCCCGTGTAAAGTGGTGTAAGGCCCGTGTAAAGTGGTGTAAGGCCCGTGTAAAGTGGTGTAAGGCCCGTGTAAAGTGGTGGAAGGCCCGTGTAAAGTGGCGTACGGCCCGTGTAAAGTGGTGTAAGGCCCGTGTAAAGTGGGGTAAGGCCCGTGTAAAGTGGTGTAAGGCCCGTGTAAAGTGGTGCAAGGCCCGTGTAACTGGTGTAAGGCCCGTGTAAAGTGGTGTAAGGCCCGTGTAAAGTAGTGCGAGGCCCGTGTAAAGTGGTGTAAGGTCCGTGTAAAGTGGTGTAAGGCCCGTGTAAAGTGGTGTAAGGCCCGTGTAAAGTGGTGTAAGGCCCGTGTACAGTGGTGTAAGGCCCGTGTAAAGTGGTGTAAGGCCCGTGTAAAGTGGTGTAAGGCCCGTGTAAAGTGGTGTAAGGTCCGCCTAATGTGGTGTGAGAGCCGTGTAAAGTGGTGTAAGGCCCGTGTAAAGTGGTGTAAGGCCCGTGTAAAGTGGTGTAAGGCACGTGTAAAGTGGTGTAAGGCCGGTGTAAAGTGGTGTAACGCCCGTGTAAAGTGGTGTAAGGCCCGTGTAAAGTGGTGTAAGGCCCGTGTAAAGTGGTGTAAGGCCCGTGTAAAGTGGTGGAAGGCCCGTGTAAAGTGGTGGAAGGCCCGTGTAAAGTGGTGTAAGACCCGTGTAAAGTGGTGTAAGGCCCGTGTAAAGTGGTGTAAGGCCCGTGTAAAGTGGTGTAAGGCCCGTGTAAAGTGGTGTAAGGCCCGTGTAAAGTGGTGTAAGGCCCGTGTACAGTAGTCTAAGGCCCGTGTAAGGTGGTGTAAGGTCCGTGTAAAGTGGTGTAAGGCCCGTGTAAAGTGGTGTAAGGTCCGCCTAATGTGGTGTGAGAGCCGTGTAAAGTGGTGTAAGGCCCGTGTAAAGTGGTGTAAGGCCCGTGTAAAGTGGTGTAAGGCACGTGTAAAGTGGTGTAAGGCCGGTGTAAAGTGGTGTAACGCCCGTGTAAAGTGGTGTAAGGCCCGTGTAAAGTGGTGCAAGGCCCGTGTAAAGTGGTGGAAGGCCCGTGTGAAGTGGCGTACGGCCCGTGTAAAGTGGTGTAAGGCCCGTGTAAAGTGGGGTAAGGCCCGTGTACAGTGGTGTAAGGCCCGTGTAAAGTGGTGCAAGGCCCGTGTAAAGTGGTGGAAGGCCCGTGTAAAGTGGTGTAAGACCCGTGTAAAGTGGTGTAAGGCCCGTGTAAAGTGACGTAAGGCCCGTGTACAGTGGTGTAAGGCCCGTGTAAAGTGGTGTAAGGCCCGTGTAAAGTGGTGTCAGGTCCGTGTACAGTAGTCTAAGGCCCGTGTAAGGTGGTGGAAGGCCCATGTAAAGTGGTGTAAGGCCCGTGTAAAGTGGTGTAAGGCCCGTGTAAAGTGGTGTAAGGCACGTGTAAAGTGGTGTAAGGCCCGTGTAAAGTGGTGTAAGGCCCGTGTAAAGTGGTGTAAGGCCCGTGTAAAGTGGTGTAAGGTCCGTATAAAGTGGTGTAAGGCCCGTGTAAAGCGCTGTAATGCACGTGTAAAGTGGTGTAAGGCCCGTGTAAAGTGGTGTAAGGCCCGTGTAAAGTGGTGTAAGGCCTGTGTAAAGTGGTGTAAGGCACGTGTAAAGTGGTGTAAGGCCTGTGGAAAGTGGTTTAAGGCCCGTGTAAAGTGGTGTAAGGCCCGTGTAAAGTGGTGTAAGGACCGTGTAAAGTGGTGTAAGGCCCGTGTAAAGTGGTGTAAGGCCCGTGTAAAGTGGTGTAAGGCCCGTGTAAAGTGGTGTAAGGCCCGTGTAAGTGGTGTAAGGCCCGTGTAAAGTGGTGTAAGGCCCGTGTAAAGTGGTGTAAGGCCCGTGTACAGTAGTCTAAGGCCCGTGTAAGGTGGTGTAAGGTCCGTGTAATGTGGTGTAAGGCCCGTGTAAAGTGGTGTAAGGTCCGCCTAATGTGGTGTGAGAGCCGTGTAAAGTGGTGTAAGGCCCGTGTAAAGTGGTGTAAGGCCCGTGTAAAGTGGTGTAAGGCACGTGTAAAGTGGCGTAAGGCCGGTGTAAAGTGGTGTAACGCCCGTGTAAAGTGGTGTAAGGCCCGTGTAAAGTGGTGCAAGGCCCGTGTAAAGTGGTGTAAGGCCCGTGTAAAGTGGTGGAAGGCCCGTGTGAAGTGGCGTACGGCCCGTGTAAAGTGGTGTAAGGCCCGTGTAAAGTGGGGTAAGGCCCGTGTACAGTGGTGTAAGGCCCGTGTAAAGTGGTGCAAGGCCCGTGTAAAGTGGTGGAAGGCCCGTGTAAAGTGGTGTAAGACCCGTGTAAAGTGGTGTAAGGCCCGTGTAAAGTGACGTAAGGCCCGTGTACAGTGGTGTAAGGCCCGTGTAAAGTGGTGTAAGGCCCGTGTAAAGTGGTGTCAGGTCCGTGTAAAGTGGTGGAAGGCCCATGTAAAGTGGTGTAAGGCCCGTGTAAAGTGGTGTAAGGCCCGTGTAAGTGGTGTAAGGCCCGTGTAAAGTGGTGTAAGTGCCGTGTAAAGTAGTGTAAGGCCTGTGTAAAGTGGTGTAAGGCCCGTGTAAAGTGGTGTAAGGCCCGTGTACAGTGGTGTAAGGCCCGTGTAAAGTGGTGTAAGGCCCGTGTAAAGTGGTGTAAGGCCCGTGTAAAGTGGTGTAAGGCCCGTGCAAAGTGGTGTAAGGCACGTGTAAAGTGGTGTAAGGCCCGTGTAAAGTGGTGTAAGGCCCGTGTAAAGTGGTGTAAGGCCCGTGTAAAGTGGTGTAAGGTCCGTATAAAGTGGTGTAAGGCCCGTGTAAAGCGCTGTAATGCACGTGTAAAGTGGTGTAAGGCCCGTGTAAAGTGGTGTAAGGCCCGTGTAAAGTGGTGTAAGGCCTGTGTAAAGTGGTGTAAGGCACGTGTAAAGTGGTGTAAGGCCCGCGTAAAGTGGTTTAAGGCCCGTGTAAAGTGGTGTAAGGCCCGTGTAAAGTGGTGTAAGGACCGTGTAAAGTGGTGTAAGGCCCGTGTAAAGTGGTGTAAGGCCCGTGTAAAGTGGTGTAAGGCCCGTGTAAAGTGGTGTAAGGCCCGTGTAAGTGGTGTAAGGCCCGTGTAAAGTGGTGTAAGGCCCGTGTAAAGTGGTGTAAGGCCCGTGTACAGTAGTCTAAGGCCCGTGTAAGGTGGTGTAAGGTCCGTGTAAAGTGGTGTAAGGCCCGTGTAAAGTGGTGTAAGGTCCGCCTAATGTGGTGTGAGAGCCGTGTAAAGTGGTGTAAGGCCCGTGTAAAGTGGTGTGAGGCCCGTGTAAAGTGGTGTAAGGCACGTGTAAAGTGGTGTAAGGCCGGTGTAAAGTGGTGTAACGCCCGTGTAAAGTGGTGTAAGGCCCGTGTAAAGTGGTGCAAGGCCCGTGTAAAGTGGTGTAAGGCCCGTGTAAAGTGGTGGAAGGCCCGTGTGAAGTGGCGTACGGCCCGTGTAAAGTGGTGTAAGGCCCGTGTAAAGTGGGGTAAGGCCCGTGTACAGTGGTGTAAGGCCCGTGTAAAGTGGTGCAAGGCCCGTGTAAAGTGGTGGAAGGCCCGTGTAAAGTGGTGTAAGACCCGTGTAAAGTGGTGTAAGGCCCGTGTAAAGTGACGTAAGGCCCGTGTACAGTGGTGTAAGGCCCGTGTAAAGTGGTGTAAGGCCCGTGTAAAGTGGTGTCAGGTCCGTGTAAAGTGGTGGAAGGCCCATGTAAAGTGGTGTAAGGCCCGTGTAAAGTGGTGTAAGGCCCGTGTAGAGTGGTGTAAGGCCCGTGTAAAGTGGTGTAAGGCCCGTGTAAGTGGTGTAAGGCCCGTGTAAAGTGGTGTAAGTGCCGTGTAAAGTAGTGTAAGGCCTGTGTAAAGTGGTGTAAGGCCCGTGTAAAGTGGTGTAAGGCCCGTGTACAGTGGTGTAAGGCCCGTGTAAAGTGGTGTAAGGCCCGTGTAAAGTGGTGTAAGGCCCGTGTAAAGTGGTGTAAGGCCCGTGCAAAGTGGTGTAAGGCACGTGTAAAGTGGTGTAAGGCCCGTGTAAAGCGCTGTAAGGCCCGTGTAAAGTGGTGTAAGGCCCGTGTAAAGTGGTGTAAGGTCCGTATAAAGTGGTGTAAGGCCCGTGTAAAGCGCTGTGATGCACGTGTAAAGTGGTGTAAGGCCCGTGTAAAGTGGTGCAAGGCCCGTGTAAAGTGGTGTAAGGCCTGTGTAAAGTGGTGTAAGGCACGTGTAAAGTGGTGTAAGGCCCGTGGAAAGTGGTTTAAGGCCCGTGTAAAGTGGTGTAAGGCCCGTGTAAAGTGGTGTAAGGACCGTGTAAAGTGGTGTAAGGCCCGTGTAAAGTGGTGTAAGGCCCGTGTAAAGTGGTGTAAGGCCCGTGTAAAGTGGTGTAAGGCCCCTGTAAGTGGTGTAAGGCCCGTGTAAAGTGGTCTAAGGCCCGTGTAAACTAGTGCGAGGCCCGTGTAAAGTGGTGTAAGGCCCGTGTAAAGTGGTGTACGGCCCGTGTACAGTGGTGTAAGGCCTGTGTAAAGTGGTGTAAGGCCCGTGTAAAGTGGTGTAAGGCCCGTGTAAAGTGGTGTAAGGCCCGTGTACAGTGGTGTAAGGCACGTGTAAAGTGGTGTAAGGCCCGTGTAAAGTGGTGTAAGGCCCGTGTAAAGTGGTGTAAGGCCCGTGTAAAGTGGTGTAAGGCCCGTGTAAAGTGGTGGAAGGCCCGTGTAAAGTGGCGTACGGCCCGTGTAAAGTGGTGTAAGGCCCGTGTAAAGTGGGGTAAGGCCCGTGTAAAGTGGTGTAAGGCCCGTGTAAAGTGGTGCAAGGCCCGTGTAAAGTGGTGGAAGGCCCGTGTAAAGTGGTGTAAGACCCGTGTAAAGTGGTGTAAGGCCCGTGTAAAGTGGTGTAAGGCCCGTGTAAAGTGGTGTAAGGCCCGTGTAAAGTGGTGTAAGGCCCGTGTACAGTGGTGTAAGGCACGTGTAAAGTGGTGTAAGGCCCGTGTAAAGTGGTGTAAGGCCCGTGTAAAGTGGTGCAAGGCACGTGTAAAGTGGTGGAAGGCCCGTGTAAAGTGGTGTAGGGCCCGTGTAAAGTGGTGTAAGGCCCGTGTAAAGTGGTGAAAGGCCCGTGTAAAGTGGTGTAAGGCCCGTGTAAGTGGCGTAAGGCCCGTGTAAAGTGGTGTAAGGCCCGTGTAAAGTAGTGCAAGGCCCGTGTAAAGTGGTGTAAGGCCCGTGTAAAGTGGTGTAAGGCCCGTGTACAGTGGTGTAAGGCCCGTGTAAAGTGGTGTAAGGCCCGTGTAAAGTGGTGTAAGGCCCGTGTAAAGTGGTGTAAGGCCCGTGTAAAGTGGTGTAAGGCCCGTGTAAAGTGGTGGAAGGCCCGTGTAAAGTGGCGTACGGCCCGTGTAAAGTGGTGTAAGGCCCGTGTAAAGTGGGGTAAGGCCCGTGTAAAGTGGTGTAAGGCCCGTGTAAAGTGGTGCAAGGCCCGTGTAAAGTGGTGGAAGGCCCGTGTAAAGTGGTGTAAGACCCGTGTAAAGTGGTGTAAGGCCCGTGTAAAGTGGTGTAAGGCCCGTGTAAAGTGGTGTAAGGCCCGTGTACAGTGGTGTAAGGCACGTGTAAAGTGGTGTAAGGCCCGTGTAAAGTGGTGTAAGGCCCGTGTAAAGTGGTGCAAGGCACGTGTAAAGTGGTGGAAGGCCCGTGTAAAGTGGTGTAAGGCCCGTGTAAAGTGGTGTAAGGCCCGTGTAAAGTGGTGAAAGGCCCGTGTAAAGTGGTGTAAGGCCCGTGTAAGTGGCGTAAGGCCCGTGTAAAGTGGTGTAAGGCCCGTGTAAAGTAGTGCAAGGCCCGTGTAAAGTGGTGTAAGGCCCGTGTAAAGTGGTGTAAGGCCCGTGTACAGTGGTGTAAGGCCCGTGTAAAGTGGTGTAAGGCCCGTGTAAAGTGGTGTAAGGCCCGTGTAAAGTGGTGTAAGGCCCGTGTAAAGTGGTGTAAGGCCCGTTTAAGTGGTGTAAGGCCCGTGTAAAGTGGTGTCAGGCCCGTGTAAAGTAGTGCAAGGCCCGTGTAAAGTAGTGTAAGGCCCGTGTAAAGTGGTGTAAGGCCCGTGTACAGTGGTGTAAGGCCCGTGTAAAGTGGTGTAAGGCCCGTGTAAAGTGGTGTAAGGCCCGTGTAAAGTGGTGTAAGGCCCGTGTACAGTGGTGTAGGGCACGTGTAAAGTGGTGTAAGGCCCGTGTAAAGTGGTGTAAGGCCCGTGTAAAGTGGTGTAAGGCCCGTGTAAAGTGGTGTAAGGTCCGTATAAAGTGGTGTAAGGCCCGTGTAAAGCGGTGTAATGCACGTGTAAAGTGGTGTAAGGCCCGTGTAAAGTGGTTTAAGGCCCGTGTAAAGTGGTGTAAGGCCTGTGTAAAGTGGGGTAAGGCACGTGTAAAGTGGTGTAAGGCCCGTGGAAAGTGGTTTAAGGCCCGTGTAAAGTGGTGTAAGGCCCGTGTAAAGTGGTGTAAGGCCCGTGTAAAGTGGTGTAAGGCCCGTGTAAAGTGGTGTAAGGCCCGTGTACAGTGGTGTAAGGCACGTGTAAAGTGGTGTAAGGCCCGTGTAAAGTGGTGTAAGGCCCGTGTAAAGTGGTGTAAGGCCCGTGTAAAGTGGTGTAAGGCGCGTGTAAGTTGTGTAAGGCCCGTGTAAAGTGGTATAAGGTCCGTGTAAAGTGGTGTAAGGCCCGTGTAAAGTGGTGTAAGGTCCGTCTAATGTGGTGTGAGAGCCGTGTAAAGTGGTGTAAGGCACGTGTAAAGTGGTGTAAGGCCCGTGTAAAGTGGTGTAAGGCACGTGTAAAGTGGTGTCAGGCCGGTGTAAAGTGGTGTAAGGCCCGTGGAAAGTGGTGTAAGGCCCGTGTAAAGTGGTGTAAGGCCCGTGTAAAGTGGTGTAAGGCCCGTGTAAAGTGGTGGAAGGCCCGTGTAAAGTGGCGTACGGCCTGTGTAAAGTGGTGTAAGGCCCGTGGAAAGTGGTTTAAGGCCCGTGTAAAGTGGTGTAAGGCCCGTGTAAAGTGGTGTAAGGACCGTGTAAAGTGGTGTAAGGCCCGTGTAAAGTGGTCTAAGGCCCGTGTAAGGTGGTGTAAGCTCCGTGTAAAGTGGTGCAAGGTCAGTGTAAAGTGGTGTAAGGCGCGTGTAAAGTGGTGTAAGGTCCGTGTAATGTGGTGTAAGTGCCGTGTAAAGTGGTGTAAGGCCCGTGTAAAGTGGTGTAAGGCCCGTGTAAAGTGGTGCAAGGCCCGTGTAAAGTGGTGGAAGGCCCGTGTAAAGTGGTGTAAGACCCGTGTAAAGTGGTGTAAGGCCCGTGTAAAGTGGTGTAAGGCCCGTGTAAAGTGGTGTAAGGCCCGTGTAAAGTGGTGTAAGGCCCGTGTACAGTGGTGTAAGGCCGGTGTAAAGTGGTGTAAGGCCCGTGTAAAGTGGTGTAAGGCCCGTGTAAAGTGGTGCAAGGCACGTGTAAAGTGGTGGAAGGCCCGTGTAAAGTGGTGTAAGGCCCGTGTAAAGTGGTGTAAGGCCCGTGTAAAGTGGTGTAAGGCCCGTGTAAAGTGGTGTAAGGCCCGTTTAAGTGGTGTAAGGCCCGTGTAAAGTGGTGTAAGGCCCGTGTAAAGTAGTGCAAGGCCCGTGTAAAGTAGTGTAAGGCCCGTGTAAAGTGGTGTAAGGCCCGTGTACAGTGGTGTAAGGCCCGTGTAAAGTGGTGTAAGGCCCGTGTAAAGTGGTGTAAGGCCCGTGTAAAGTGGTGTAAGGCCCGTGTAAAGTGGTGTAAGGTCCGTATAAAGTGGTGTAAGGCCCGTGTAAAGCGGTGTAATGCACGTGTAAAGTGGTGTAAGGCCCGTGTAAAGTGGTTTAAGGCCCGTGTAAAGTGGTGTAAGGCCCGTGTAAACTGGTGTAAGGCACGTGTAAAGTGGTGTAAGGCCCGTGTAAAGTGGTGTAAGGCCCGTGTAAAGTGGTGTAAGGCCCGTGTAAAGTGGTGTAAGGTCCGTATAAAGTGGTGTAAGGCCCGTGTAAAGCGGTGTAATGCACGTGTAAAGTGGTGTAAGGCCCGTGTAAAGTGGTTTAAGGCCCGTGTAAAGTGGTGTAAGGCCTGTGTAAAGTGGTGTAAGGCACGTGTAAAGTGGTGTAAGGCCCGCGGAAAGTGGTTCAAGGCCCGTGTAAAGTGGTGTAAGGCCCGTGTAAAGTGGTGTAAGGCCCGTGTACAGTGGTGTAAGGCACGTGTAAAGTGGTGTAAGGCCCGTGTAAAGTGGTGTAAGGCCCGTGTAAAGTGGTGTAAGGCCCGTGTAAAGTGGTGTAAGGCGCGTGTAAGTTGTGTAAGGCCCGTGTAAAGTGGTATAAGGTCCGTGTAAAGTGGTGTAAGGCCCGTGTAAAGTGGTGTAAGGCCCGTGTAAAGTGGTGAAAGGCCCGTGTAAAGTGGTGTAAGGCCCGTGTAAGTGGTGTAAGGCCCGTGTAAAGTGGTGTAAGGCCCGTGTAAAGTAGTGCAAGGCCCGTGTAAAGTGGTGTAAGGCCCGTGTAAAGTGGTGTAAGGCCCGTGTACAGTGGTGTAAGGCCCGTGTAAAGTGGTGTAAGGCCCGTGTAAAGTGGTGTAAGGCCCGTGTAAAGTGGTGTAAGGCCCGTGTAAAGTGGTGTAAGGCCCGTTTAAGTGGTGTAAGGCCCGTGTAAAGTGGTGTAAGGCCCGTGTAAAGTAGTGCAAGGCCCGTGTAAAGTAGTGTAAGGCCCGTGTAAAGTGGTGTAAGGCCCGTGTACAGTGGTGTAAGGCCCGTGTAAAGTGGTGTAAGGCCCGTGTAAAGTGGTGTAAGGCCCGTGTAAAGTGGTGTAAGGCCCGTGTACAGTGGTGTAAGGCACGTGTAAAGTGGTGTAAGGCCCGTGTAAAGTGGTGTAAGGCCCGTGTAAAGTGGTGTAAGGCCCGTGTAAAGTGGTGTAAGGTCCGTATAAAGTGGTGTAAGGCCCGTGTAAAGCGGTGTAATGCACGTGTAAAGTGGTGTAAGGCCCGTGTAAAGTGGTTTAAGGCCCGTGTAAGTTGTGTAAGGCCTGTGTAAAGTGGTGTAAGGCCCGTGTAAAGCGCTGTAATGCACGTGTAAAGTGGTGTAAGGCCCGTGTAAAGTGGTGTAAGGCCCGTGTAAAGTGGTGTAAGGCCTGTGTAAAGTGGTGTAAGGCACGTGTAAAGTGGTGTAAGGCCCGTGGAAAGTGGTTTAAGGCCCGTGTAAAGTGGTGTAAGGCCCGTGTAAAGTGGTGTAAGGCCCGTGTAAAGTGGTGTAAGGCCCGTGTAAAGTGGTGTAAGGCCCGTGTACAGTGGTGTAAGGCACGTGTAAAGTGGTGTAAGGCCCGTGTAAAGTGGTGTAAGGCCCGTGTAAAGTGGTGTAAGGTCCGTCTAATGTGGTGTGAGAGCCGTGTAAAGTGGTGTAAGGCACGTGTAAAGTGGTGTAAGGCCCGTGTAAAGTGGTGTAAGGCACGTGTAAAGTGGTGTCAGGCCGGTGTAAAGTGGTGTAAGGCCCGTGGAAAGTGGTGTAAGGCCCGTGTAAAGTGGTGTAAGGCCCGTGTAAAGTGGTGTAAGGCCCGTGTAAAGTGGTGGAAGGCCCGTGTAAAGTGGCGTACGGCCCGTGTAAAGTGGTGTAAGGCCCGTGGAAAGTGGTTTAAGGCCCGTGTAAAGTGGTGTAAGGCCCGTGTAAAGTGGTGTAAGGACCGTGTAAAGTGGTGTAAGGCCCGTGTAAAGTGGTCTAAGGCCCGTGTAAGGTGGTGTAAGCTCCGTGTAAACTGGTGCAAGGTCAGTGTAAAGTGGTGTAAGGCCCGTGTAAAGTGGTGTAAGGTCCGTGTAATGTGGTGTAAGTGCCGTGTAAAGTGGTGTAAGGCCCGTGTAAAGTGGTGTAAGGCCCGTGTAAAGTGGTGCAAGGCCCGTGTAAAGTGGTGGAAGGCCCGTGTAAAGTGGTGTAAGACCCGTGTAAAGTGGTGTAAGGCCCGTGTAAAGTGGTGTAAGGCCCGTGTAAAGTGGTGTAAGGCCCGTGTAAAGTGGTGTAAGGCCCGTGTACAGTGGTGTAAGGCCGGTGTAAAGTGGTGTAAGGCCCGTGTATAGTGGTGTAAGGCCCGTGTAAAGTGGTGCAAGGCACGTGTAAAGTGGTGGAAGGCCCGTGTAAAGTGGTGTAAGGCCCGTGTAAAGTGGTGTAAGGCCCGAGTAAAGTGGTGTAAGGCCCGTGTAAAGTGGTGTCAGGCCCGTGTAAAGTGGTGTAAGGCCCGTGTAAAGTGGTGTAAGGCCCGTTTAAGTGGTGTAAGGCCCGTGTAAAGTGGTGTAAGGCCCGTGTAAAGTAGTGCAAGGCCCGTGTAAAGTAGTGTAAGGCCCGTGTAAAGTGGTGTAAGGCCCGTGTACAGTGGTGTAAGGCCCGTGTAAAGTGGTGTAAGGCCCGTGTAAAGTGGTGTAAGGCCCGTGTAAAGTGGTGTAAGGCCCGTGTAAACTGGTGTAAGGCACGTGTAAAGTGGTGTAAGGCCCGTGTAAAGTGGTGTAAGGCCCGTGTAAAGTGGTGTAAGGCCCGTGTAAAGTGGTGTAAGGTCCGTATAAAGTGGTGTAAGGCCCGTGTAAAGCGGTGTAATGCACGTGTAAAGTGGTGTAAGGCCCGTGTAAAGTGGTTTAAGGCCCGTGTAAAGTGGTGTAAGGCCCGTGTAAAGTGGTGTAAGGTCCGTATAAAGTGGTGTAAGGCCCGTGTAAAGCGGTGTAATGCACGTGTAAAGTGGTGTAAGGCCCGTGTAAAGTGGTTTAAGGCCCGTGTAAAGTGGTGTAAGGCATGTGTAAAGTGGTGTAAGGCACGTGTAAAGTGGTGTAAGGCCCGTGGAAAGTGGTTTAAGGCCCGTGTAAAGTGGTGTAAGGCCCGTGCAAAGTGGTGTAAGGCCCGTGTAAAGTGGTGTAAGGCCCGTGTAAAGTGGTGTAAGGCCCGTGTACAGTGGTGTAAGGCACGTGTAAAGTGGTGTAAGGCCCGTGTAAAGTGGTGTAAGGCCCGTGTAAAGTGGTGTAAGGCCCGTGTAAAGTGGTGTAAGGCGCGTGTAAGTTGTGTAAGGCCCGTGTAAAGTGGTATAAGGTCCGTGTAAAGTGGTGTAAGGCCCGTGTAAAGTGGTGTAAGGTCCGTCTAATGTGGTGTGAGAGCCGTGTAAAGTGGTGTAAGGCACGTGTAAAGTGGTGTAAGGCCCGTGTAAAGTGGTGTAAGGCACGTGTAAAGTGGTGTCAGGCCGGTGTAAAGTGGTGTAAGGCCCGTGGAAAGTGGTGTAAGGCCCGTCCGTGTAAAGTGGTGTAAGGCCCGTGTAAAGTGGTGTAAGGCCCGTGTAAAGTGGTGGAAGGCCCGTGTAAAGTGGCGTACGGCCCGTGTAAAGTGGTGTAAGGCCCGTGGAAAGTGGTTTAAGGCCCGTGTAAAGCGGTGTAAGGCCCGTGTAAAGTGGTGTAAGGCCCGTGTAAAGTGGTGTAAGGCCCGTGTAAAGTGGTCTAAGGCCCGTGTAAGGTGGTGTAAGCTCCGTGTAAAGTGGTGTAAGGTCAGTGTAAAGTGGTGTAAGGCCCGTGTAAAGTGGTGTAAGGTCCGTGTAATGTGGTGTAAGTGCCGTGTAAAGTGGTGTAAGGCCCGTGTAAAGTGGTGTAAGGCCCGTGTAAAGTGGTGCAAGGCCCGTGTAAAGTGGTGGAAGGCCAGTGTAAAGTGGTGTAAGACCCGTGTAAAGTGGTGTAAGGCCCGTGTAAAGTGGTGTAAGGCCCGTGTAAAGTGGTGTAAGGCCCGTGTAAAGTGGTGTAAGGCCCGTGTACAGTGGTGTAAGGCCGGTGTAAAGTGGTGTAAGGCCCGTGTAAAGTGGTGTAAGGCCCGTGTAAAGTGGTGCAAGGCACGTGTAAAGTGGTGGAAGGCCCGTGTAAAGTGGTGTAAGGCCCGTGTAAAGTGGTGTAAGGCCCGTGTAAAGTGGTGTAAGGCCCGTGTAAAGTGGTGTAAGGCCCGTTTAAGTGGTGTAAGGCCCGTGTAAAGTGGTGTAAGGCCCGTGTAAAGTAGTGCAAGGCCCGTGTAAAGTAGTGTAAGGCCCGTGTAAAGTGGTGTAAGGCCCGTGTACAGTGGTGTAAGGCCCGTGTAAAGTGGTGTAAGGCCCGTGTAAAGTGGTGTAAGGCCCGTGTAAAGTGGTGTAAGGCCCGTGTACAGTGGTGTAAGGCACGTGTAAAGTGGTGTAAGGCCCGTGTAAAGTGGTGTAAGGCCCGTGTAAGTGGTGTAAGGCCCGTGTAAAGTGGTGTAAGGCCCGTGTAAACTGGTGTAAGGCACGTGTAAAGTGGTGTAAGGCCCGTGTAAAGTGGTGTAAGGCCCGTGTAAAGTGGTGTAAGGCCCGTGTAAAGTGGTGTAAGGTCCGTATAAAGTGGTGTAAGGCCCGTGTAAAGCGGTGTAATGCACGTGTAAAGTGGTGTAAGGCCCGTGTAAAGTGGTTTAAGGCCCGTGTAAAGTGGTGTAAGGCCCGTGTAAAGTGGTGTAAGGTCCGTATAAAGTGGTGTAAGGCCCGTGTAAAGCGGTGTAATGCACGTGTAAAGTGGTGTAAGGCCCGTGTAAAGTGGTTTAAGGCCCGTGTAAAGTGGTGTAAGGCATGTGTAAAGTGGTGTAAGGCACGTGTAAAGTGGTGTAAGGCCCGTGGAAAGTGGTTTAAGGCCCGTGTAAAGTGGTGTAAGGCCCGTGCAAAGTGGTGTAAGGCCCGTGTAAAGTGGTGTAAGGCCCGTGTAAAGTGGTGTAAGGCCCGTGTACAGTGGTGTAAGGCACGTGTAAAGTGGTGTAAGGCCCGTGTAAAGTGGTGTAAGGCCCGTGTAAAGTGGTGTAAGGCCCGTGTAAAGTGGTGTAAGGCGCGTGTAAGTTGTGTAAGGCCCGTGTAAAGTGGTATAAGGTCCGTGTAAAGTGGTGTAAGGCCCGTGTAAAGTGGTGTAAGGTCCGTCTAATGTGGTGTGAGAGCCGTGTAAAGTGGTGTAAGGCACGTGTAAAGTGGTGTAAGGCCCGTGTAAAGTGGTGTAAGGCACGTGTAAAGTGGTGTCAGGCCGGTGTAAAGTGGTGTAAGGCCCGTGGAAAGTGGTGTAAGGCCCGTCCGTGTAAAGTGGTGTAAGGCCCGTGTAAAGTGGTGTAAGGCCCGTGTAAAGTGGTGGAAGGCCCGTGTAAAGTGGCGTACGGCCCGTGTAAAGTGGTGTAAGGCCCGTGGAAAGTGGTTTAAGGCCCGTGTAAAGCGGTGTAAGGCCCGTGTAAAGTGGTGTAAGGCCCGTGTAAAGTGGTGTAAGGCCCGTGTAAAGTGGTCTAAGGCCCGTGTAAGGTGGTGTAAGCTCCGTGTAAAGTGGTGTAAGGTCAGTGTAAAGTGGTGTAAGGCCCGTGTAAAGTGGTGTAAGGTCCGTGTAATGTGGTGTAAGTGCCGTGTAAAGTGGTGTAAGGCCCGTGTAAAGTGGTGTAAGGCCCGTGTAAAGTGGTGCAAGGCCCGTGTAAAGTGGTGGAAGGCCAGTGTAAAGTGGTGTAAGACCCGTGTAAAGTGGTGTAAGGCCCGTGTAAAGTGGTGTAAGGCCCGTGTAAAGTGGTGTAAGGCCCGTGTAAAGTGGTGTAAGGCCCGTGTACAGTGGTGTAAGGCCGGTGTAAAGTGGTGTAAGGCCCGTGTAAAGTGGTGTAAGGCCCGTGTAAAGTGGTGCAAGGCACGTGTAAAGTGGTGGAAGGCCCGTGTAAAGTGGTGTAAGGCCCGTGTAAAGTGGTGTAAGGCCCGTGTAAAGTGGTGTAAGGCCCGTGTAAAGTGGTGTAAGGCCCGTTTAAGTGGTGTAAGGCCCGTGTAAAGTGGTGTAAGGCCCGTGTAAAGTAGTGCAAGGCCCGTGTAAAGTAGTGTAAGGCCCGTGTAAAGTGGTGTAAGGCCCGTGTACAGTGGTGTAAGGCCCGTGTAAAGTGGTGTAAGGCCCGTGTAAAGTGGTGTAAGGCCCGTGTAAAGTGGTGTAAGGCCCGTGTACAGTGGTGTAAGGCACGTGTAAAGTGGTGTAAGGCCCGTGTAAAGTGGTGTAAGGCCCGTGTAAAGTGGTGTAAGGCGCGTGTAAAGTGGTGTAAGGTCCGTATAAAGTGGTGTAAGGCCCGTGTAAAGCGGTGTAATGCACGTGTAAAGTGGTGTAAGGCCCGTGTAAAGTGGTTTAAGGCCCGTGTAAAGTGGTGTAAGGCCTGTGTAAAGTGGTGTAAGGCACGTGTAAAGTGGTGTAAGGCCCGTGGAAAGTGGTTTAAGGCCCGTGTAAAGTGGTGTAAGGCCCGTGTAAAGTAGTGTAAGGACCGTGTAAAGTGGTGTAAGGCCCGTGTAAAGTGGTGTAAGGCCCGTGTAAAGTGGTGTAAGGCCCGTGTAAAGTGGTGTAAGGCCCGTGTAAGTGGTGTAAGGCCCGTGTAAAGTGGTGTAAGGCCCGTGTAAAGTAGTGCAAGGCCCGTGTAAAGTGGTGTAAGGCCCGTGTAAAGTGGTGTAAGGCCCGTGTACAGTGGTGTAAGGCCCGTGTAAAGTGGTGTAAGGCCCGTGTAAAGTGGTGTAAGGCCCGTGTAAGTGGTGTAAGGCCCGTGTAAAGTGGTGTAAGGTCCGTATAAAGTGGTGTAAGGCCCGTGTAAAGCGGTGTAAGGCCCGTGTAAAGTGGTGTAAGGCCCGTGTAAGTGGGGTAAGGCCCGTGTAAAGTGGTGTAAGGCCCGTGTAAAGTGGTGTAAGGCCCGTGTAAAGTGGTGTAAGGCCCGTGTAAAGTGGTGTAAGGCCCGTGTAAAGTGGTGTAAGGCCCGTGTAAAGTGGTGTAAGGCCCGTGTAAAGTGGTGTAAGGCCCGTGTAAAGTAGTGCAAGGCCCGTGTAAAGTAGTGTAAGGCCCGTGTAAAGTGGTGTAAGGCCCGTGTACAGTGGTGTAAGGCCCGTGTAAAGTGGTGTAAGGCCCGTGTAAAGTGGTGTAAGGCCCGTGTAAAGTGGTGTAAGGCCCGTGTACAGTGGTGTAAGGCACGTGTAAAGTGGTGTAAGGCCCGTGTAAAGTGGTGTAAGGCCCGTGTAAAGTGGTGTAAGGCCCGTGTAAAGTGGTGTAAGGTCCGTATAAAGTGGTGTAAGGCCCGTGTAAAGCGGTGTAATGCACGTGTAAAGTGGTGTAAGGCCCGTGTAAAGTGGTGTAAGGCCCGTGTAAAGTGGTGTAAGGCCTGTGTAAAGTGGTGTAAGGCACGTGTAAAGTGGTGTAAGGCCCGTGGAAAGTGGTTTAAGGCCCGTGTAAAGTGGTGTAAGGCCCGTGTAAAGTAGTGTAAGGACCGTGTAAAGTGGTGTAAGGCCCGTGTAAAGTGGTGTAAGGCCCGTGTAAAGTGGTGTAAGGCCCGTGTAAAGTGGTGTAAGGCCCGTGTAAGTGGTGTAAGGCCCGTGTAAAGTGGTGTAAGGCCCGTGTAAAGTAGTGCAAGGCCCGTGTAAAGTGGTGTAAGGCCCGTGTAAAGTGGTGTAAGGCCCGTGTACAGTGGTGTAAGGCCCGTGTAAAGTGGTGTAAGGCCCGTGTAAAGTGGTGTAAGGCCCGTGTAAGTGGTGTAAGGCCCGTGTAAAGTGGTGTAAGGTCCGTATAAAGTGGTGTAAGGCCCGTGTAAAGCGGTGTAAGGCCCGTGTAAAGTGGTGTAAGGCCCGTGTAAGTGGGGTAAGGCCCGTGTAAAGTGGTGTAAGGCCCGTGTAAAGTAATGCAAGGCCCGTGTAAATTGGTGTAAGGCCCGTGTAAAGTGGTGTAAGGCCCGTGTACAGTGGTGTAAGGCCCGTGTAAAGTGGTGTAAGGCCCGTGTAAAGTGGTGTAAGGCCCGTGTAAAGTGGTGTAAGGCCCGTGTACAGTGGTGTAAGGCACGTGTAAAGTGGTGTAAGGCCCGTGTAAAGTGGTGTAAGGCCCGTGTAAAGTGGTGTAAGGCCCGTGTAAAGTGGTGTAAGGTCCGTATAAAGTGGTGTAAGGCCCGTGTAAAGCGGTGTAATGCACGTGTAAAGTGGTGTGAGGCCCGTGTAAAGTGGTGTAAGGCCCGTGTAAAGTGGTGTAAGGCCCGTGTAAAGTGGTGTAAGGCCCGTGTACAGTGGTGTAAGGCACGTGTAAAGTGGTGTAAGGCCCGTGTAAAGTGGTGTAAGGTCCGTGTAAAGTGGTGTAAGGCCCGTGTAAAGTGGTGTAAGGTCCGTGTAAAGTGGTGTAAGTGCCGTGTAACGTGGTGTAAGGCCCGTGGAAAGTGGTGTAAGGCACATGTAAAGTGGTTTAAGGCCGGTGTAAAGTGGTGTAAGGCCCGTGTAAAGTGGTGTAAGGCGCGTGTAAGTTGTGTAAGGCCCGTGTAAAGTGGTATAAGGTCCGTGTAAAGTGGTGTAAGGCCCGTGTAAAGTGGTGTAAGGTCCGTCTAATGTGGTGTGAGAGCCGTGTAAAGTGGTGTAAGGCACGTGTAAAGTGGTGTAAGGCCGGTGTAAAGTGGTGTAAGGCACGTGTAAAGTGGTGTAAGGCCGGTGTAAAGTGGTGTAAGGCCCGTGTAAAGTGGTGTACGGCCCGTGTAAAGTGGTGTAGGGCCCGTGTAAAGTGGTGTAAGGCCCGTGTAAAGTGGTGTGAGAGCCGTGTAAAGTGGTGTAAGGCACGTGTAAAGTGGTGTAAGGCCGGTGTAAAGTGGCGTACGGCCCGTGTAAAGTGGTGTAAGGCCCGTGGAAAGTGGTTTAAGGCCCGTGTAAAGTGGTGTAAGGCCCGTGTAAAGTGGTGTAAGGACCGTGTAAAGTGGTGTAAGGCCCGTGTAAAGTGGTCTAAGGCCCGTGTAAAGTGGTGTAAGCTCCGTGTAAAGTGGTGTAACGTCAGTGTAAAGTGGTGTAAGGCCCGTGTAAAGTGGTGTAAGGTCCGTGTAATGTGGTGTAAGTGCCCTGTAAAGTGGTGTAAGGCCCGTGTAAAGTGGTGTAAGGCACGTGTAAAGTGGTGTAAGGCCGGTGTAAAGTGGTGTAAGGCCCGTGTAAAGTGGTGTAAGGCGCCTGTAAGTGGTGTAAGGCCCGTGTAAAGTGGTATAAGGTCTGTGTAAAGTGGTGTAAGGCCCGTGTAAAGTGGTGTAAGGTCCGCCTAATGTGGTGTGAGAGCCGTGTGAAGTGGTGTAAGGCCCGTGTAAAGTGGTGTAAGGCCGGTGTAAAGTGGTGTAACGCCCGTGTAAAGTGGTGTAAGGCCCGTGTAAAGTGGTGTGAGGCCCGTGTAAAGTGGTGTAAGGCCCGTGTAAAGTGGTGGAAGGCCCGTGTAAAGTGGCGTACGGCCCGTGTAAAGTGGGGTAAGGCCCGTGTAAAGTGGTGTAAGGCCCGTGTAAGGTGGTGCAAGGCCCGTGTAAAGTGGTGGAAGGCCCGTGTAAAGTGGTGTAAGGCCCGTGTAAAGTGATGTAAGGCCCGTGTAAAGTGGTGTAAGGCCCGTGTAAAGTGGTGTAAGGCCCGTGTAAAGTGGGGTAAGGCCCGTGTAAAGTGGTGTAAGGCCCGTGTAAAGTGGTGCAAGGCCCGTGTAAAGTGGTGGAAGGCCCGTGTAAAGTGGTGTAAGGACCGTGTAAAGTGGTGTAAGGCCCGTGTAAAGTGGTGTAAGGCCCGTGTAAAGTGGTGTAAGGCCCGTGTAAGTGGTGTAAGGCCCGTGTAAAGTGGTGTAAGGCCCGTGTAAAGTAGTGCAAGGCCCGTGTAAAGTGGTGTAAGGCCCGTGTAAAGTGGTGTAAGTCCCGTGTACAGTGGTGTAAGGCCCGTGTAAAGTGGTGTAAGGCCCGTGTAAAGTGGTGTAAGGCCGGTGTAAAGTGGTGTAAGGCCCGTGTAAAGTGGTGTAAGGCCCGTGTAAAGTGGTGTAAGGCCCGTGTACAGTGGTGTAAGGCCCGTGTAAAGTGGTGTAAGGCCCGTGTAAAGTGGTGTAAGGTCCGTGTAAAGTGGTGTAAGGCCCGTGTAAAGTGGTGTAAGGCACGTGTAAAGTGGTGTAAGGCCCGTGTAAAGAGGTTTAAGGCCCGTGTAAAGTGGTGTAACGCCCGTGTAAAGTGGTGTAAGGACCGTGTAAAGTGGTGTAAGGCCCGTGTAAAGTGGTCTAAGGCCCGTGTAAGGTGTTGTAAGGTCCGTGTAAGGTGGTGTAAGGTCCGTGTAAAGTGGTGTAAGGCCCGTGTAAAGTGGTGTAAGGTCCGTGTAAAGTGGTGTAAGTGCCGTGTAACGTGGTGTAAGGCCCGTGTAAAGTGGTGTAAGGCACATGTAAAGTGGTGTAAGGCCGGTGTAAAGTGGTGTAAGGCCCGTGTAAAGTGGTGTAAGGCGCGTGTAAGTGGTGTAAGGCCCGTGTAAAGTGGTATAAGGTCCGTGTAAAGTGGTGTAAGGCCCGTGTAAAGTGGTGTAAGGTCCGCCTAATGTGGTGTGAGAGCCGTGTAAAGTGGTGTAAGGCACGTGTAAAGTGGTGTAAGGCCCGTGTAAAGTGGTGTAAGGCACGTGTAAAGTGGTGTAAGGCCGGTGTAAAGTGGTGTAACGCCCGTGTAAAGTGGTGTAAGGCCCGTGTAAAGTGGTGTAAGGCCCGTGTAAAGTGGTGTAAGGCCCGTGTAAAGTGGTGTCAGGCCCGTGTAAAGTGGTGTAAGGCCCGTGTAAAGTGGGGTAAGGCCCGTGTAAAGTGGTGTAAGGCCCGTGTAAAGTGTTGCAAGGCCCGTGTAAAGTGGTGGACGGCCCGTGTAAAGTGGTGTAAGGCCCGTGTAAAGTGGTGTAAGGCCCGTGTAAAGTGGTGTAAGGCCCGTGTAAAGTGGTGTAAGGCCCGTGTAAGTGGTGTAAGGCCCGTGTAAAGTGGTGTAAGGCCCGTGTAAACTGGTGTAAGGCCCGTGTAAAGTGGTGTAAGGGCCGTGTAAAGTGGTGTAAGGCCCGTGTAAAGTGGTGTAAGGTCCGTGCAAAGTGGTGTAAGGCCCGTGGAAAGTGGTGTAAGGCACGTGTAAAGTGGTGTAAGGCCGGTGTAAAGTGGTGTAAGGCCCGTGTAAAGTGGTGTAGAGCCCGTGTAAGTGGTGTAAGGCCCGTGTAAAGAGGTGTAAGGCCCATGTTAAGTGATGTAAGGCCCGTGTAAAGTGGTGTAAGGCCCGTGTAAAGTGGTGTAAGGCCTTCCAAAGTGGTGTAAGGCCCGTGTAAAGTGGTGTAAGGCGAGTGTAAGTGGTGTAGGGCCCGTGTAAAGTGGTGTAAGGCCCGTGTAAAGTGGCGGAAGTCCCGTGTAAAGTGGTGTAATGCCCGTGTAAAGTGGTGTAAGGCCCGTGTAAAGTCGTGTAAGGCCCGGGTAAAGTGGTGTAAGGCCCGTGTAAAGTGGTGTAAGGCCCGTGTAAAGTGGTGTAAGGCCCGTGTAAAGTGGTGTAAGGCCCGTGTGAAGTGGTGCAAGGCCCGTGTAAAGTGGTGGAAGGCCCGTGTAAAGTGGTGTAAGGCCCGTGTAAAGTGGTGTAAGGCCCGTGTAAAGTGGTGTAAGGCCCGTGTAAAGTGGTGTAAGGCCCGTGTAAAGTGGTGTAAGGCCCGTGTAAAGTGGTGTCAGGTCCGTGTAAAGTGGTGTAAGGTCCGTGCAGAGTGGTGTAAGGCCCGTGTAAAGTGGTGTAAGGCCCGTGTAAAGTGGTGCAAGGCCCGTGTAAAGTGGTGTAAGGCCCGTGTAAAGTGGTGTAAGGTCCGTGTAAAGTGGTGTAAGGCCCTTGTAAAGTGGTGTAAGGCCCGTGTAAAGTGGTGCAAGGCCCGTGTAAAGTGGTGTAAGGCCCGTGTAAAGTGGTGTAAGGCCCGTGTAAAGTGGTGTAAGGCCCGTGTAAAGTGGTGTAAGGCCCGTGAAAAGTGGTGTAAGGCTCGTGTAAAGTGGTGTAAGGCCCGTGTAAAGTGGTGTAAGGCCCGTGTAAGTGGTGTAAGGCCCGTGTAAAGTGGTGTAAGGCCCGTGTAAAGTGGTGTAAGGCCCGTGTAAAGTGGTGTAAGGGCCGTGTAAAGTGGTGTGAGGCCGGTGTAAAGTGGTGTAAGGCCCGTGTAAAGTGGTGTAAGGCCCGTGTAAAGTGGTGTAAGGCCCGTGTAAAGTGGTGTAAGGCCCGTGTAAAGTGGTGTCAGGTCCGCGTAAAGTGGTGTAAGGCCCGCGTAAAGTGGTGTCAGGTCCGTGAAAAGTGGTGTAAGGTCCGTGCAAAGTGGTGTAAGGTCCGCGTAAAGTGGTGTAAAGTCCGTGCAACGTGGTGTAAGGCCCGTGTAAAGTGGTGTAAGGCCTGTGTAAAGTGGTGTAGAACCCGTGTAAAGTGGTGTAAGGCGAGTGTAAGTGGTGTAGGGCCCGTGTAAAGTGGTGTAAGGCCCGTGTAAAGTGGCGGAAGGCCCGTGTAAAGTGGTGTAACGCCCGTGTAAAGTGGTGTAAGTCCCGTGTAAAGTGGTGTAAGGCCCGTGTAAAGTGGTGTAAGGCCCGTGTAAAGTGGTGTAAGGTCCGTGCAAAGTGGTGTAAGGCCCGTGTAAAGTGGTGTAAGGCCCGTGTAAAGTGGTGTAAGGCCGGTGTAAAGTCGTGTAAGGCCCGTGGAAGTGGTGTAAGGTCCGTGTAAAGTGGTGTAAGGTCCGTGTAAAGTGGTGTAAGGCCCGTGTAAAGTGGTGTAAGGCACGTGTAAAGTGGTGTAAGGCCCGTGTAAGCTGGCGGAAGGCCCGTGTAAAGTGGTGTAACGCCCGTGTACAGTGGTGTAAGTCCCGTGTAAAGTGGTGTAAGGCCCGTGTAAAGTGGTGTAAGGCCCGTGTAAAGTGGTGTAAGCTCCGTGCAAAGTGGTGTAAGGCCCGTGTAAAGTGATGTAAGGCCCGTGTAAAGTGGTGTAAGGCCGGTGTAAAGTGGTGTAAGGACCGTGTAAAGAGGTGTAAGGCCCGTGTGAAGTGGTATAAGGCCCGTGTAAAGTGGTGTAAGGCCCGTGTAAAGTGGTGGAAGGCCCGTGTAAAGTGGGGTAAGGCCCGTGTAAAGTGGTGTAAGGCCCGCGTAAAGTGGTGTAGGGCCGGTGTAAAGTGGTGTAAGGTCCGTGTAAAGTGGTGTAAGGCCCGTGTAAAGTGGTGTAAGGCCCGTGTAAAGTGGTGTAAGGCACGTGTAGAGTGGCGTAAGGCCCGTGTAAAGTGGTGTAAGGCCCGTGTAAAGTGGGGTAAGGCCCGTGTAAAGTGTTGTAAGGTCCGTGTAAAGTGGTGTAAGGTCCGTGCAAAGTGGTGTAAGGTCCGTGCAAAGTGGTGTAAGGCCCGTGTAAAGTGGTGTAAGGCCCGTGTAAAGTGGTGTAAGGCCCGTGTAAAGTGGTGTAAGGTCCGTTTAAAGTGGTGTAAGGCCCGTGTAAAGTGGTGTAAGGCCCGTGTGAAGTGGTGTAAGGACCGTGTAAAGTGGTGTAAGGCCAGTGCAAAGTGGTGTAAGGCCCGTGTAAGGTGGTGTAAGGTCCGTGTAAAGTGGTGTAAGGTCCGTGTAAAGTGGTGTAAGGCCCGTGTAAAGTGGTGTAAGGTCCGTGTAATGTGGTGTAAGTGCCGTGTAAAGTGGTGTAAGGCCCGTGTAAAGTCGTGTAAGGCACGTGTAAAGTGGTGTAAGGCCGGTGTAAAGTGGTGTAAGGCCCGTGTAAAGTGGTGTAAGGCCCGTGTAAAGTGGTGTAAGGCCCGTGTAAAGTGGTGTCAGGCCCGTGTAAAGTGGTGTAAGGCCCGTGTAAAGTGGGGTAAGGCCCGTGTAAAGTGGTGTAAGGCCCGTGTAAAGTGTTGCAAGGCCCGTGTAAAGTGGTGGAAGGCCCGTGTAAAGTGGTGTAAGGCCCGTGTAAAGTGGTGTAAGGCCCGTGTAAGTGGTGTAAGGCCCGTGTAAAGTGGTGTAAGGCCCGTGTAAACTGGTGTAAGGCCCGTGTAAAGTGGTGTAAGGGCCGTGTAAAGTGGTGTAAGGCCCGTGTAAAGTGGTGTAAGGTCCGTGCAAAGTGGTGTAAGGCCCGTGGAAAGTGGTGTAAGGCACGTGTAAAGTGGTGTAAGGCCGGTGTAAAGTGGTGTAAGGCCCGTGTAAAGTGGTGTAGAGCCCGTGTAAGTCGTGTAAGGCCCGTGTAAAGAGGTGTAAGGCCCATGTTAAGTGATGTAAGGCCCGTGTAAAGTGGTGTAAGGCCCGTGTAAAGTGGTGTAAGGCCTTCCAAAGTGGTGTAAGGCCCGTGTAAAGTGGTGTAAGGCGAGTGTAAGTGGTGTAGGGCCCGTGTAAAGTGGTGTAAGGCCCGTGTAAAGTGGCGGAAGGCCCGTGTAAAGTGGTGTAATGCCCGTGTAAAGTGGTGTAAGGCCCGTGTAAAGTCGTGTAAGGCCCGGGTAAAGTGGTGTAAGGCCCGTGTAAAGTGGTGTAAGGCCCGTGTAAAGTGGTGTAAGGCCCGTGTAAAGTGGTGCAAGGCCCGTGTGAAGTGGTGCAAGGCCCGTGTAAAGTGGTGGAAGGCCCGTGTAAAGTGGTGTAAGGCCCGTGTAAAGTGGTGTAAGGCCCGTGTAAAGTGGTGTAAGGCCCGTGTAAAGTGGTGTAAGGCCCGTGTAAAGTGGTGTAAGGCCCGTGTAAAGTGGTGTCAGGTCCGTGTAAAGTGGTGTAAGGTCCGTGCAGAGTGGTGTAAGGCCCGTGTAAAGTGGTGTAAGGCCCGTGTAAAGTGGTGCAAGGCCCGTGTAAAGTGGTGTAAGGCCCGTGTAAAGTGGTGTAAGGTCCGTGTAAAGTGGTGTAAGGCCCTTGTAAAGTGGTGTAAGGCCCGTGTAAAGTGGTGCAAGGCCCGTGTAAAGTGGTGTAAGGCCCGTGTAAAGTGGTGTAAGGCCCGTGTAAAGTGGTGTAAGGCCCGTGTAAAGTGGTGTAAGGCCCGTGAAAAGTGGTGTAAGGCTCGTGTAAAGTGGTGTAAGGCCCGTGTAAAGTGGTGTAAGGCCCGTGTAAGTGGTGTAAGGCCCGTGTAAAGTGGTGTAAGGCCCGTGTAAAGTGGTGTAAGGCCCGTGTAAAGTGGTGTAAGGGCCGTGTAAAGTGGTGTGAGGCCGGTGTAAAGTGGTGTAAGGCCCGTGTAAAGTGGTGTAAGGACCGTGAAAAGTGGTGTAAGGCCCGTGTAAAGTGGTGTAAGGCCCGTGTAAAGTGGTGTAAGGCCCGTGTAAAGTGGTGTAAGGCCCGTGTAAAGTGGTGTCAGGTCCGCGTAAAGTGGTGTAAGGTCCGTGCAACGTGGTGTAAGGCCCGCGTAAAGTGGTGTCAGGTCCGTGAAAAGTGGTGTAAGGTCCGTGCAAAGTGGTGTAAGGTCCGCGTAAAGTGGTGTAAGGCCCGTGTAAAGTGGTGTAAGGCCCGTGCAAAGTGGTGTAAGGCCCGTGTAAAGTGGTGTAAGGTCCGTGCAAAGTGGTGTAAGGCCCGTGTAAAGTGGTGTAAGGCCCGTGTAAAGTGGTGTAAGGCCGGTGTAAAGTCGTGTAAGGCCCGTGGAAGTGGTGTAAGGCCCGTGTAAAGTGGTGTAAGGCCCGTGTAAAGTGGTGTAAGGCACGTGTAAAGTGGTGTAAGGTCCGTGCAAAGTGGTGTAAGGCCCGTGTAAAGTGGTGTAAGGCCCGTGTAAAGTGGTGTAAGGCCCGTGCAAAGTGGTGTAAGGCCCGTGTAAGGTGGTGTAACGCCCGTGTACAGTGGTGTAAGTCCCGTGTAAAGTGGTGTAAGGCCCGTGTAAAGTGGTGTAAGGTCCGTGTAATGTGGTGTAAGTGCCGCGTAAAGTGGTGTAAGGCCCGTGTAAAGTGGTGTAAGGCCCGTGTAAAGTGGTGTCAGGTCCGCGTAAAGTGGTGTAAGGTCCGTGCAACGTGGTGTAAGGCCCGCGTAAAGTGGTGTCAGGTCCGTGAAAAGTGGTGTAAGGTCCGTGCAAAGTGGTGTAAGGTCCGCGTAAAGTGGTGTAAGGCCCGTGTAAAGTGGTGTAAGGCCCGTGCAAAGTGGTGTAAGGCCCGTGTAAGGTGGTGTAAGGTCGGTGTAAAGTGGTGTAAGGTCCGTGTAAAGTGGTGTAAGGCCCGTGTAAAGTGGTGTAAGGTCCGTGTAATGTGGTGTAAGTGCCGTGTAAAGTGGTGTAAGGCCCGTGTAAAGTGGTGTAAGGCCCGTGTAAAGTGGTGTCCGGTCCGCGTAAAGTGGTGCAAGGTCCGTGCAACGTGGTGTAAGGCCCGCGTAAAGTGGTGTCAGGTCCGTGAAAAGTGGTGTAAGGTCCGTGCAAAGTGGTGTAAGGTCCGCGTAAAGTGGTGTAAAGTCCGTGCAACGTGGTGTAAGGCCCGTGTAAAGTGGTGTAAGGCCTGTGTAAAGTGGTGTAAGACCCGTGTAAAGTGGTGTAAGGCGAGTGTAAGTGGTGTAGGGCCCGTGTAAACTGGTGTAAGGCCCGTGTAAGCTGGCAGAAGGCCCGTGTAAAGTGGTGTAACGCCCGTGTACAGTGGTGTAAGTCCCGTGTAAAGTGGTGTAAGGCCCGTGTAAAGTGGTGTAAGGCCCGTGTAAAGTGGTGTAAGCTCCGTGCAAAGTGGTGTAAGGCCCGTGTAAAGTGGTGTAAGGCCCGTGTAAAGTGGTGTAAGGCCGGTGTAAAGTGGTGTAAGGCCCGTGTAAAGAGGTGTAAGGCCCGTGTGAAGTGGTATAAGGCCCGTGTAAAGTGGTGTAAGGCCCGTGTAAAGTGGTGGAAGGCCCGTGTAAAGTGGGGTAAGGCCCGTGTAAAGTGGTGTAAGGCCCGCGTAAAGTGGTGTAGGGCCGGTGTAAAGTGGTGTAAGGTCCGTGTAAAGTGGTGTAAGGCCCGTGTAAAGTGGTGTAAGGCCCGTGTAAAGTGGTGTAAGGCACGTGTAGAGTGGCGTAAGGCCCGTGTAAAGTGGTGTAAGGCCCGTGTAAAGTGGGGTAAGGCCCGTGTAAAGTGTTGTAAGGTCCGTGTAAAGTGGTGTAAGGTCCGTGCAAAGTGGTGTAAGGTCCGTGCAAAGTGGTGTAAGGCCCGTGTAAAGTGGTGTAAGGCCCGTGTAAAGTGGTGTAAGGCCCGTGTAAAGTGGTGTAAGGTCCGTTTAAAGTGGTGTAAGGCCCGTGTAAAGTGGCGGAAGGCCCGTGTGAAGTGGTGTAAGGACCGTGTAAAGTGGTGTAAGGCCAGTGCAAAGTGGTGTAAGGCCCGTGTAAGGTGGTGTAAGGTCCGTGTAAAGTGGTGTAAGGTCCGTGTAAAGTGGTGTAAGGCCCGTGTAAAGTGGTGTAAGGCCCGTGTAAAGTGGTGTAAGGCCCGTGTAAAGTGGTGTAAGGCCCGTGTAAAGTGGTGTAAGGCCCGTGTAAAGTGGTGCAAGGCCCGTGTGAAGTGGTGTAAGGCCCGTGTAAAGTGGTGTAAGGTCCGTGTAAAGTGGTGTAAGGCCCGTGTAAAGTGGTGTAAGGCACGTGTAAAGTGGTGTAAGGCCGGTGTAAAGTGCTGTAAGGCCCGTGTAAAGTGGTGTAAGGCCCGTGTAAGTGGTGTAAGGCCCGTGTAAAGTGGTGTAACGCCCGTGTAAAGTGGTGTAAGGCCCGTGTAAAGTGGTGTAAGGTCCGTGTAATGTGGTGTAAGAGCCGTGTAAAGTGGTGTAAGGCACGTGTAAAGTGTTGTAAGGCCCGTGTAAAGTGGTGTAAGGCCCGTGTAAAGTGGTGCAAGGCCCGTGTAAAGTGGTGGAAGGCGCGTGTAAAGTGGTGTAAGGCCCGTGTAAAGTGGTGTAAGGCCCGTGTAAAGTGGTGTAAGGCCCGTGTAAAGTGGTGCAAGGCCCGTGTGAAGTGGTGTAAGGCCCGTGTAAAGTGGTGTAAGGTCCGTGTAAAGTGGTGTAAGGCCCGTGTAAAGTGGTGTAAGGTCCGTGTAAGGTGGTGTAAGGCCCGTGTAAGGTGGTGTAAGGCCCGTGTAAAGTGGTGCAAGGCCCGTGTGAAGTGGTGTAATGTCCGTGTAAAGTGGCGTAAGGCCCGTGTAAAGTGGCGTAAGGCCCGTGTAAAGTGGTGCAAGGCCCGTGTAAAGTGGTGGAAGGCGCGTGTAAAGTGGTGTAAGGCCCGTGTAAAGTGGTGTAAGGCCCGTGTAAAGTGGTGTAAGGCCCGTGTAAAGTGGTGTAAGGCCCGTGTAAAGTGGTGCATGGCCCGTGTGAAGTGGTGTAAGGCCCGTGTAAAGTGGTGTAAGGTCCGTGTAAAGACGTGTAAGGCCCGTGTAAAGTGGTGTAAGGTCCGTGTAAGGTGGTGTAAGGCCCGTGTAAGGTGGTGTAAGGCCCGTGTAAAGTGGTGTAAGGTCCGTGTAAAGTGGTGTAAGGTCCGTGTAAAGTGGTGTAAGGCACGTGTAAAGTGTTGTAAGGCCCGTGTAAAGTGGTGTAAGGCCCGTGTAAAGTGGTGCAAGGCCCGTGTAAAGTGGTGGAAGGCGCGTGTAAAGTGGTGTAAGGCCCGTGTAAAGTGGTGTAAGGCCCGTGTAAAGTGGTGTAAGGCCCGTGTAAAGTGGTGCAAGGCCCGTGTGAAGTGGTGTAAGGCCCGTGTAAAGTGGTGTAAGGTCCGTGTAAAGTGGTGTAAGGCCCGTGTAAAGTGGTGTAAGGTCCGTGTAAGGTGGTGTAAGGCCCGTGTAAGGTGGTGTAAGGCCCGTGTAAAGTGGTGCAAGGCCCGTGTGAAGTGGTGTAATGTCCGTGTAAAGTGGCGTAAGGCCCGTGTAAAGTGGCGTAAGGCCCGTGTAAAGTGGTGCAAGGCCCGTGTAAAGTGGTGGAAGGCGCGTGTAAAGTGGTGTAAGGCCCGTGTAAAGTGGTGTAAGGCCCGTGTAAAGTGGTGTAAGGCCCGTGTAAAGTGGTGTAAGGCCCGTGTAAAGTGGTGCATGGCCCGTGTGAAGTGGTGTAAGGCCCGTGTAAAGTGGTGTAAGGTCCGTGTAAAGACGTGTAAGGCCCGTGTAAAGTGGTGTAAGGTCCGTGTAAGGTGGTGTAAGGCCCGTGTAAGGTGGTGTAAGGCCCGTGTAAAGTGGTGTAAGGTCCGTGTAAAGTGGTGTAAGGTCCGTGTAAAGTGGTGTAAGGTCCGTGTAAAGTGGTGTAAGGCCCGTGTAAAGTGGTGTAAGGTCCGTGTAATGTGGTGTAAGAGCCGTGTACAGTGGTGTAAGTCCCGTGTAAAGTGGTGTAAGGCCCGTGTAAAGTGGTGTAAGGCCCGTGTAAAGTGGTGCAAGGCCCGTGTAAAGTGGTGGAAGGCGCGTGTAAAGTGGTGTAAGGCCCGTGTAAAGTGGTATAAGGCCCGTGTAAAGTGGTGTAAGGCCCGTGTAAAGTGGTGCAAGGCCCGTGTGAAGTGGTGTAAGGCCCGTGTAAAGTGGTGTAAGGTCCGTGTAAAGTGGTGTAAGGCCCGTGTAAAGTGGTGTAAGGTCCGTGTAAGGTGGTGTAAGGCCCGTGTAAAGTGGTGCAAGGCCCGTGTGAAGTGGTGTAATGTCCGTGTAAAGTGGCGTAAGGCCCGTGTAAAGTGGCGTAAGGCCCGTGTAAAGTGGCGTAAGGCCCGTGTAAAGTGGTGCAAGGCCCGTGTAAAGTGGTGGAAGGCGCGTGTAAAGTGGTGTAAGGCCCGTGTAAAGTGGTGTAAGGCCCGTGTAAAGTGGTGTAAGGCCCGTGTAAAGTGGTGTAAGGCCCGTGTAAAGTGGTGCAAGGCCCGTGTGAAGTGGTGTAAGGCCCGTGTAAAGTGGTGTAAGGTCCGTGTAAAGTGGTGTAAGGCCCGTGTAAAGTGGTGTAAGGTCCGTGTAAGGTGGTGTAAGGCCCGTGTAAGGTGGTGTAAGGCCCGTGTAAAATGGTGTAAGGTCCGTGTAAAGTGGTGTAAGGTCCGTGTAAAGTGGTGTAAGGCCCGTGTAAAGTGGTGTAAGGCCCGTGTAAAGTGGTGTAAGGCCCGTGTAAAGTGGTGGAAGGCGCGTGTAAAATGGTGTAAGAGCCGTGTAAAGTGGTGTAATGTCCGTGCAAAGTGGTGTAAGGCCCGTGTAAAGTGGTGTAAGGCCCGTGTAAAGTGGTGTAAGGCCCGTGTAAAGTGGTGTAAGGTCCGTTTAAAGTGGTGTAAGGCCCGTGTAAAGTGGTGTAAGGCCCGTGTGAAGTGGTGTAAGGACCGTGTAAAGTGGTGTAAGGCCAGTGCAAAGTGGTGTCAGGCCCGTGTAAGGTGGTGTAAGGTCCGTGTAAAGTGGTGTAAGGTCCGTGTAAAGTGGTGTAAGGCCCGTGTAAAGTGGTGTAAGGTCCGTGTAATGTGGTGTAAGTGCCGTGTAAAGTGGTGTAAGGCCCGTGTAAAGTCGTGTAAGGCACGTGTAAAGTGGTGTAAGGCCGGTGTAAAGTGGTGTAAGGCCCGTGTAAAGTGGTGTAAGGCCCGTGTAAGTGGTGTAAGGCCCGTGTAAAGTGGTGTAACGCCCGTGTAAAGTGGTGTAAGGCCCGTGTAAAGTGGTGTAAGGTCCGTGTAATGTGGTGTAAGAGCCGTGTAAAGTGGTGTAAGGCACGTGTAAAGTGTTGTAAGGCCCGTGTAAAGTGGTGTAAGGCCCGTGTAAAGTGGTGCAAGGCCCGTGTAAAGTGGTGGAAGGCGCGTGTAAAGTGGTGTAAGGCCCGTGTAAAGTGGTGTAAGGCCCGTGTAAAGTGGTGTAAGGCCCGTGTAAAGTGGTGCAAGGCCCGTGTGAAGTGGTGTAAGGCCCGTGTAAAGTGGTGTAAGGTCCGTGTAAAGTGGTGTAAGGCCCGTGTAAAGTGGTGTAAGGTCCGTGTAAGGTGGTGTAAGGCCCGTGTAAGGTGGTGTAAGGCCCGTGTAAAGTGGTGCAAGGCCCGTGTGAAGTGGTGTAATGTCCGTGTAAAGTGGCGTAAGGCCCGTGTAAAGTGGCGTAAGGCCCGTGTAAAGTGGTGCAAGGCCCGTGTAAAGTGGTGGAAGGCGCGTGTAAAGTGGTGTAAGGCCCGTGTAAAGTGGTGTAAGGCCCGTGTAAAGTGGTGTAAGGCCCGTGTAAAGTGGTGTAAGGCCCGTGTAAAGTGGTGCATGGCCCGTGTGAAGTGGTGTAAGGCCCGTGTAAAGTGGTGTAAGGTCCGTGTAAAGACGTGTAAGGCCCGTGTAAAGTGGTGTAAGGTCCGTGTAAGGTGGTGTAAGGCCCGTGTAAGGTGGTGTAAGGCCCGTGTAAAGTGGTGTAAGGTCCGTGTAAAGTGGTGTAAGGTCCGTGTAAAGTGGTGTAAGGTCCGTGTAAAGTGGTGTAAGGCCCGTGTAAAGTGGTGTAAGGTCCGTGTAATGTGGTGTAAGGCCCGTGTAAAGTGGTGTAAGGCCCGTGTAAAGTGGTGTAAGGCCCGTGTAAAGTGGTGCAAGGCCCGTGTAAAGTGGTGGAAGGCGCGTGTAAAGTGGTGTAAGGCCCGTGTAAAGTGGTATAAGGCCCGTGTAAAGTGGTGTAAGGCCCGTGTAAAGTGGTGCAAGGCCCGTGTGAAGTGGTGTAAGGCCCGTGTAAAGTGGTGTAAGGTCCGTGTAAAGTGGTGTAAGGCCCGTGTAAAGTGGTGTAAGGTCCGTGTAAGGTGGTGTAAGGCCCGTGTAAAGTGGTGCAAGGCCCGTGTGAAGTGGTGTAAAGTCCGTGTAAAGTGGCGTAAGGCCCGTGTAAAGTGGCGTAAGGCCCGTGTAAAGTGGCGTAAGGCCCGTGTAAAGTGGTGCAAGGCCCGTGTAAAGTGGTGGAAGGCGCGTGTAAAGTGGTGTAAGGCCCGTGTAAAGTGGTGTAAGGCCCGTGTAAAGTGGTGTAAGGCCCGTGTAAAGTGGTGTAAGGCCCGTGTAAAGTGGTGCAAGGCCCGTGTGAAGTGGTGTAAGGCCCGTGTAAAGTGGTGTAAGGTCCGTGTGAAGTGGTGTAAGGCCCGTGTAAAGTGGTGTAAGGTCCGTGTAAGGTGGTGTAAGGCCCGTGTAAGGTGGTGTAAGGCCCGTGTAAAATGGTGTAAGGTCCGTGTAAAGTGGTGTAAGGTCCGTGTAAAGTGGTGTAAGGCCCGTGTAAAGTGGTGTAAGGCCCGTGTAAAGTGGTGTAAGGCCCGTGTAAAGTGGTGGAAGGCGCGTGTAAAATGGTGTAAGAGCCGTGTAAAGTGGTGTAATGTCCGTGCAAAGTGGTGTAAGGCACGTGTAAAGTGGTGTAAGGCCGGTGTAAAGTGGTGTAAGGCCCGCCGTGTAAAGTGGTGTAAGGCCCGTGTAAAGTGGCGTAAGGCCCGTGTAAAGTGGTGCAAGGCCCGTGTAAAGTGGTGTAAGGCCCGTGTAAAATGGTGTAAGGCCCGTGTAAAGTGGTGTAAGGCCCGTGTAAAGTGGTGTAAGGCCCGTGTGAAGTGGTGTAAGGCCCGTGTAAAGTGGTGCAAGGCCCGTGTAAAGTGGTGTAAGGCCCGTGTAAAGTGGTATAAGGCCCGTGTAAAGTGGTGTAAGGCCCGTGTAAAGTGGTGGACGGCCCATGTAAAGTGGTGTAAGGCCAGTGTATAGTGGTGTAAGGCCCGTGTAAAGTGGTGTAAGGCCCGTGTAAAGTGGTGTAAGGTCCGTGTAAAGTGGTGTAAGGCCCGTGTAAAGTGGTGTAAGGCCCATGTAAAGTGGTGTAAGGTCCGTGTAAAGTGGTGTAAGGTCCGTGAAAAGTGGTGTAAGGCCCGTGAAAAGTGGTGTAAGGCCCGTGTAAAGTGGTGTAAGGCAGGTGTAAAGTGGTGTAAGGCCCGTGTAAAGTGGTGTAAGGACCGTGTAAAGTGGTGTAAGGCCCGTGTAAAGTGGTGTAAGGCCCGTGTAAAGTGGTGTAAGGCCCGTGCAAAGTGGCGGAAGGCCCGTGTAAAGTGGTGCAAGGCCCGTGTAAAGTGGTGTAAGGCCCGTGTAAAGTGGTGTAAGGCCTGTGCAAAGTGGTGTAAGGCCCGTGTAAAGTGGTGTAAGGCCCGTGTAAAGTGGTGTAAGGCCCGTGTAAAGTGGTGTAAGGCCCGTGTAAAGTGGTGCAAGGCCCGTGTGAAGTGGTGTAAGGCCCGTGTAAAGTGGTGTAAGGTCCGTGTAAAGTGGTGTAAGGCCCGTGTAAAGTGGTGTAAGGTCCGTGTAAGGTGGTGTAAGGCCCGTGTAAGGTGGTGTAAGGCCCGTGTAAAATGGTGTAAGGTCCGTGTAAAGTGGTGTAAGGTCCGTGTAAAGTGGTGTAAGGCCCGTGTAAAGTGGTGTAAGGCCCGTGTAAAGTGGTGTAAGGCCCGTGTAAAGTGGTGGAAGGCGCGTGTAAAATGGTGTAGGAGCGGTGTAAAGTGGTGTAATGTCCGTGCAAAGTGGTGTAAGGCACGTGTAAAGTGGTGTAAGGCCGGTGTAAAGTGGTGTAAGGCCCGCCGTGTAAAGTGGTGTAAGGCCCGTGTAAAGTGGCGTAAGGCCCGTGTAAAATGGTGTAAGGCCCGTGTAAAGTGGTGTAAGGCCCGTGTAAAGTGGTGTAAGGCCCGTGTGAAGTGGTGTAAGGCCCGTGTAAAGTGGTGCAAGGCCCGTGTAAAGTGGTGTAAGGCCCGTGTAAAGTGGTATAAGGCCCGTGTAAAGTGGTGTAAGGCCCGTGTAAAGTGGTGGACGGCCCATGTAAAGTGGTGTAAGGCCAGTGTATAGTGGTGTAAGGCCCGTGTAAAGTGGTGTAAGGCCCGTGTAAAGTGGTGTAAGGTCCGTGTAAAGTGGTGTAAGGTTCGTGTAAAGTGGTGTAAGGCCCATGTAAAGTGGTGTAAGGTCCGTGTAAAGTGGTGTAAGGTCCGTGAAAAGTGGTGTAAGGCCCGTGAAAAGTGGTGTAAGGCCCGTGTAAAGTGGTGTAAGGCAGGTGTAAAGTGGTGTAAGGCCCGTGTAAAGTGGTGTAAGGACCGTGTAAAGTGGTGTAAGGCCCGTGTAAAGTGGTGTAAGGCCCGTGTAAAGTGGTGTAAGGCCCGTGCAAAGTGGCGGAAGGCCCGTGTAAAGTGGTGCAAGGCCCGTGTAAAGTGGTGTAAGGCCCGTGTAAAGTGGTGTAAGGCCTGTGCAAAGTGGTGTAAGGCCCGTGTAAAGTGGTGTAAGGCCCGTGTAAAGTGCTATAAGGCCCGTGTAAAGTAGTGTAAGGCCGGTGTAAAGTGGTGCAAGGCCCGTGCAAAGTGGTGTAAGGCCCGTGTAAAGTGGTGTAAGGCCCGTGTAAAGTGGTGTAAGGCCCGTGTAAAGTGGTGTATTGCCTGTGCAAAGTGGTGTAAGGCCCGTGTAAAGTGGTGTAAGGCCCGTGTAAAGTGCTATAAGGCCCGTGTAAAGTAGTGTAAGGCCGGTGTAAAGTGGTGCAAGGCCCGTGTAAAGTGGTGTAAGGCCCGTGTAAAGTGGTGTAAGGTCCGTGTAAAGTGGTCTAAGGCCCGTGTAAAGTGGTGTAAGGCCCGTGTAAAGTGGCGGAAGGCCCGTGTAAAGTGGTGTAAGGCCGGTGTAAAGTGGTGTAAGGTCCGTGTAAAGTGGTGTAAGGCCCGTGTAAAGTGGTGTAAGGCCCGTGTAAAGTGGTGTAGGGCCCGTGTAAGTGGTCTAAGGCCCGTGTAAAGTGGTGTAAGGCCCGTGTAGAGTGGTCTAAGGCCCGTGTAAAGTGGCGGAAGGCCCGTGTAAAGTGGTGTAAGGCCCGTGTAAAGTGGCGGAAGGCCCGTGTAAAGTGGTGTAAGGCCCGTGTAAAGTGGTGTAAGGCCCGTGTAAAGTGATGCAAGGCCCGTGTAATGTGGTGTAAGGCCCGTGTAAAGTGGTGTCAGGTCCGTGTAAAGTGGTGTAAGGTCCGTGCAAAGTGGTGTAAGGCCGGTGTAAAGTGGTGTAAGGCCCGTGTAAAGTGGCGAAAGGCCCGTGTAAAGTGGTGCAAGGCCCGTGTAAAGTGGTGTAAGGCCCGTGCAAAGTGGTGTAAGGCCCGTGTAAAGTGGTGTAAGGTCCGTGTAAAGTGGTGCAAGGTCCGTGCAAAGTGGTGTAAGGCCCGTGCAAAGTGGTGTAAGGCATGTGTAAAGTGGTGTAAGGCCCGTGTAAAGTGGTGTAAGGCCCGTGCAAAGTGGTGTAAGGCCCATGTAAAGTGGTGTAAGGCGAGTGTAAGTGGTGTAGGGCCCGTGCAAAGTGGTGTAAGGCCCGTGTAAACTGGTGTAAGGCCCGTGTAAAGTGGTGTGAGGCCCGTGCAAAGTGGTGTAAGGCCCGTGTAAGTGGTGTCAGCCCCGTGTAAAGCGGTGTAAGGCCCGTGTAAAGTGGTATAACGCCCGTGTAAAGTGGTGTAAGTGCCGTGTAAAGTGGTATAACGCCCGTGTAAAGTGGTGTAAGGCCCGTGTAAAGTGGTGTAAGGCCCGTGCAAAGTGGTGTAAGGTCCGTGTAAAGTGGTGTAAGGCCCGTGTAAAGTGGTGTGAGGCCCGTGTAAAGTGGTGCAAGGCCCGTGTAAGTGGTGTCAGGCCCGTGTAATGCGGTGTAAGGCCCGTGTAAAGTGGTATAACGCCCGTGTAAAGTGGTGTAAGGCCCGTGTAAAGTGGTGTAAGGTCCGTACAAAGTGGTGTAAGGCCCGTGTAAAGTGGTGTAAGGCCCGTGTAAAGTGGTGTAAGGCCCGTGTAAAGTGGTGCAAGGCCCGTGTAAAGTGGTGTAAGGCCCGTGTAAAGTGGTGTAAGGCCCGTGTAAAGTGGTGTAAGGCCCGTGTAAAGTGGTGTAAGGCCCGTGTAAAGTGGTGTAAGGCCCGTGTAAAGTGGTGTAAGGCCCGTGTAAAGTGGTGTAAGGCGTGTGCAAAGTGGTGTAAGGCCCGTGTAAAGTGGTGTAAGGCCCGTGTAAAGTGGTGTAAGGTCCGTGTAAAGTGGTGTAAGGCCCGTGTAAAGTGGTGTAAGGCCCGTGTAAAGTGGCGGAAGGCCCGTGTAAAGTGGTGTAAGGCCCGTGTAAAGTGGTGTAAGGCCCGTGTAAAGTGGTCTAAGGCCCGTGTAAAGTGGTGTAAGGCCCGTGTAAAGTGGTGTAAGGCCCGTGTAAAGTGGTGTAAGGCCCGTGTAAAGTGGTGTAAGGTCCGTGTAAAGTGCTGTAAGGTCCGTGCAAAGTGGTGTAAGGCCCGTGTAAAGTGGTGTAAGGCCCGTGTAAAGTGGTGTAAGGCCCGTGTAAGTGGTGTCAGGCCCGTGTAAAGCGGTGTAAGGCCCGTATAAAGTGGTATAACGCCCGTGTAAAGTGGTGTAAGGCCCGTGTAAAGTGGTATAAGGCCCGTGTAAAGTGGTGTAAGGCCCGTGTAAAGTGGTGTAAGGCCCGTGTAAAGTGGTGTAAGGTCCGTGTAAAGTGGTGTGAGGCCCGTGTAAAGTGGTGTAAGGCCCGTGTAAAGTGGTGTGAGGCCCGTGTAAAGTGGTGTAAGGCCCGTGTAAAGTGGTGTGAGGCCCGTGTAAAGTGGTGTAAGGCCCGTGTAAGTGGTGTCAGGCCCGTGTAAAGCGGTGTAAGGCCCGTGTAAAGTGGTATAACGCCCGTGTAAAGTGGTGTAAGGCCCGTGTAAAGTGGTGTAAGGCCCGTGTAAAGTGGTGTAAGGCCCGTGTAAGTGGTGTCAGGCCCGTGTAAAGCGGTGTAAGGCCCGTGTAAAGTGGTATAACGCCCGTGTACAGTGGTGTAAGGCCCGTGTAAAGTGGTGTAAGGTCCGTGTAAAGTGGTGTAAGGCCCGTGTAAAGTTTGTGTAAGGCCCGTGTAAAGTGGTGCAAGGCCGGTGTAATGTGGTGTAAGGCCCGTGTAAAGTGGTGTCAGGTCCGTGTAAAGTGGTGTAAGGTCCGTGCAAAGTGGTGTAAGGCCGGTGTAAAGTGGTGTAAGGCCCGTGTAAAGTGGCGAAAGGCCCGTGTAAAGTGGTGCAAGGCCCGTGTAAAGTGGTGTAAGGCCCGTGCAAAGTGGTGTAAGGCCCGTGTAAAGTGGTGTAAGGTCCGTGTAAAGTGGTGCAAGGTCCGTGCAAAGTTGTGTAAGGCCCGTGCAAAGTGGTGTAAGGCCTGTGTAAAGTGGTGTAAGGCCCGTGTAAAGTGGTGTAAGGCCCGTGCAAAGTGGTGTAAGGCCCATGTCAAGTGGTGTAAGGCGAGTGTAAGTGGTGTAGGGCCCGTGTAAAGTGGTGTAAGGCCCGTGTAAAGTGGCGTAAGGCCCGTGTAAAGTGGTGTGAGGCCCGTGGAAAGTGGTGTAAGGCCCGTGTAAGTGGTGTCAGGCCCGTGTAAAGCGGTGTAAGGCCCGTGTAAAGTGGTATAACGCCCGTGTAAAGTGGTGTAAGGCCCGTGTAAAGTGGTATAACGCCCGTGTAAAGTGGTGTAAGGCCCGTGTAAAGTGGTGTAAGGCCCGTGTAAAGTGGTGTAAGGCCCGTGTAAAGTGGCGTAAGGCCCGTGTAAAGTGGTGTAATGTCTGTGTAAAGTGGTGTAAAGTCTGTGTACAGTGGTGTAAGGCCCGTGTAAAGTGGTGTAAGGCCCTTGTAAAGTGGTGTAAGGCCCGTGTAAAGTGGTGTAAGGCCCTTGTAAAGTGGTGTAAGGTCCGTGTAAAGTGGTGTAAGGCACGTGTAAAGTGGTATAAGGCCCGTGTAAAGTGGTGTAAGGCCCTTGTAAAGTGGTGTGAGGCCCATGTAAAGTGGTGTAAGGCCCGTGTAAATGGAGTAAGGCCCGTGTAAAGTGGTGTAAGGCCCGTGTAAAGTGGTGTAAGGCCCGTGTAAAGTGGTGTAAGGCCCGTGTAAAGTGGTGCAAGGCCCGTGTAAAGTGGTGTAAGGCCCGCGTAAAGTGGTGTAAGGCCCGTGTAAAGTGGTGTAAGGCCCGTGTAAAGTGGTGTAAGGCCCGTGTAAGGTGGTGTAAGGCCCGTGTAAAGTGGTGTAAGGCCCGTGCAAAGTGGTGTAAGGCCCGTGTAAAGTGGTGTAAGGCCCGTGTAAAGTGGTGTAAGGCCCGTGTAAATGGTGTAAGGCCCGTGTAAAGTGGTGTAAGGCCCGTGTAAAGTGGTGTAAGGCCCGTGTAAAGTGGTGTAAGGCCCGTGTAAAGTGGTGTAAGGCCCGTGTAAAGTGGTGTAAGGCCCGTGTAAAGTGGCGTAAGGTCCGTGTAAAGTAGCGGAAGGCCCGGGTAAAGTGGTGCAAGGCCCGCGTAAAGTGGTGTAAGGCCCGTGTAAAGTGGTGTAAGGCCCGTGTAAAGTGGTGTAAGGTCCGTGCAAAGTGGTGTAAGGCGCGTGTAAAGTGGTGTAATGTCCGTGTAAAGTGGTGTAAGGCCCGTGTAAAGTGGTGTAAGGCCCGTGTAAAGTGGTGTAATGTCCGTGTAAAGTGGTGTAAAGCCCGTGTACCGTGGTGTAAGGCCCGTGTAAAGTGGTGTAAGGCGCGTGTAAAGTGGTGTAAGGCCCGTGTAAAGTGGCGGAAGGCCCGTGTAAAGTGGTGTAAGGCCCGTGTAAAGTGGTGTAAGGCCCGTGTAAAGTGGCGGAAGGCCCGTGCAAAGTGGTTTAAGGCGCGTGTAAAGTGGTGTAAGGCCCGTGTGAAGTGGTGTAAGGCCCGTGCAAAGTGGTGTAAGGCCCGTGTAAAGTGGTGTAAGGCCCGTGTAAAGTGGTGTAAGGCCCGTGTAAATGGTGTAAGGCCCGTGTAAAGTGGTGTAAGGCCCGTGTAAAGTGGTGTAATGTCCGTGTAAAGTGGTGTAAGGCCCGTGTAAAGTGGGGTAAGGCCCGTGTAAAGTGGTGTACGGCCCGTGTAAAGTGGTGTAAGTGCCGTGTAAAGTGGTGTAAGTGCCGTGTAAAGTGGTGTAAGGCCCGTGTAAAGTGGTGTAAGGGCCGTGTAAAGTGGTGCACGGCCCGTGTAAAGTGGTGCACGGCCCGTGTAAAGTGGTGTAAGGCCCGTGTAACGTGGTGTAAGGCGCGTGTAAAGTGGTGTAAGGCCCGTGTAAAGTGGTGTAAGGCCCGTGTAAAGTGGTGTAATGTCCGTGTAAAGTGGTGTAAAGTCCGTGTACAGTGGTGTAAGGCCCGTTTAAAGTGGTGTAAGGCACGTGTAAAGTGGTGTAAGGCCCGTGTAAAGTGGCGGAAGGCCCGTGTAAAGTGGTGTAAGGCCCGTGTAAGTGGTGTAAGGCCCGTGTAAAGTCGTGTAAGGCACGTGTAAAGTGGTGTAAGGCCCGTGTAAAGTGGTGTAAGGCCCGTGTAAAGTAGCGGAAGGCCCGTGTAAAGTGGTGTAAGGCCCGTGCAAAGTGGTGTAAGGCCCGTGTAAAGTGGTGTAAGGCCCGTGTAAAGTGGTGTAAGGCCCGTGTAAAGTAGCGGAAGGCCCGTGTAAAGTGGTGTAAGGCCCGTGCAAAGTGGTGTAAGGCCCGTGTAAAGTGGTGTAAGGCCCGTGTAAGTGGTGTAAGGCCCGTGTAAAGTCGTGTAAGGCCCGTGTCAAGTAGCGGAAGGCCCGTGTAAAGTGGTGTAAGGCCCGTGCAAAGTGGTGTAAGGCCCGTGTAAAGTGGTGTAAGGCCCGTGTAAAGTGGTGTAAGGCCCGTGTAAATGGTGTAAGGCCCGTGTAAAGTGGTGTAAGGCCCGTGTAAAGTGGTGTAAGGCCCGTGTAAAGTGGTGTACGGCCCGTGTAAAGTGGTGTAAGTGCCGTGTAAAGTGGTGTAAGTGCCGTGTAAAGTGGTGTAAGGCCCGTGTAAAGTGGTGTAAGGGCCGTGTAAAGTGGTGCACGGCCCGTGTAAAGTGGTGCACGGCCCGTGTAAAGTGGTGTAAGGCCCGTGTAAAGTGGTGTAAGGCGCGTGTAAAGTGGTGTAAGGCCCGTGTAAAGTGGTGTAAGGCCCGTGTAAAGTGGTGTAATGTCCGTGTAAAGTGGTGTAAAGTCCGTGTACAGTGGTGTAAGGCCCGTGTAAAGTGGCGGAAGGCCCGTGTAAAGTGGTGTAAGGCCCGTGTAAGTGGTGTAAGGCCCGTGTAAAGTGGTGTAAGGCCCGTGTAAAGTAGCGGAAGGCCCGTGTAAAGTGGTGTAAGGCCCGTGTAAAGTGGTGTAAGGCCCGTGTAAAGTGGTGTAAGGCCCGTGTAAAGTGGTGTAATGTCCGTGTAAAGTGGTGTAAGGGCCGTGTAAAGTGGTGCACGGCCCGTGTAAAGTGGTGCACGGCCCGTGTAAAGTGGTGTAAGGCCCGTGTAAAGTGGTGTAAGGCGCGTGCAAAGTGGTGTAAGGCCCGTGTAAAGTGGTGTAAGGCCCGTGTAAAGTGGTGTAAGGCCCGTGTAAAGTGGTGTAAGGCCCGTGTAAAGTGGTGTAAATCCCTTGTAAAGTGGTGTAAGGCCCGTGTAAAGTGGTGTACGGCCCGTGTAAAGTGGTGTAAGTGCCGTGTAAAGTGGTGTAAGTGCCGTGTAAAGTGGTGTAAGGCCCGTGTAAAGTGGTGTAAGGGCCGTGTAAAGTGGTGCACGGCCCGTGTAAAGTGGTGCACGGCCCGTGTAAAGTGGTGTAAGGCCCGTGTAAAGTGGTGTAAGGCGCGTGTAAAGTGGTGTAAGGCCCGTGTAAAGTGGTGTAAGGCCCGTGTAAAGTGGTGTAATGTCCGTGTAAAGTGGTGTAAAGTCCGTGTACAGTGGTGTAAGGCCCGTGTAAAGTGGTGTAAGGCCCGTGTAAAGTGGTGTAAGGCCCGTGTAAAGTGGTGTAAAGCCCGTGTACCGTGGTGTAAGGCCCGTGTAAAGTGGTGTAAGGCCCGTGTAAAGTGGTGTAAGGCCCGTGTAAAGTGGCGGAAGGCCCGTGCAAAGTGGTTTAAGGCGCGTGTAAAGTGGTGTAAGGCCCGTGTGAAGTGGTGTAAGGCCCGTGCAAAGTGGTGTAAGGCCCGTGTAAAGTGGTGTAAGGCCCGTGTAAAGTGGTGTAAGGCCCGTGTAAATGGTGTAAGGCCCGTGTAAAGTGGTGTAAGGCCCGTGTAAAGTGGTGTAATGTCCGTGTAAAGTGGTGTAAGGCCCGTGTAAAGTGGGGTAAGGCCCGTGTAAAGTGGTGTAAGGCCCGTGTAAAGTGGTGTAAGGCCCGTGTAAAGTGGTGTAAGGCCCGTGCAAAGTGGTGTACGGCCCGTGTAAAGTGGTGTAAGTGCCGTGTAAAGTGGTGTAAGTGCCGTGTAAAGTGGTGTAAGGCCCGTGTAAAGTGGTGTAAGGGCCGTGTAAAGTGGTGCACGGCCCGTGTAAAGTGGTGCACGGCCCGTGTAAAGTGGTGTAAGGCCCGTGTAAAGTGGTGTAAGGCGCGTGTAAAGTGGTGTAAGGCCCGTGTAAAGTGGTGTAAGGCCCGTGTAAAGTGGTGTAATGTCCGTGTAAAGTGGTGTAAAGTCCGTGTACAGTGGTGTAAGGCCCGTGTAAAGTGGTGTAAGGCACGTGTAAAGTGGTGTAAGGCCCGTGTAAAGTGGCGGAAGGCCCGTGTAAAGTGGTGTAAGGCCCGTGTAAGTGGTGTAAGGCCCGTGTAAAGTTGTGTAAGGCACGTGTAAAGTGGTGTAAGGCCCGTGTAAAGTGGCGGAAGGCCCGTGTAAAGTAGCGGAAGGCCCGTGTAAAGTGGTGTAAGGCCCGTGCAAAGTGGTGTAAGGCCCGTGTAAAGTGGTGTAAGGCCCGTGTAAAGTGGTGTAAGGCCCGTGTAAAGTAGCGGAAGGCCCGTGTAAAGTGGTGTAAGGCCCGTGCAAAGTGGTGCAAGGCCCGTGTAAAGTGGTTTAAGGCCCGTGTAAAGTGGTGTAAGGCCCGTGTAAAGTGGCGGAAGGCCCGTATAAAGTGGTGTAAGGCCCGTGTAAGTGGTGTAAGGCCCGTGTAAAGTCGTGTAAGGCCCGTGTAAAGTAGCGGAAGGCCCCTGTAAAGTGGTGTAAGGCCCGTGCAAAGTGGTGTAAGGGCCATGTAAAGTGGTGTAAGGCCCGTGTAAAGTGGTGTAAGGCCCGTGTAAATGGTGTAAGGCCCGTGTAAAGTGGTGTAAGGCCCGTGTAAAGTGGTGTAAGGCCCGTGTAAAGTGGTGTACGGCCCGTGTAAAGTGGTGTAAGTGCCGTGTAAAGTGGTGTAAGTGCCGTGTAAAGCTGTGTAAGGCCCGTGTAAAGTGGTGTAAGGGCCGTGTAAAGTGGTGCACGGCCCGTGTAAAGTGGTGCACGGCCCGTGTAAAGTGGTGTAAGGCCCGTGTAAAGTGGTGTAAGGCGCGTGTAAAGTGGTGTAAGGCCCGTGTAAAGTGGTGTAAGGCCCGTGTAAAGTGGTGTAATGTCCGTGTAAAGTGGTGCAAAGTCCGTGCACAGTGGTGTAAGGCCCGTGTAAAGTGGTGTAAGGCACGTGTAAAGTGGTGTAAGGCCCGTGTAAAGTGGCGGAAGGCCCGTGTAAAGTGGTGTAAGGCCCGTGTAAGTGGTGTAAGGCCCGTGTAAAGTGGTGTAAGGCCCGTTTAAAGTAGCGGAAGGCCCGTGTAAAGTGGTCTAAGGCCCGTGTAAAGTGGTGTAAGGCCCGTGTAAAGTGGTGTAAGGCCCGTGTAAAGTGGTGTAAGTCCCGTGTAAAGTGGTGTAAGGCCCGTGTAAAGTGGTGTAAGGCCCGTGTAAAGTGGTGTAAGGCCCGTGTAAAGTGGTGTAAATCCCGTGTAAAGTGGTGTAAGGCCCGTGTAAAGTGGTGTACGGCCCGTGTAAAGTGGTGTAAGTGCCGTGTAAAGTGGTGTAAGTGCCGTGTAAAGTGGTGTAAGGCCCGTGTAAAGTGGTGTAAGGGCCGTGTAAAGTGGTGTAAGGCGCGTGTAAAGTGGTGTAAGGCCCGTGTAAAGTGGTGTAAGGCCCGTGTAAAGTGGTGTAATGTCCGTGTAAAGTGGTGTAAAGTCCGTGTACAGTGGTGTAAGGCCCGTGTAAAGTGGTGTAAGTGCCGTGTAAAGTGGTGTAAGGCCCGTGTAAAGTTGCGGAAGGCCCGTGTAAGTGGTGTAAGGCCCGTGTAAGTGGTGTAAGGCCCGTGTAAAGTGGTGTAAGGCCCGTGTAAAGTAGCGGAAGGCCCGTGTAAAGTGGTGTAAGGTCCGTGTAAAGTGGTGTAAGGCCCGTGTAAAGTGGTGTAAGGCCCGTGTAAAGTGGTGTAAGGCCCGTGTAAAGTGGTGTAATGTCCGTGTAAAGTGGTGTAAGGCCCGTGTAAAGTGGTGTAAGGCCCGTGTAAAGTGGTGTAAGGCCCGTGCAAAGTGGTGTAAGGCGCGTGTAAAGTGGTGTAAGGCCCGTGTAAAGTGGTGTAAGGCCCGTGTAAAGTGGTGTACGGCCCGTGTAAAGCGGTGTAAGTGCCGTGTAAAGTGGTGTAAGTGCCGTGTAAAGTGGTGTAAGGCCCGTGTAAAGTGGTGTAAGGGCCGTGTAAAGTGGTGCACGGCCCGTGTAAAGTGGTGCACGGCCCGTGTAAAGTGGTGTAAGGCCCGTGTAAAGTGGTGTAAGGCGCGTGTAAAGTGGTGTAAGGCCCGTGTAAAGTGGTGTAAGGCCCGTGTAAAGTGGTGTAATGTCCGTGTAAAGTGGTGTAAAGTCCGTGTACAGTGGTGTAAGGCCCGTGTAAAGTGGTGTAAGGCACGTGTAAAGTGGTGTAAGGCCCGTGTAAAGTGGCGGAAGGCCCGTGTAAAGTGGTGTAAGGCCCGTGTAAGTGGTGTAAGGCCCGTGTAAAGTTGTGTAAGGCACGTGTAAAGTGGTGTAAGGCCCGTGTAAAGTGGCGGAAGGCCCGTGTAAAGTAGCGGAAGGCCCGTGTAAAGTGGTGTAAGGCCCGTGCAAAGTGGTGTAAGGCCCGTGTAAAGTGGTGTAAGGCCCGTGTAAAGTGGTGTAAGGCCCGTGTAAAGTAGCGGAAGGCCCGTGTAAAGTGGTGTAAGGCCCGTGCAAAGTGGTGTAAGGCCCGTGTAAAGTGGTGTAAGGCCCGTGTAAAGTGGTGTAAGGCCCGTGTAAAGTGGTGTAAGGCCCGTGTAAGTGGTGTAAGGCCAGTGTAAAGTGGTGTAAGGCACGTGTAAAGTGGTGTAACGCGCGGTTAAAGTAGTGTAAGGCCCGTGTAAAGTGGTGTAAGGCCCGTGCAAAGTGGTGTAAGGCCCGTGTAAAGTGGTGTAAGGCCCGTGTAAAGTGGTGTAAGGCCCGTGTAAAGTGGTGTGAGCCCCGTGTAAAGTGGTGTAAGGCCCGTGTAAAGTGGTGTAAGGCCCGTGTAAAGTGGTGTAAGGCCCGTGTAAGTGGTGTAAGGCCCGTGTAAAGTGGTGTAAGGCACGTGTAAAGTGGTGTAAGGCCCGTGTAAAGTGGCGGAAGGCCCGTGTAAAGTGGTGTAAGGCCTGTGCAAAGTGGTGTAAGGCCCGTGTAAAGTGGTGTAAGGCCCGTGTAAAGTGGTAGAAGGCCCGTGTAAAGTGGTATAAGGCCCGTGTAAAGTGGTGTAAGGCCCGTGTAAAGTGGTGGAAGGCCCGTGTAAAGTGGTGCAAGGCCCGTGTAAAGTGGTGTAAGGCACGTGTAAAGTGGTATAAGGCCCGGGTAAAGTTGTGTAAGGTCCGTGTAAAGTGGTGTAAGGCCCGTGTAAAGTGGTGTAAGGCCCGTGTAAAGTGGTGTAAGGCACGTGTAAAGTGGTGTAAGGGCCGTGTAAAGTGGTGTAAGGCCCGTGTAAAGTGGCGTAAGGCCCGTGTAAAGTGGTGTAAGGCCCGTGTGAAGTGGTGTAAAGTCCGTGTAAAGTGGTGTAAGGCCCGTGTAAAGTGGTGTAAGGCCCATGTAAAGTGGTGTAAGGCCCGTGTAAAGTGGTGTAAGGCTCGTGTAAAGTGGTGTAAGGCCCGTGTAAAGTGGTATAAGGCCCGTGTAAAGTGGAGGAAGGCCCGTGTAAAGTGGTGTAAGGCACGTGTAAAGTGAGTGTCAGGCACGTGTAAAGTGGTGTAAGGCCTGTGTAAAGTGGTGTAAGGCCCGTGTAAAGTGGTGTAAGGCCCGTGTAAAGTGGTATAAGGCCCGTGTAAAGTGGTATAAGGCCCGTGTAAAGTGGTGTAAGGCCCGTGTAAAGTGGTGTAAGGCCCGTGTAAAGTGGTGTAAGGCCCGTGTAAAGTGGTGTAAGGCACGTGTAAAGTGGTATAAGGCCCGTGTAAAGTGGTGTAAGGTCCGTGTAAAGTGGTGTAAGGCCTCTGTAAAGTGGTGTAAGGCCCGTGTAAAGTGGTGTAAGGCCCGTGTAAAGTGGTGTAAGGGCCGTGTAAAGTGGTGTAAGGCCCGTGTAAAGTGGTGTAAGGCCCGTGTAAAGTGGTGTAAGGCCCGTGCAAAGCGGTGTAAGGCCTCTGCAAAGTGGTGTAAGGCCCGTGTAAAGTGGTGTAAGGCCCGTGTAAAGTGGTGTAAGGGCCGTGTAAAGTGGTGTAAGGCCCGTGTAAAGTGGTGTAAGGCCCGTGCAAAGTGGTGTAACGCGCGGTTAAAGTAGTGTAAGGCCCGTGTAAAGTGGTGTAAGGCCCGTGCAAAGTGGTGTAATGTCCGTGTAAAGTGGTGTAAGGCACGTGTAAAGTGGTGTAAGGCCCGTGTAAAGTGGCGGAAGGCCCGTGTAAAGTAGCGGAAGGCCCGTGTAAAGTGGTGTAAGGCCCGTGCAAAGTGGTGTAAGGCCCGTGTAAAGTGGTGTAAGGCCCGTGTAAAGTGGTGTAAGGCCCGTGTAAAGTAGCGGAAGGCCCGTGTAAAGTGGTGTAAGGCCCGTGCAAAGTGGTGTAAGGCCCGTGTAAAGTGGTGTAAGGCCCGTGTAAAGTGGTGTAAGGCCCGTGTAAAGTGGCGGAAGGCCCGTGTAAAGTGGTGTAAGGCCCGTGTAAAGTGGTGTAAGGCCCGTGTAAAGTTGTGTAAGGCACGTGTAAAGTGGTGTAAGGCCCGTGTAAAGTGGCGGAAGGCCCGTGTAAAGTGGTGTAAGGCCCGTGTAAAGTGGTGTAAGGCCCGTGTAAAGTTGTGTAAGGCACGTGTAAAGTGGTGTAAGGCCCGTGTAAAGTGGCGGAAGGCCCGTGTAAAGTAGCGGAAGGCCCGTGTAAAGTGGTGTAAGGCCCGTGCAAAGTGGTGTAAGGCCCGTGTAAAGTGGTGTAAGGCCCGTGTAAAGTGGTGTAAGGCCCGTGTAAAGTAGCGGAAGGCCCGTGTAAAGTGGTGTAAGGCCCGTGCAAAGTGGTGTAAGGCCCGTGTAAAGTGGTGTAAGGCCCGTGTAAAGTGGTGTAAGGCCCGTGTAAAGTGGTGTAAGGCACGTGTAAAGTGGTGTAAGGCCCGTGTAAAGTGGCGGAAGGCCCGTGTAAAGTGGTGTAAGGCCCGTGTAAAGTGGTGTAAGGCCCGTGTAAAGTTGTGTAAGGCACGTGTAAAGTGGTGTAAGGCCCGTGTAAAGTGGCGGAAGGCCCGTGTAAAGTAGCGGAAGGCCCGTGTAAAGTGGTGTAAGGCCCGTGCAAAGTGGTGTAAGGCCCGTGTAAAGTGGTGTAAGGCCCGTGTAAAGTGGTGTAAGGCCCGTGTAAAGTAGCGGAAGGCCCGTGTAAAGTGGTGTAAGGCCCGTGCAAAGTGGTGTAAGGCCCGTGTAAAGTGGTGTAAGGCCCGTGTAAAGTGGTGTAAGGCCCGTGTAAAGTGGCGGAAGGCCCGTGTAAAGTGGTGTAAGGCCCGTGTAAGTGGTGTAAGGCCCGTGTAAAGTCGTGTAAGGCCCGTGTAAAGTAGCGGAAGTCCCGTGTAAAGTGGTGTAAGGCCCGTGCAAAGTGGTGTAAGGCCCGTGTAAAGTGGTGTAAGGCCCGTGTAAAGTGGTGTAAGGCCCGTGTAAATGGTGTAAGGCCCGTGTAAAGTGGTGTAAGGCACGTGTAAAGTGGTGTAAGGCCCGTGTAAAGTGGTGTACGGCCCGTGTAAAGTGGTGTAAGTGCCGTGTAAAGTGGTGTAAGTGCCGTGTAAAGTGGTGTAAGGCCCGTGTAAAGTGGTGTGAGGGCCGTGTAAAGTGGTGCACGGCCCGTGTAAAGTGGTGCACGGCCCGTGTAAAGTGGTGTAAGGCCCGTGTAAAGTGGTGTAAGGCGCGTGTAAAGTGGTGTAAGGCTCGTGTAAAGTGGTGTAAGGCCCGTGTAAAGTGGTGTAAGTCCCGTGTAAAGTGGTGTAAGGCCCTTGTAAAGTGGTGTAAGGCCCGTGTAAAGTGGTGTAAGGCCCGTGTAAAGTGGTGTAAATCCCGTGTAAAGTGGTGTAAGGCCCGTGTAAAGTGGTGTAATGTCCGTGTAAAGTGGTGTAAAGTCCGTGTACAGTGGTGTAAGGCCCGTGTAAAGTGGTGTAAGGCACGTGTAAAGTGGTGTAAGGCCCGTGTAAAGTGGCGGAAGGCCCGTGTAAAGTGGTGTAAGGCCCGTGTAAGTGGTGTAAGGCCCGTGTAAAGTGGTGTAAGGCCCGTGTAAAGTAGCGGAAGGCCCGTGTAAAGTGGTGTAAGGCCCGTGTAAAGTGGTGTAAGGCCCGTGTAAAGTGGTGTAAGGCCCGTGTAAAGTGGTGTAAGTCCCGTGTAAAGTGGTGTAAGGCCCTTGTAAAGTGGTGTAAGGCCCGTGTAAAGTGGTGTAAGGCCCGTGTAAAGTGGTGTAAATCCCGTGTAAAGTGGTGTAAGGCGCGTGTAAAGTGGCGGAAGGCCCGTGTAAAGTGGTGTAAGTGCCGTGTAAAGTGGTGTAAGTGCCGTGTAAAGTGGTGTAAGGCCCGTGTAAAGTGGTGTAAGGGCCGTGTAAAGTGGTGTAAGGCGCGTGTAAAGTGGTGTAAGGCCCTTGTAAAGTGGTGTAAGGCCCGTGTAAAGTGGTGTAATGTCCGTGTAAAGTGGTGTAAAGTCCGTGTACAGTGGTGTAAGGCCCGTGTAAAGTGGTGTAAGTGCCGTGTAAAGTGGTGTAAGGCCCGTGTAAAGTTGCGGAAGGCCCGTGTAAGTGATGTAAGGCCCGTGTAAGTGGTGTAAGGCCAGTGTAAAGTGGTGTAAGGCCCGTGTAAAGTAGCGGAAGGCCCGTGTAAAGTGGTGTAAGGCCCGTGTAAAGTGGTGTAAGGCCCGTGTAAAGTGGTGTAAGGCCCGTGTAAAGTGGTGTAAGGCCCGTGTAAAGTGGTGTAATGTCCGTGTAAAGTGGTGTAAGGCCCGTGTAAAGTGGTGTAAGGCCCGTGTAAAGTGGTGTAAGGCCCGTGCAAAGTGGTGTAAGGCGCGTGTAAAGTGGTGTAAGGCCCGTGTAAAGTGGTGTAAGGCCCGTGCAAAGTGGTGTAAGGCCCGTGTAAAGTGGTGTAAGGCCCGTGTAAAGTGGTGTAAGGCCCGTGTAAATGGTGTAAGGCCCGTGTAAAGTGGTGTAAGGCCCGTGTAAAGTGGTGTAAGGCCCGTGCAAAGTGGTGTAACGCGCGGTTAAAGTAGTGTAAGGCCCGTCTAAAGTGGTGTAAGGCCCGTGCAAAGTGGTGTAAGGCCCGTGTAAAGTGGTGTAAGGCCTGTGTAAAGTGGTGTAAGGCCCGTGTAAATGGTGTAAGGCCCGTGTAAAGTGGTGTAAGGCCCGTGTCAAATGGTGTAAGGCCCGTGTAAAGTGGTGTAAGGCCCGTGTAAAGCGGTGTAAGGCCCGTGTAAAGTGGTGTAAGGCCCGTGTAAAGTGGTGTAAGGGCCGTGTAAAGTGGTGTAAGGCCCGTGTAAAGTGGTGAAAGTGCCGTGTAAAGTGGAGGAAGGCCCGTGTAAAGTGGTGTAAAGCCCGTGTAAAGTGGTGTAAGGGCCGTGTAAAGTGGTGCACGGCCCGTGTAAAGTGGTGCACGGCCCATGTAAAGCGGTGTAAGGCCCGTGTAAAGTGGTGTAAGGCCCGTGTAAAGTGGTGTAAGGCCCGTGTAAAGTGGTGTGAGCCCCGTGTAAAGTGGTGTAATGTCCGTGTAAAGTGGTATAAAGTCCGTGTAAAGTGGTGGAAGGCCCGTGTAAAGTGGTGTAAGGCCCGTGTAAAGTGGCGGAAGGCCCGTGGAAAGTGGTGTAAAGTCCGTGTACAGTGGTGTAAGGCCCGTGTAAAGTGGTGTAAGGCACGTGTAAATCGGTGTAAGGCCCGTGTAAAGTGGCGGAAGGCCCGTGTAAAGTGGTGTAAGGCCTGTGCAAAGTGGTGTAAGGCCCGTGTAAAGTGGTGTAAGGCCCGTGTAAAGTGGTATAAGGCCCGTGTAAAGTGGTATAAGGCCCGTGTAAAGTGGTGTAAGGCCCGTGTAAAGTGGTGGAAGGCCCGTGTAAAGTGGTGCAAGGCCCGTGTAAAGTGGTGTAAGGCACGTGTAAAGTGGTATAAGGCCCGGGTAAAGTTGTGTAAGGTCCGTGTAAAGTGGTGTAAGGCCCGTGTAAAGTGGTGTAAGGCCCGTGTAAAGTGGTGTAAGGCACGTGTAAAGTGGTGTAAGGGCCGTGTAAAGTGGTGTAAGGCCCGTGTAAAGTGGTGTAAGGCCCGTGTGAAGTGGTGTAAAGTCCGTGTAAAGTGGTGTAAGGCCCGTGTAAAGTGGTGTAAGGCCCGTGTAAAGTGGTGTAAGGCCCGTGTAAAGTGGTGTAAGGCTCGTGTAAAGTGGTGTAAGGCCCGTGTAAAGTGGTATAAGGCCCGTGTAAAGTGGAGGAAGGCCCGTGTAAAGTGGTGTAAGGCACGTGTAAAGTGAGTGTCAGGCACGTGTAAAGTGGTGTAAGGCCTGTGTAAAGTGGTGTAAGGTCCGTGTAAAGTGGTGTAAGGCCCGTGTAAAGTGGTATAAGGCCCGTGTAAAGTGGTATAAGGCCCGTGTAAAGTGGTGTAAGGCCCGTGTAAAGTGGCGGAAGGCCCGTGTAAAGTGGTGCAAGGCCCGTGTAAAGTGGTGTAAGGCACGTGTAAAGTGGTATAAGGCCCGTGTAAAGTGGTGTAAGGTCCGTGTAAAGTGGTGTAAGGCGTCTGTAAAGTGGTGTAAGGCCCGTGTAAAGTGGTGTAAGGCCCGTGTAAAGTGGTGTAAGGGCCGTGTAAAGTGGTGTAAGGCCCGTGTAAAGTGGTGTAAGGCCCGTGTAAAGTTGTGTAAGGGCCGTGCAAAGCGGTGTAAGGCCTCTGTAAAGTGGTGTAAGGCCCGTGTAAAGTGGTGTAAGGCCCGTGTAAAGTGGTGTAAGGGCCGTGTAAAGTGGTGTAAGGCCCGTGTAAAGTGGTGTAAGGCCCGTGCAAAGTGGTGTAACGCGCGGTTAAAGTAGTGTAAGGCCCGTGTAAAGTGGTGTAAGGCCCGTGCAAAGTGGTGTAAGGCCCGTGTAAAGTGGTGTAAGGCCTGTGTAAAGTGGTGTAAGGCCCGTGTAAATGGTGTAAGGCCCGTGTAAAGCGGTGTAAGGCCCGTGTAAAGTGGTGTAAGGCCCGTGTAAAGTGGTGTAAGGCCCGTGTAAAGCGGTGTAAGGCCCGTGTAAAGTGGTGTAAGGCCCGTGTAAAGTGGTGTAAGGGCCGTGTAAAGTGGTGTAAGGCCCGTGTAAAGTGGTGAAAGTGCCGTGTAAAGTGGAGGAAGGCCCGTTTAAAGTGGTGTAAGGGCCGTGTAAAGTGGTGCACGGCCCGTGTAAAGTGGTGCACGGCGCGTGTAAAGTGGTGTAAGGCCCGTGTAAAGTGGTGTAAGGCCCGTGTAAAGTGGTGTAAGGCCCGTGTAAAGTGGTGTGAGCCCCGTGTAAAGTGGTGTAATGTCCGTGTAAAGTGGTATAAAGTCCGTGTAAAGTGGTGTAAGGCCCGTGTAAAGTGGTGTAAGGCCCGTGTAAAGTGGCGGAAGGCCCGTGCAAAGTGGTGTAAAGTCCGTGTACAGTGGTGTAAGGCCCGTGTAAAGTGGTGGAAGGCCTGTGCAAAGTGGTGTAAGGCCCGTGTAAAGTCGTGTAAGGCCCGTGTAAAGTGGTATAAGGCCCGTGTAAAGTGGTATAAGGCTCGTGTAAAGTGGTGTAAGGCCCGTGTAAAGTGGCGGGAGGCCCGTGTAAAGTGGTGCAAGGCCCGTGTAAAGTGGTGTAAGGCACGTATAAAGTGGTGTAAGGTCCGTGTAAAGTGGTGTAAGGCCCGTGTAAAGTGGTGTAAGGCCCGTGTAAAGTGGTGTAAGGCACGTGTAAAGTGGTGTAAGGGCCGTGTAAAGTGGTGTAAGGCCCGTGTAAAGTGGCGTAAGGCCCGTGTAAAGTGGTGTAAGGCCCGTGTAAAGTGGTGTAAAGTCCGTGTAAAGTGGTGTAAGGCCCGTGTAAAGTGGCGGAAGGCCCGTGTAAAGTGGTGCAAGGCCCGTGTAAAGTGGTGTAAGGCACGTGTAAAGTGGTATAAGGCCCGTGTAAAGTGGTGTAAGGTCCGTGTAAAGTGGTGTAAGGCCTCTGTAAAGTGGTGTAAGGCCCGTGTAAAGTGGTGTAAAACCCGTGTAAAGTGGTGTAAGGGCCGTGTAAAGTGGTGTAAGGCCCGTGTAAAGTGGTGTAAGGCCCGTGTAAAGTTGTGTAAGGGCCGTGTAGAGTGGTGTAAGGCACGTGTAAAGTGGTGTAAGGCCAGTGCAAAGTGGTATAAGGCCCGTGTAAAGTGGTGTAAGGCCCGTGTAAAGTGGTATAAGGCCCGTGTAAAGTGGTGTAAGGCCCTTGTAAAGTGGTGTAAGGCCCGTGTAAAGTGGTGTAAGGCCCGTGTAAAGTGGTGTAAGGTCCGTGTAAAGTGGTGTAAGGCCCGTGTAAAGTGGTGTAAGGCACGTGTAAAGTGGTATAAGGCCCGTGTAAAGTGGTGTAAGGCCCTTGTAAAGTGGTGTAAGGCCCGTGTAAAGTGGTGTAAGGCCCGTGTAAAGTGGTGTAAGGTCCGTGTAAAGTGGTGTAAGGTCCGTGCAAAGTGGTGTAAGGCCCGTGTAAAGTGGTGTAAGGCCCGTGTAAAGTGGTATAAGGCTCGTGTAAAGTGGTGTAAGGCCCGTGTAAAGTGGTGTAAGGCCCGTGTAAAGTGGTGTAAGGCCCGTGTAAAGTGGTGTAAGGCCCGTGTAAAGTGGTGTAAGGCCCGTGTAAAGTGGTGAAAGTGCCGTGTGAAGTGGTGTAAGTGCCGTGTAAAGTGGTGTAAGGCCCGTGTAAAGTGGTGTAAGGGCCGTGTAAAGTGGTGCACGGCCCGTGTAAAGTGGTGCACGGCCCGTGTAAAGTGGTGTAAGGCCTGTGTAAAGTGGTGTAAGGCGCGTGTAAAGTGGTGTAAGGCCCGTGTAAAGTGGTGTAAGGCCCGTGTAAAGTGGTGTGAGCCCCGTGTAAAGTGGTGTAATGTCCGTGTAAAGTGGTGTAAAGTCCGTGTAAAGTGGTGGAAGGCCCGTGTAAAGTGGTGTAAGGCCCGTGTAAAGTGGCGGAAGGCCCGTGCAAAGTGGTGTAAGGTCGGTGTAAAGTGGTGTAAGGCCCGTGTAAAGTGGTGTAAGGCACGTGTAAAGTGGTATAAGGCCCGTGTAAAGTGGTGTAAGGCCCTTGTAAAGTGGTGTAAGGCCCGTGTAAAGTGGTGTAAGGCCCGTGTAAAGTGGTGTAAGGCCCGTGTAAAGTGGTGTAAGGTCCGTGTAAAGTGGTGTAAGGCCCGTGTAAAGTGGTGTAAGGCCCGTGTAAAGTGGTGTAAGGCCCGTGTAAAGTGGTGTAAAGTCCGTGTAAAGTGGTGTAAGGCCCGTGTAAAGTGGTGTAAGGCCCGTGTAAAGTGGTGTAAGGCCCGTGTAAAGTGGTGTAAGGCCCGTGTAAAGTGGTGTAAGGCCCGTGTAAAGTGGAGGAAGGCCAGTGTAAAGTAGTGTAAGGCCCGTGTAGAGTGGTGTAAGGCACGTGTAAAGTGGTGTAAGGCCAGTGCAAAGTGGTATAAGGCCCGTGTAAAGTGGTGTAAGGGCCGTGTAAAGTGGTATAAGGCCCGTGTAAAGTGGTGTAAGGCCCTTGTAAAGTGGTGTAAGGCCCGTGTAAAGTGGTGTAAGGCCCGTGTAAAGTGGTGTAAGGTCCGTGTAAAGTGGTGTAAGGCACGTGTAAAGTGGTATAAGGCCCGTGTAAAGTGGTGTCAGGCCCTTGTAAAGTGGTGTAAGACCCGTGTAAAGTGGCGTAAGGCCCGTGTAAAGTGGTGTAAGGTCCGTGTAAAGTGGTGTAAGGCCCGTGTAAAGTGGTGTAAGGCACGTGTAAAGTGGTATAAGGCCCGTGTAAAGTGGTGTAAGGCCCTTGTAAAGTGGTGTAAGGCCCTTGTAAAGTGGTGTAAGGCCCGTGTAAAGTGGTGTAAGGCCCGTGTAAAGTGGTGTAAGGCCCGTGTAAAGTGGTGTAAGGTCCGTGTAAAGTGGTGTAAGGTCCGTGCAAAGTGGTGTAAGGCCCGTGTAAAGTGGTATAAGGCCCGTGTAAAGTGGTACAAGGCTCGTGTAAAGTGGTGTAAGGCCCGTGTAAAGTGGTGTAAGGCCCGTGTAAAGTGGTGTAAGGCCCGTGTAAAGTGGTGTAAGGCCCGTGTAAAGTGGTGTAAGGCCCGTGTAAAGTGGTGTAAGGCCCGTGTAAAGTGGTGTAAGGCCCGTGTAAAGTGGTGTAAGGCCCGTGTAAAGTGGTGTAAGGCCCGTGTAAAGTGGTGAAAGTGCCGTGTAAAGTGGTGTAAGTGCCGTGTAAAGTGGTGTAAGGCCCGTGTAAAGTGGTGTAAGGGCCGTGTAAAGTGGTGCACGGCCCGTGTAAAGTGGTGTAAGGCCCGTGTAAAGTGGTGTAAGGCGCGTGTAAAGTGGTGTAAGGTCCGTGTAAAGTGGTGTAAGGGCCGTGTAAAGTGGTGTGAGCCCCGTGTAAAGTGGTGTAATGTCCGTGTAAAGTGGTGTAAAGTCCGTGTAAAGTGGTGGAAGGCCCCTGTAAAGTGGTGTAAGGCCCGTGTAAAGTGGCGGAAGGCCCGTGCAAAGTGGTGTAAGGCGCGTGTAAAGTGGTGTAAGGCCCGTGTAACGTGGTGTGAGGCGCGTGTAAAGTGGTGTAAGGCCCGTGTAAAGTGGTGTAAGGCACGTGTAAAGTGGTGTAAGGCCCGTGTAAAGTGGTGTAAGGCCCGTGTAAAGTGGTGTAAGGCCCGTGTAAAGTGGTGTAAGGTCCGTGTAAAGTGGTGTAAGGCCCGTGTAAAGTGGTGTAAGGCCCTTGTAAAGTGGTGTAAGGCCCGTGTAAAGTGGTGTAAGGCCCGTGTAAAGTGGTGTAAGGCGCGTGTAAAGTGGTGTAAGGCCCGTGTAAAGTGGTGTAAGGTCGGTGTAAAGTGGTGTAAGGCCCGTGTAAAGTGGTGTAAGGCCCTTGTAAAGTGGTGTAAGGCCCGTGTAAAGTGGTGTAAGGCCCGTGTAAAGTGGTGTAAGGCCCGTGTAAAGTGGTGTAAGGTCCGTGTAAAGTGGTGTAAGGCCCGTGTAAAGTGGTGTAAGGCCCTTGTAAAGTGGTGTAAGGCGCGTGTAAAGTGGTGTAAGGCCCGTGTAAAGTGGTGTAAGGCCCTTGTAAAGTGGTGTAAGGCCCGTGTAAAGTGGTGTAAGGCCCGTGTAAAGTGGTGTAAGGCCCGTGTAAAGTGGTGTAAGGTCCGTGTAAAGTGGTGTAAGGCCCGTGTAAAGTGGTGTAAGGCCCTTGTAAAGTGGTGTAAGGCCCGTGTAAAGTGGTGTAAGGCCCGTGTAAAGTGGTGTAAGGTCCGTGTAAAGTGGTGTAAGGCCCGTGTAAAGTGGTGTAAGGCCCGTGTAAAGTGGCGTAAGGCCCGTGTAAAGTGGTGTAAGGTCCGTGTAAAGTGGTGTAAGGCCCGTGTAAAGTGGTGTAAGGCACGTGTAAAGTGGTGTAAGGCCCGTGTAAAGTGGTGTAAGGCCCTTGTAAAGTGGTGTAAGGCCCGTGTAAAGTGGTGTAAGGCCCGTGTAAAGTGGCGTAAGGCCCGTGTAAAGTGGTGTAAGGTCCGTGTAAAGTGGTGTAAGGTCCGTGTAAAGTGGTGTAAGGCCCGTGTAAAGTGGTATAAGGCTCGTGTAAAGTGGTGTAAGGCCCGTGTAAAGTGGTGTAAGGCCCGTGTAAAGTGGTGTAAGGCCCGTGTAAAGTGGTGTAAGGCCCGTGTAAAGTGGTGAAAGGCCCGTGTAAAGTGGTGTAAGGCCCGTGTCAAGTGGTGTAAGGCCCGTGTAAAGTGGTGTAAGGCCCGTGTAAAGTGGTGTAAGGCCCGTGTAAAGTGGTGAAAGTGCCGTGTAAAGTGGTGTAAGTGCCGTGTAAAGTGGTGTAAGGCCCGTGTAAAGTGGTGTAAGGGCCGTGTAAAGTGGTGCACGGCCCGTGTAAAGTGGTGCACGGCCCGTGTAAAGTGGTGTAAGGCCCGTGTAAAGTGGTGTAAGGCGCGTGTAAAGTGGTGTAAGGCCCGCGTAAAGTGGTGTGAGGCCCGTGTAAAGTGGTGTGAGCCCCGTGTAAAGTGGTGTAATGTCCGTGTAAAGTGGTGTAAAGTCCGTGTAAAGTGGTGGAAGGCCCGTGTAAAGTGGTGTAAGGCCCGTGTAAAGTGGCGGAAGGCCCTTGTAAAGTGGTGTAATGTCGGTGTAAAGTGGTGTAAGGCCCGTGTAAAGTGGTGTAAGGCACGTGTAAAGTGGTATAAGGCCCGTGTAAAGTGGTGTAAGGCCCTTGTAAAGTGGTGTAAGGCCCGTGTAAAGTGGTGTAAGGCCCGTGTAAAGTGGTGTAAGGCCCGTGTAAAGTGGTGTAAGGTCCGTGTAAAGTGGTGTAAGGCCCGTGTAAAGTGGTGTAAGGCCCGTGTAAAGTGGTGTAAGGCCCGTGTAAAGTGGTGTAATGTCCGTGTAAAGTGGTGTAAGGTCCGTGTAAAGTGGTGTAAGGCACGTGTAAAGTGGTATAAGGCCCGTGTAAAGTGGTGTCAGGCCCTTGTAAAGTGGTGTAAGGCCCGTGTAAAGTGGCGTAAGGCCCGTGTAAAGTGGTGTAAGGTCCGTGTAAAGTGGTGTAAGGCCCGTGTAAAGTGGTGTAAGGCACGTGTAAAGTGGTATAAGGCCCGTGTAAAGTGGTGTAAGGCCCTTGTAAAGTGGTGTAAGGCCCTTGTAAAGTGGTGTAAGGCCCGTGTAAAGTGGTGTAAGGCCCGTGTAAAGTGGTGTAAGGCCCGTGTAAAGTGGTGTAAGGTCCGTGTAAAGTGGTGTAAGGTCCGTGCAAAGTGGTGTAAGGCCCGTGTAAAGTGGTATAAGGCCCGTGTAAAGTGGTACAAGGCTCGTGTAAAGTGGTGTAAGGCCCGTGTAAAGTGGTGTAAGGCCCGTGTAAAGTGGTGTAAGGCCCGTGTAAAGTGGTGTAAGGCCCGTGTAAAGTGGTGTAAGGCCCGTGTAAAGTGGTGTAAGGCCCGTGTAAAGTGGTGTAAGGCCCGTGTAAAGTGGTGTAAGGCCCGTGTAAAGTGGTGTAAGGGCCGTGTAAAGTGGTGCACGGCCCGTGTAAAGTGGTGTAAGGCCCGTGTAAAGTGGTGTAAGGCGCGTGTAAAGTGGTGTAAGGTCCGTGTAAAGTGGTGTAAGGGCCGTGTAAAGTGGTGTGAGCCCCGTGTAAAGTGGTGTAAGGCGCGTGTAAAGTGGTGTAAGGTCCGTGTAAAGTGGTGTAAGGGCCGTGTAAAGTGGTGTGAGCCCCGTGTAAAGTGGTGTAATGTCCGTGTAAAGTGGTGTAAAGTCCGTGTAAAGTGGTGGAAGGCCCCTGTAAAGTGGTGTAAGGCCCGTGTAAAGTGGCGGAAGGCCCGTGCAAAGTGGTGTAAGGCGCGTGTAAAGTGGTGTAAGGCCCGTGTAAAGTGGTGTAAGGTCGGTGTAAAGTGGTGTAAGGCCCGTGTAAAGTGGTGTAAGGCACGTGTAAAGTGGTATAAGGCCCGTGTAAAGTGGTGTAAGGCCCTTGTAAAGTGGTGTAAGGCCCGTGTAAAGTGGTGTAAGGCCCGTGTAAAGTGGTGTAAGGCCCGTGTAAAGTGGTGTAAGGTCCGTGTAAAGTGGTGTAAGGCCCGTGTAAAGTGGTGTAAGGCCCTTGTAAAGTGGTGTAAGGCCCGTGTAAAGTGGTGTAAGGCCCGTGTAAAGTGGTGTAAGGTCCGTGTAAAGTGGTGTAAGGCCCGTGTAAAGTGGTGTAAGGCCCGTGTAAAGTGGCGTAAGGCCCGTGTAAAGTGGTGTAAGGTCCGTGTAAAGTGGTGTAAGGCCCGTGTAAAGTGGTGTAAGGCACGTGTAAAGTGGTGTAAGGCCCGTGTAAAGTGGTGTAAGGCCCTTGTAAAGTGGTGTAAGGCCCGTGTAAAGTGGTGTAAGGCCCGTGTAAAGTGGTGTAAGGCCCGTGTAAAGTGGTGTAAGGTCCGTGTAAAGTGGTGTAAGGCCCGTGTAAAGTGGTGTAAGGCCCGTGTAAAGTGGTGAAAGGCCCGTGTAAAGTGGTGTAAGGCCCGTGTAAAGTGGTGTAAGGCCCGTGTAAAGTGGTGTAAGGCCCGTGTAAAGTGGTGAAAGGCCCGTGTAAAGTGGTGTAAGGCCCGTGTAAAGTGGTGTAAGGCCCGTGTAAAGTGGTGTAAGGCCCGTGTAAAGTGGTGTAAGGCCCGTGTAAAGTGGTGAAAGTGCCGTGTAAAGTGGTGTAAGTGCCGTGTAAAGTGGTGTAAGGCCCGTGTAAAGTGGTGTAAGGGCCGTGTAAAGTGGTGCACGGCCCGTGTAAAGTGGTGCACGGCCCGTGTAAAGTGGTGTAAGGCCCGTGTAAAGTGGTGTAAGGCGCGTGTAAAGTGGTGTAAGGCCCGCGGAAAGTGGTGTGAGGCCCGTGTAAAGTGGTGTGAGCCCCGTGTAAAGTGGTGTAATGTCCGTGTAAAGTGGTGTAAAGTCCGTGTAAAGTGGTGGAAGGCCCGTGTAAAGTGGTGTAAGGCCCGTGTAAAGTGGCGGAAGGCCCGTGCAAAGTGGTGTAAGGCGCGTGTAAAGTGGTGTAAGGCCCGTGTAAAGTGGTGTAATGTCGGTGTAAAGTGGTGTAAGGCCCGTGTAAAGTGGTGTAAGGCACGTGTAAAGTGGTATAAGGCCCGTGTAAAGTGGTGTAAGGCCCTTGTAAAGTGGTGTAAGGCCCGTGTAAAGTGGTGTAAGGCCCGTGTAAAGTGGTGTAAGGCCCGTGTAAAGTGGTGTAAGGTCCGTGTAAAGTGGTGTAAGGCCCGTGTAAAGTGGTGTAAGGCCCGTGTAAAGTGGTGTAAGGCCCGTGTAAAGTGGTGTAATGTCCGTGTAAAGTGGTGTAAAGTCCGTGTAAAGTGGTGTAAGGCCCGTGTAAAGTGGTGTAAGGCCCGTGTAAAGTGGTGTAAGGCCCGTGTAAAGCGGTGTAAGGCCCGTGTAAAGCGGTGTAAGGCCCGTGTAAAGTGGTGTAAGGCCCGTGTAAAGTGGTGTAAGGCCCGTGTAAAGTGGTGTAAGGGCCGTGTGAAGTGGTGCACGGCCCGTGTAAAGTGGTGTAAGGCCCGTGTAAAGTGGTGTAAGGCCCGTGTAAAGTGGTGTAAGGCGCGTGTAAAGTGGTGTAAGGCCCGTGTAAAGTGGTGTAAGGCCCGTGTAAAGTGGTGTAAGGCCCGTGTAAAGTGGTGTGAGCCCCGTGTAAAGTGGTGTAATGTCCGTGTAAAGTGGTGTAAAGTCCGTGTAAAGTGGTGGAAGGCCCGTGTAAAGTGGTGTAAGGCCCGTGTAAAGTGGCGGAAGGCCCGTGCAAAGTGGTGTAAGGCGCGTGTAAAGTGGTGTAAGGCCTGTGTAAAGTGGTGTAAGGCCCGTGCAAAGTGGTGTAAGGTCCGTGTAAAGTGGTGTAAGGCCCGTGTAAAGTGGTGTAAGGCCCGTGTAAAGTGGTGTGAGGCCCGTGTAAAGTGGTGTAAGGCCCGTGTAAAAGGGTGTAAGGCCCGTGTAAAGTGGTGTAAGGCCCGTGTAAAGTGGTGTAAGTGCCGTGTAGAGTGGTGTAAGTGCCGTGGAAAGTGGTGTAAGGCCCGTGTAAAGTGGTGTAAGGGCCATGTAAAGTGGTGCACGGCCCGTGTAAAGTGGTGCACGGCACGTGTAAAGTGGTGTAAGGCCCGTGTAAAGTGGTGTAAGGCGCGTGTAAAGTGGTGTCAGGCCCGTGTAAAGTGGTGTAAGGCCCGTGTAAAGTGGTGTAATGTCCGTGTAAAGTGGTGTAAAGTCCGTGTACAGTGGTGTAAGGCCCGTGTAAAGTGGTGTAAGGCCCGTGTAAAGTGGTGTAAGGCCCGTGTAAAGTGGCGGAAGGCCCGTGTAAAGTGGTGTAAGGCCCGTGTAACGTGGTGTGAGGCGCGTGTAAAGTGGCGGAAGGCCCGTGCAAAGTGGTGTAAGGCGCGTGTAAAGTGGTGTAAGGCCCGTGTAAAGTGGTGTAAGGCCCGTGCAAAGTGGTGTAAGGCCCGTGTAAAGTGGTGCAAGGCCCGTGTAAAGTGGTGTAAGGCCCGTGTAAATGGTGTAAGGCCCGTGTAAAGTGCTGTAAGGCCCGTGTAAAGTGGTGTAATGTCCGTGTAAAGTGGTGTAAAGTCCGTGTAAAGTGGTGTAAGGCCCGCGTAAAGTGGTGTAAGGCCCGTGTAAAGTGGTGTAAGGCCCGTGTAAAGTAGTGAAAGTGCCGTGTAAAGTGGTGTAAGTGCCGTGTAAAGTGGTGTAAGGCCCGTGTAAAGTGGTGTAAGGGCCGTGTAAAGTGGTGCACGGCCCGTGTAAAGTGGTGAAAAGGCCGTGTAAAGTGGTGGAAGCCCCGTGTAAAGTGGTGTAAGGCCCGTGTAAAGTGGTGTCAGGCCCGTGTAAAGTGGTGTAAGGCCCGTGTAAAGTGGTGTAATGTCCGTGTAAAGTGGTGTAAAGTCCGTGTACAGTGGTGTAAGGCCCGTGTAAAGTGGTGTAAGGCCCGTGTAAAGTGGTGTAAGGCCCGTGTAAAGTGGCGGAAGGCCCGTGTAAAGTGGTGTAAGGCCCGTGTAACGTGGTGTGAGGCGCGTGTAAAGTGGCGGAAGGCCCGTGCAAAGTGGTGTAAGGCGCGTGTAAAGTGGTGTAAGGCCCGTGTAAAGTGGTGTAAGGCCCGTGCAAAGTGGTGTAAGGCCCGTGTAAAGTGGTGCAAGGCCCGTGTAAAGTGGTGTAAGGCCCGTGTAAATGGTGTAAGGCCCGTGTAAAGTGCTGTAAGGCCCGTGTAAAGTGGTGTAATGTCCGTGTAAAGTGGTGTAAAGTCCGTGTAAAGTGGTGTAAGGCCCGCGTAAAGTGGTGTAAGGCCCGTGTAAAGTGGTGTAAGGCCCGTGTAAAGTAGTGAAAGTGCCGTGTAAAGTGGTGTAAGTGCCGTGTAAAGTGGTGTAAGGCCCGTGTAAAGTGGTGTAAGGGCCGTGTAAAGTGGTGCACGGCCCGTGTAAAGTGGTGAAAAGGCCGTGTAAAGTGGTGGAAGCCCCGTGTAAAGTGGTGTAAGGCCCGTGTAAAGTGGCGGAAGGCCCGTGCAAAGTGGTGTAAGGCCCGTGTAAAGTGGTGTAAGGTCCGTGTAAAGTGGTGTAAGGTCCGTGTAAAGTGGTGTAAGGCCCGTGTAAAGTGGTATAAGGCTCGTGTAAAGTGGTGTAAGGCCCGTGTAAAGTGGTGTAAGGCCCGTGTAAAGTGGTGTAAGGCCCGTGTAAAGTGGTGTAAGGCCCGTGTAGAGTGGTGTAAGTGCCGTGTAAAGTGGTGTAAGGCCCGTGTAAAGTGGTGTAAGGGCCATGTAAAGTGGTGCACGGCCCGTGTAAAGTGGTGCACGGCACGTGTAAAGTGGTGTAAGGCCCGTGTAAAGTGGTGTAAGGCGCGTGTAAAGTGGTGTCAGGCCCGTGTAAAGTGGTGTAAGGCCCGTGTAAAGTGGTGTAATGTCCGTGTAAAGTGGTGTAAAGTCCGTGTACAGTGGTGTAAGGCCCGTGTAAAGTGGTGTAAGGCCCGTGTAAAGTGGTGTAAGGCCCGTGTAAAGTGGCGGAAGGCCCGTGTAAAGTGGTGTAAGGCCCGTGTAACGTGGTGTGAGGCGCGTGTAAAGTGGCGGAAGGCCCGTGCAAAGTGGTGTAAGGCGCGTGTAAAGTGGTGTAAGGCCCGTGTAAAGTGGTGTAAGGCCCGTGCAAAGTGGTGTAAGGCCCGTGTAAAGTGGTGCAAGGCCCGTGTAAAGTGGTGTAAGGCCCGTGTAAATGGTGTAAGGCCCGTGTAAAGTGCTGTAAGGCCCGTGTAAAGTGGTGTAATGTCCGTGTAAAGTGGTGTAAAGTCCGTGTAAAGTGGTGTAAGGCCCGCGTAAAGTGGTGTAAGGCCCGTGTAAAGTGGTGTAAGGCCCGTGTAAAGTAGTGAAAGTGCCGTGTAAAGTGGTGTAAGTGCCGTGTAAAGTGGTGTAAGGCCCGTGTAAAGTGGTGTAAGGGCCGTGTAAAGTGGTGCACGGCCCGTGTAAAGTGGTGAAAAGGCCGTGTAAAGTGGTGGAAGCCCCGTGTAAAGTGGTGTAAGGCCCGTGTAAAGTGGCGGAAGGCCCGTGCAAAGTGGTGTAAGGCCCGTGTAAAGTGGTGTAAGGTCCGTGTAAAGTGGTGTAAGGTCCGTGTAAAGTGGTGTAAGGCCCGTGTAAAGTGGTATAAGGCTCGTGTAAAGTGGTGTAAGGCCCGTGTAAAGTGGTGTAAGGCCCGTGTAAAGTGGTGTAAGGCCCGTGTAAAGTGGTGTAAGGCCCGTGTAAAGTGGTGAAAGGCCCGTGTAAAGTGGTGTAAGGCCCGTGTAAAGTGGTGTAAGGCCCGTGTAAAGTGGTGTAAGGCCCGTGTAAAGTGGTGTAAGGCCCGTGTAAAGTGGTGAAAGTGCCGTGTAAAGTGGTGTAAGTGCCGTGTAAAGTGGTGTAAGGCCCGTGTAAAGTGGTGTAAGGGCCGTGTAAAGTGGTGCACGGCCCGTGTAAAGTGGTGCACGGCCCGTGTAAAGTGGTGTAAGGCCCGTGTAAAGTGGTGTAAGGCGCGTGTAAAGTGGTGTAAGGCCCGCGTAAAGTGGTGTGAGGCCCGTGTAAAGTGGTGTGAGCCCCGTGTAAAGTGGTGTAATGTCCGTGTAAAGTGGTGTAAAGTCCGTGTAAAGTGGTGGAAGGCCCGTGTAAAGTGGTGTAAGGCCCGTGTAAAGTGGCGGAAGGCCCGTGCAAAGTGGTGTAAGGCGCGTGTAAAGTGGTGTAAGGCCCGTGTAAAGTGGTGTAATGTCGGTGTAAAGTGGTGTAAGGCCCGTGTAAAGTGGTGTAAGGCACGTGTAAAGTGGTATAAGGCCCGTGTAAAGTGGTGTAAGGCCCTTGTAAAGTGGTGTAAGGCCCGTGTAAAGTGGTGTAAGGCCCGTGTAAAGTGGTGTAAGGCCCGTGTAAAGTGGTGTAAGGTCCGTGTAAAGTGGTGTAAGGCCCGTGTAAAGTGGTGTAAGGCCCGTGTAAAGTGGTGTAAGGCCCGTGTAAAGTGGTGTAATGTCCGTGTAAAGTGGTGTAAAGTCCGTGTAAAGTGGTGTAAGGCCCGTGTAAAGTGGTGTAAGGCCCGTGTAAAGTGGTGTAAGGCCCGTGTAAAGCGGTGTAAGGCCCGTGTAAAGCGGTGTAAGGCCCGTGTAAAGTGGTGTAAGGCCCGTGTAAAGTGGTGTAAGGCCCGTGTAAAGTGGTGTAAGGGCCGTGTGAAGTGGTGCACGGCCCGTGTAAAGTGGTGTAAGGCCCGTGTAAAGTGGTGTAAGGCCCGTGTAAAGTGGTGTAAGGCGCGTGTAAAGTGGTGTAAGGCCCGTGTAAAGTGGTGTAATGCCCGTGTAAAGTGGTGTAAGGCCCGTGTAAAGTGGTGTGAGCCCCGTGTAAAGTGGTGTAATGTCCGTGTAAAGTGGTGTAAAGTCCGTGTAAAGTGGTGGAAGGCCCGTGTAAAGTGGTGTAAGGCCCGTGTAAAGTGGCGGAAGGCCCGTGCAAAGTGGTGTAAGGCGCGTGTAAAGTGGTGTAAGGCCTGTGTAAAGTGGTGTAAGGCCCGTGCAAAGTGGTGTAAGGTCCGTGTAAAGTGGTGTAAGGCCCGTGTAAAGTGGTGTAAGGCCCGTGTAAAGTGGTGTGAGGCCCGTGTAAAGTGGTGTAAGGCCCGTGTAAAAGGGTGTAAGGCCCGTGTAAAGTGGTGTAAGGCCCGTGTAAAGTGGTGTAAGTGCCGTGTAGAGTGGTGTAAGTGCCGTGTAAAGTGGTGTAAGGCCCGTGTAAAGTGGTGTAAGGGCCATGTAAAGTGGTGCACGGCCTTTGTAAAGTGGTGCACGGCACGTGTAAAGTGGTGTAAGGCCCGTGTAAAGTGGTGTAAGGCGCGTGTAAAGTGGTGTCAGGCCCGTGTAAAGTGGTGTAAGGCCCGTGTAAAGTGGTGTAATGTCCGTGTAAAGTGGTGTAAAGTCCGTGTACAGTGGTGTAAGGCCCGTGTAAAGTGGTGTAAGGCACGTGTAAAGTGGTGTAAGGCCCGTGTAAAGTGGCGGAAGGCCCGTGTAAAGTGGTGTAAGGCCCGTGTAACGTGGTGTGAGGCGCGTGTAAAGTGGTGTAAGGCCCGTGTAAAGTGGTGTAAGGCCCGTGTAAAGTGGTGTGAGGCCCGTGTAAAGTGGTGTAAGGCCCGTGTAAAAGGGTGTAAGGCCCGTGCAAAGTGGTGTAAGGCGCGTGTAAAGTGGTGTAAGGCCCGTGTAAAGTGGTGTAAGGCCCGTGCAAAGTGGTGTAAGGCCCGTGTAAAGTGGTGCAAGGCCCGTGTAAAGTGGTGTAAGGCCCGTGTAAATGGTGTAAGGCCCGTGTAAAGTGCTGTAAGGCCCGTGTAAAGTGGTGTAATGTCCGTGTAAAGTGGTGTAAAGTCCGTGTAAAGTGGTGTAAGGCCCGCGTAAAGTGGTGTAAGGCCCGTGCAAAGTGGTGTAAGGCCCGTGTAAAGTAGTGAAAGTGCCGTGTAAAGTGGTGTAAGTGCCGTGTAAAGTGGTGTAAGGCCCGTGTAAAGTGGTGTAAGGGCCGTGTAAAGTGGTGCACGGCCCGTGTAAAGTGGTGAAAAGGCCGTGTAAAGTGGTGGAAGCCCCGTGTAAAGTGGTGTAAGGCCCGTGTAAAGTGGCGGAAGGCCCGTGCAAAGTGGTGTAAGGCGCGTGTAAAGTGGCGGAAGGCCCGTGCAAAGTGGTGTAAGGCCCGTGTAAAGTAGTGTAAGGCCCGTGTAAAGTGGTGTAAGGCCCGTGTAAAGTGGTGTAAGGCCCGTGTAAAGTGGCGGAAGGCCCGTGCAAAGTGGTGTAAGGCGCGTGTAAAGTGGTGTAAGGCCCGTGTAAAGTGGTGTAAGGCCCGTGTAAAGTGGTGTAAGGGCCGTGTAAAGTGGTGTAAGGCCCGTGTAAAGTGGTGTAAGGGCCGTGTAAAGTGGTGTAAGGCCCGTGTAAAGTGGTGTAAGGCCCGTGTAAAGTGGTGTAAGGCCCGTGCAAAGTGGTGTAAGGCCCGTGTAAAGTGATGCAAGGTCCGGGTAAAGTGGTGTAATGTCCGTGTAAAGTGGTGTAAGGCCCGTGTAAAGTGGTGTAAGGCACGTGTAAAGTGGTGCAAGGTCCGGGTAAAGTGGTGTAATGTCCGTGTAAAGTGGTGTAAGGCCCGTGTAAAGTGGTGTAAGGCCCGTGTAAAGTGGTGTAAGGCCCGTGTAAAGTGGTGTAAGGTCCGTGTAAGGTGGTGTAAGGCCCGTGTAAAGTGGTGTAAGGCCCGTGTAAAGTGGTGTAAGGCCCGTGTAAAGTGGTGTAATGTCCGTGTAAAGTGGTGTAAAGTCCGTGTAAAGTGGTGTAAGGCCCGTGTAAAGTGCTGTAAGGCCCGTATAAAGTGGTGTAAGGCCCGTGTAAAGTGGTGTAAGGCCCGTGTAAAGCGGTGTAAGGCCCGTGTAAAGTGGTGTAAGGCCCGTGTAAAGTGGTGTAAGGCCCGTGTAAAGTGGTGTAAGGGCCGTGTAAAGTGGTGTAAGGGCCGTGTAAAGTGGTGCACGGCCCGTGTAAAGTGTTGCACGGCCCGTGTAAAGTGGTGTAAGGCCCGTGTAAAGTGGTGTAAGGCGCGTGTAAAGTGGTGTAAGGCCCGTGTAAAGTGGTGTAAGGCCCGTGTAAAGTGGTGTGAGCCCCGTGTAAAGTGGTGTAATGTCCGTGTAAAGTGGTGTAAAGTCCGTGTAAAGTGGTGGAAGGCCCGTGTAAAGTGCTGTAAGGCCCGTGTAAAGTGGCGGAAGGCCCGTGCAAAGTGGTGTAAGGCGCGTGTAAAGTGGTGTAAGGCCCGTGGAAAGTGGTGTAAGGCCCGTGCAAAGTGGTGTAAGGCCCGTGTAAAGTGGTGTAAGGCCCGTGTAAAGTGGTGTAAGGCCCGTGTAAATGGTGTAAGGCCCGTGTAAAGTGGTGTAAGGCCCGTGTAAAGTGGTGTAATGTCCGTGTAAAGTGGTGTAAGGCCCGTGTAAAGTGGTGTAAGGCCCGTGTAAAGTGGTGTAAGGCCCTTGTAAAGTGGTGTAAGGCCCGTGTAAAAGGGTGTAAGGCCCGTGTAAAGTGGTGTAAGGCCCGTGTAAAGTGGTGTAAGTGCCGTGTAAAGTGGTGTAAGTGCCGTGTAAAGTGGAGTAAGGCCCGTGTAAAGTGGTGTAAGGGCCATGTAAAGTGGTGCACGGCCCGTGTAAAGTGGTGCACGGCCCGTGTAAAGTGGTGGAAGGCCCGTGTAAAGTGGTGTAATGTCCGTGTAAAGTGGTGTAAGGCCCGTGTAAAGTGGTGTAAGGCCCGTGTAAAGTGGTGTAAGGCCCTTGTAAAGTGGTGTAAGGCCCGTGTAAAAGGGTGTAAGGCCCGTGTAAAGTGTTGTAAGGCCCGTGTAAAGTGGTGTAAGGCGCGTGTAAAGTGGTGTAAGGCCCGTGTAAAGTGGTGTAAGGCCCGTGTAAAGTGGTGTAATGTCCTTGTAAAGTGGTGTAAAGTCCGTTTACCGTGGTGTAAGGCCCGTGTAAAGTGGTGTAAGGCACGTGTAAAGTGGTGTAAGGCCCGTGTAAAGTGGCGGAAGGCCCGTGTAAAGTGGTGTAAGGCCCGTGTAAAGTGGTGTAAGGCGCGTGTAAAGTGGCGGAAGGCCCGTGCAAAGTGGTGTAAGGCGCGTGTAAAGTGGTGAAAGGCCCGTGTAAAGTGGTGTAAGGCCCGTGCAAAGTGGTGTAAGGCCCGTGTAAAGTGGTGCAAGGCCCGTGTAAAGTGGTGTAAGGCGCGTGTAAATGGTGTAAGGCCCGTGTAAAGTGCTGTAAGGCCCGTGTAAAGTGGTGTAAGGCCCGTGTAAAGTGGTGTAAAGTCCGTGTAAAGTGGTGTAAGGCCCGTGTAAAGTGGTGTAAGGCCCGTGTAAAGTGGTGTAAGGCCCGTGTAAAGTAGTGGAAGTGCCGTGTAAAGTGGTGTAAGTGCCGTGTAAAGTGGTGTAAGGCCCGTGTAAAGTGGTGTAAGGGCCGTGTAAAGTGGTGCACGGCCCGTGTAAAGTGGTGCACGGCCCGTGTAAAGTGGTGTGAGGCCCGTGTAAAGTGGTGTAAGGCGCGTGTAAAGTGGTGTAAGGCCCGTGTAAAGTGGTGTAAGGCCCGTGTAAAGTGGTGTGAGCCCCGTGTAAAGTGGTGTAATGTCCGTGTAAAGTGGTGTAAAGTCCGTGTAAAGTGGTGGAAGCCCCGTGTAAAGTGGTGTAAGGCCCGTGTAAAGTGGCGGAAGGCCCGTGCAAAGTGGTGTAAGGCGCGTGTAAAGTGGTGTAAGGCCCGTGTAAAGTGGTGTAAGGCCCGTGTAAAGTGGTGTAAGGCCCGTGTAAAGTGGTGTAAGGCCCGTGTAAAGTGGTGTAAGGCCCGTGTAAAGTGGTGTAAGGGCCGTGTAAAGTGGTGTAAGGCCCGTGTAAAGTGGTGTAAGGCCCGTGTAAAGTGGTGTAAGGCGTGTGCAAAGTGGTGTAAGGCGCGTGTAAAGTGGTGTAAGGCCCGTGTAAAGTGGTGTAAGGCCCGTGTAAAGTGGTGTAAGGCCCGTGTAAAGTGGTGTAAAGTCCGTGTAAAGTGGTGTAAGGCCCGTGTAAAGTGGTGTAAGGCCCGTGTAAAGTGGTGTAAGGCCCGTGTAAAGTAGTGGAAGTGCCGTGTAAAGTTGTGTAAGTGCCGTGTAAAGTGGTGTAAGGCCCGTGTAAAGTGGTGTAAGGGCCGTGTAAAGTGGTGCACGGCCCGTGTAAAGTGGTGCACGGCCCGTGTAAATTGGTGTAAGGCCAGTGTAAAGTGGTGTAAGGCGCGTGTAAAGTGGTGTAAGGCCCGTGTAAAGTGGTGTAAGGCCCGTGTAAAGTGGTGTGAGCCCCGTGTAAAGTGGTGTAATGTCCGTGTAAAGTGTTGTAAAGTCCGTGTAAAGTGGTGGAAGCCCCGTGTAAAGTGGTGTAAGGCCCGTGTAAAGTGGCGGAAGGCCCGTGCAAAGTGGTGTAAGGCGCGTGTAAAGTGGTGTAAGGCCCGTGTAAAGTGGTGTAAGGTCCGTGTAATGTGGTGTAAGTGCCGTGTAAAGTGGTGTAAGGCCCGTGTAAAGTGGTGTAAGGCCCGTGTAAAGTGGTGTAAGGCCCGTGTAAAGTGGTGCACGGCCCGTGTAAAGTGGTGTAAGGGCCGTGTAAAGTGGTGTAAGGCCCGTGTAAAGTGGTGTAAGGCCCGTGTAAAGTGGTGTAAGGCCCGTGTAAAGTGGTGTAAGGCCCGTGTAAAGTGGTGTAAGGCCCGTGTAAAGTGGTGTAAGGCCCGTGTAAAGTGGTGTAAGGCCCGTGTAAAGTGGTGTAAGGTCCGTGTAATGTGGTGTAAGTGCCGTGTAAAGTGGTGTAAGGCCCGTGTAAAGTGGTGTAAGGCCCGTGTAAAGTGGTGTAAGGCCCGTGTAAAGTGGTGTAAGGCCCGTGTAAAGTGGTGTAAGGCCCGTGTAAAGTGGTGCAAAGTCCGGGTAAAGTGGTGTAATGTCCGTGTAAGGTGGTGTAAGGCCCGTGTAAAGTGGTGTAAGGCACGTGTAAAGTGGTGCAAGGTCCGGGTAAAGTGGTGTAATGTCCGTGTAAAGTGGTGTAAGGCCCGTGTAAAGTGGTGTAAGGCCCGTGTAAAGTGGTGTAAGGCCCGTGTAAAGTGGTGTAAGGTCCGTGTAAAGTGGTGTAAGGCCCGTGTAAAGTGGTGTAAGGCCCGTGTAAAGTGGTGTAAGGCCCGTGTAAAGTGGTGTCATGTCCGTGTAAAGTGGTGTAAAGTCCGTGTAAAGTGGTGTAAGGCCCGTGTAAAGTGGTGTAAGGCCCGTGTAAAGTGGTGTAACGCCCGTGTAAAGTGGTGTAAGGCCCGTGTAAAGCGGTGTAAGGCCCGTGTAAAGTGGTGTAAGGCCCGTGTAAAGTGGTGTAAGGCCCGTGTAAAGTGGTGTAAGGCCCGTGTAAAGTGGTGTAAGGGCCGTGTAAAGTGGTGCACGGCCCGTGTAAAGTGGTGCACGGCCCGTGTAAAGTGGTGTAAGGCCCGTGTAAAGTGGTGTAAGGCGCGTGCAAAGTGGTGTAAGGCCCGTGTAAAGTGGTGTAAGGCCCGTGTAAAGTGGTGTAAGGCCCGTGTAAAGTGGTGTAAGGTCCGTGTAATGTGGTGTAAGTGCCGTGTAAAGTGGTGTAAGGCCCGTGTAAAGTGGTGTAAGGCCCGTGTAAAGTGGTGTAAGGGCCGTGTAAAGTGGTGTAAGGCCCGTGTAAAGTGGTGTAAGGTCCGTGTAAAGTGGTGTAAGGTCCGTGTAAAGTGGTGTAAGGCCCGTGTAAAGTGGTGTAAGGCCCGTGTAAAGTGGTGTAAGGCCCGTGTAAAGTGGTGTAAGGCCCGTGTAAAGTGGTGTAAGGCCCGTGTAAAGTGGTGTAAGGGCCGTGTAAAGTGGTGTAAGGCCCGTGTAAAGTGGTGTAAGGCTCGTGTAAAGTGGTGTAGGGCCCGTGTAAAGTGGTGTAAGGCCCGTGTAAAGTGGTGTAAGGCCCGTGTAAAGTGGTGTAAGGCCCGTGTAAAGTGGTGTAAGGCCCGTGTAAAGTGGTGTAAGGTCCGTGTAAAGTGGTGTAAGGGCCGTGTAAAGTGGTGGAAGGCCCGTGTAAAGTGGTGTAAGGCCCGTGTAAAGTGGTGTAAGGCCCGTGTAAAGTGGTGTAAGGCCCGTGTAAAGTGGTGTAAGGCCCGTGCAAAGTGGTGTAAGGCCCGTGTAAAGTGGTGCAAAGTCCGGGTAAAGTGGTGTAATGTCCGTGTAAAGTGGTGTAAGGCCCGTGTTAAGTGGTGTAAGGCACGTGTAAAGTGGTGCAAGGTCCGGGTAAAGTGGTGTAATGTCCGTGTAAAGTGGTGTAAGGCCCGTGTAAAGTGGTGTAAGGCCCGTGTAAAGTGGTGTAAGGCCCGTGTAAAGTGGTGTAAGGTCCGTGTAAAGTGGTGTAAGGCTTGTGTAAAGTGGTGTAAGGCCCGTGTAAAGTGGTGTAAGGCCCGTGTAAAGTGGTGTAATGTCCGTGTAAAGTGGTGTAAAGTCCGTGTAAAGTGGTGTAAGGCCCGTGTAAAGTGGTGTAAGGCCCGTGTAAAAGGGTGTAAGGCCCGTGTAAAGTGGTGTAAGGCCCGTGTAAAGCGGTGTAAGGCCCGTGTAAAGTGGTGTAAGGCCCGTGTAAAGTGGTGCAAGGCCCGTGTAAAGTGGTGTAAGGCCCGTGTAAAGTGGTGTAAGGGCCGTGTAAAGTGGTGCACGGCCCGTGTAAAGTGGTGCACGGCCCGTGTAAAGTGGTGTAAGGCCCGTGTAAAGTGGTGTAAGGCGCGTGCAAAGTGGTGTAAGGCCCGTGTAAAGTGGTGTAAGGCCCGTGTAAAGTGGTGTGACCCCCGTGTAAAGTGGTGTAATGTCCGTGTAAAGTGGTGTAAAGTCCGTGTAAAGTGGTGGAAGGCCCGTGTAAAGTGGTTTAAGGCCCGTGTAAAGTGGCGGAAGGCCCGTGCAAAGTGGTGTAAGGCGCATGTAAAGTGGTGTAAGGGCCGTGTAAAGTGGTGTAAGGCCCGTGCAAAGTGGTGTAAGGCCCGTGTAAAGTGGTGTAAGGCCCGTGTAAAGTGGTGTAAGGCCCGTGTAAATGGTGTAAGGCCCGTGTAAAGTGGTGTAAGGCCCGTGTAAAGTGGTGTAATGTCCGTGTAAAGTGGTGTAAGGCCCGTGTAAAGTGTTGTAAGGCCCGTGTAAAGTGGTGTAAGGCCCGTGTAAAGTGGTGCAAGGCCCGTGTAAAAGGGTGTAAGGCCCGTGTAAAGTGGTGTAAGGCCCGTGTAAAGTGGTGTAAGTGCCGTGTAAAGTGGTGCAAGGCCCGTGTAAAAGGGTGTAAGGCCCGTGTAAAGTGGTGTAAGGCCCGTGTAAAGTGGTGTAAGGGCCATGTAAAGTGGTGCACGGCCCGTGTAAAGTGGTGCACGGCCCGTGTAAAGTGGTGTAAGGCCCGTGTAAAGTGGTGTAAGGCGCGTGTAAAGTGGTGTCAGGCCCGTGTAAAGTGGTGTAAGGCCCGTGTAAAGTGGTGTAATGTCCGTGTAAAGTGGTGTAAAGTCCGTGTACAGTGGTGTAAGGCCCGTGTAAAGTGGTGTAAGGCACGTGTAAAGTGGTGTAAGGCCCGTGTAAAGTGGCGGAAGACCCGTGTAAAGTGGTGTAGGGCCCGTGTAAAGTGGTGTAAGGCGCGTGTAAAGTGGTGTAAGGCCCGTGTAAAGTGGTGTAAGGGCCGTGTAAAGTGGTGTAAGGCCCGTGTAAAGTGGTGTAAGGCCCGTGTAAAGTGGTGTGAGCCCCGTGTAAAGTAGTGTAATGTCCGTGTAAAGTGGTGTAAAGTCCGTGTAAAGTGGTGGAAGGCCCGTGTACAGTGGTGTAAGGCCCGTGTAAAGTGGCGGAAGGCACGTGCAAAGTGGTGTAAGGCGCGTGTAAAGTGGTGTAAGGGCCGTGTAAAGTGGTGTAAGGCCCGTGCAAAGTGGTGTAAGGCCCGTGTAAAGTGGTGTAAGGCCCGTGTAAAGTGGTGTAAGGCCCGTGTAAAGTGGTGTAAGGCCCGTGTAAAGTGGTGTAAGGCCCGTGTAAAGTGGTGTAAGGCCCGTGTAAAGCGGTGTAAGGCCCGTGTAAAGTGGTGTAAGGCCCGTGTAAAGTGGTGCAAGGCCCGTGTAAAGTGGTGTAAGGCCCGTGTAAAGTGGTGTAAGGGCCGTGTAAAGTGGTGCACGGCCCGTGTAAAGTGGTGCACGGCCCGTGTAAAGTGGTGTAAGGCCCGTGTAAAGTGGTGTAAGGCGCGTGCAAAGTGGTGTAAGGCCCGTGTAAAGTGGTGTAAGGCCCGTGTAAAGTGGTGTGACCCCCGTGTAAAGTGGTGTAATGTCCGTGTAAAGTGGTGTAAAGTCCGTGTAAAGTGGTGGAAGGCCCGTGTAAAGTGGTTTAAGGCCCGTGTAAAGTGGCGGAAGGCCCGTGCAAAGTGGTGTAAGGCGCATGTAAAGTGGTGTAAGGGCCGTGTAAAGTGGTGTAAGGCCCGTGCAAAGTGGTGTAAGGCCCGTGTAAAGTGGTGTAAGGCCCGTGTAAAGTGGTGTAAGGCCCGTGTAAATGGTGTAAGGCCCGTGTAAAGTGGTGTAAGGCCCGTGTAAAGTGGTGTAATGTCCGTGTAAAGTGGTGTAAGGCCCGTGTAAAGTGTTGTAAGGCCCGTGTAAAGTGGTGTAAGGCCCGTGTAAAGTGGTGCAAGGCCCGTGTAAAAGGGTGTAAGGCCCGTGTAAAGTGGTGTAAGGCCCGTGTAAAGTGGTGTAAGTGCCGTGTAAAGTGGTGCAAGGCCCGTGTAAAAGGGTGTAAGGCCCGTGTAAAGTGGTGTAAGGCCCGTGTAAAGTGGTGTAAGGGCCATGTAAAGTGGTGCACGGCCCGTGTAAAGTGGTGCACGGCCCGTGTAAAGTGGTGTAAGGCCCGTGTAAAGTGGTGTAAGGCGCGTGTAAAGTGGTGTCAGGCCCGTGTAAAGTGGTGTAAGGCCCGTGTAAAGTGGTGTAATGTCCGTGTAAAGTGGTGTAAAGTCCGTGTACAGTGGTGTAAGGCCCGTGTAAAGTGGTGTAAGGCACGTGTAAAGTGGTGTAAGGCCCGTGTAAAGTGGCGGAAGACCCGTGTAAAGTGGTGTAAGGCCCGTGTAAAGTGGTGTAAGGCGCGTGTAAAGTGGTGTAAGGCCCGTGTAAAGTGGTGTAAGGGCCGTGTAAAGTGGTGTAAGGCCCGTGTAAAGTGGTGTAAGGCCCGTGTAAAGTGGTGTGAGCCCCGTGTAAAGTAGTGTAATGTCCGTGTAAAGTGGTGTAAAGTCCGTGTAAAGTGGTGGAAGGCCCGTGTACAGTGGTGTAAGGCCCGTGTAAAGTGGCGGAAGGCACGTGCAAAGTGGTGTAAGGCGCGTGTAAAGTGGTGTAAGGGCCGTGTAAAGTGGTGTAAGGCCCGTGCAAAGTGGTGTAAGGCCCGTGTAAAGTGGTGTAAGGCCCGTGTAAAGTGGTGTAAGGCCCGTGTAAATGGTGTAAGGCCCGTGTAAAGTGGTGTAAGGCCCGTGTAAAGTGGTGTAATGTCCGTGTAAAGTGGTGTAAGGCCCGTGTAAAGTGGTGTAAGGCCCGTGTAAAGTGGTGTAAGGCCCGTGTAAAGTGGTGTAAGGCCCGTGTAAAAGGGTGTAAGGCCCGTGTAAAGTGGTGTAAGGCCCGTGTAAAGTGGTGTAAGTGCCGTGTAAAGTGGTGTATGTGCCCTGTAAAGTGGCGTAAGGCCCGTGTAAAGTGGTGTAAGGGCCATGTAAAGTGGTGCACGGCCCGTGTAAAGTGGTGCACGGCCCGTGTAAAGTGGTGTAAGGGCCGTGTAAAGTGGTGTAAGGCGCGTGTAAAGTGGTGTCAGGCCCGTGTAAAGTGGTGTAAGGCACGTGTAAAGTGGTGTAATGTCCGTGTAAAGTGGTGTAAGGCCCGTGTAAAGTGGTGTAAGGCCCGTGTAAAGTGGTGTAAGGCCCGTGTAAAGTGGCGGAAGGCGCGTGTAAAGTGGCGGAAGGCCCGTGCAAAGTGGTGTAAGGCGCGTGTAAAGTGGTGTAAGGCCCGTGTAAAGTGGTGTAAGGCCCGTGCAAAGTGGTGTAAGGCCCGTGTAAAGTGGTGCAAGGCCCGTGTAGAGTGGTGTAAGGCCCGTGTAAATGGTGTAAGGCCCGTGTAAAGTGGTGTAAGGCCCGTGTAAAGTGGTGTAAGGCCCGTGTAAAGTGGTGTAAAGTCCGTGTAAAGTGGTGTAAGGCCCGTGTAAAGTGGTGTAATGTCCGTGTAAAGTGGTGTAAGGCCCGTGTAAAGTGGTGTAAGGCCCGTGTAAAGTGGTGTAAGGCCCGTGTAAAGTGGTGTAAGGCCCGTGTAAAAGGGTGTAAGGCCCGTGTAAAGTGGTGTAAGGCCCGTGTAAAGTGGTGTAAGTGCCGTGTAAAGTGGTGTATGTGCCGTGTAAAGTGGTGTAAGGCCCGTGTAAAGTGGTGTAAGGGCCATGTAAAGTGGTGCACGGCCCGTGTAAAGTGGTGCACGGCCCGTGTAAAGTGGTGTAAGGCCCGTGTAAAGTGGTGTAAGGCGCGTGTAAAGTGGTGTCAGGCCCGTGTAAAGTGGTGCAAGGCCCGTGTAGAGTGGTGTAAGGCCCGTGTAAATGGTGTAAGGCCCGTGTAAAGTGGTGTAAGGCCCGTGTAAAGTGGTGTAAGGCCCGTGTAAAGTGGTGTAAGGCCCGTGTAAAGTAGTGAAAGTGCCGTGTAAAGTGGTGTAAGTGCCGTGTAAAGTGGTGTAAGGCCCGTGTAAAGTGGTGTAAGGGCCGTGTAAAGTGGTGCACGGCCCGTGTAAAGTGGTGCACGGCCCGTGTAAAGTGGTGTAAGGCCCATGTAAAGTGGTGTAAGGCGCGTGTAAAGTGGTGTAAGGCCCGTGTAAAGTGGTGTAAGGCGCGTGTAAAGTGGCGGAAGGCCCGTGCAAAGTGGTGTAAGGCCCGTGTAAAGTGGTGTAAGGCCCGTGTAAATGGTGTAAGGCTCGTGTAAAGTGGTGTAAGGCCCGTGTAAAGTGGTGTAAGGCCCGTGTAAAGTGGTGTAAAGTCCGTGTAAAGTGGTGTAAGGCCCGTGTAAAGTGGTGTAAGGCCCGTGTAAAGTGGTGTAAGGCCCGTGTAAAGTAGTGAAAGTGCCGTGTAAAGTGGTGTAAGTGCCGTGTAAAGTGTTGTAAGGCCCGTGTAAAGTGGTGTAAGGGCCGTGTAAAGTGGTGCACGGCCCGTGTAAAGTGGTGCACGGCCCGTGTAAAGTGGTGTAAGGTCCATGTAAAGTGGTGTAAGGCGCGTGTAAAGTGGTGTAAGGCCCGTGTAAAGTGGTGTAAGGTCCGTGTAAAGTGGTGTGAGCCCCGTGTAAAGTGGTGTAATGTCCGTGTAAAGTGGTGTAAAGTCCGTGTAAAGTGGTGGAAGCCCCGTGTAAAGTGGTGTAAGGCCCGTGTAAAGTGGCGGAAGGCCCGTGTAAAGTGGTGTAAGGCGCGTGTAAAGTGGTGTAAGGCCCGTGTAAAGTGGTGTAAGGCCCGTGTAAAGTGGTGTAAGGGCCGTGTAAAGTGGTGTAAGGCCCGTGTAAAGTGGTGTAAGGCCCGTGTAAAGTGGTATAAGGCCCGTGTAAAGTGGTGTAAGGCCCGTGTAAAGTGGTGTAAGGCACGTTCAAAGTGGCGGAAGGCCCGTGTAAAGTGGAGTAAGGCCCGTGTAAAGTGGTGTAAGGCCCGTGTAAAGTGGTGTAAGGCCCGTGTAAAGTGGTCTAAGGCCCATGTGAAGTGGTGTAAGGCCCGTGTAAAGTGGCGGAAGGCCCGTGTAAAGTGGTGCAAGGCCCGTGTAAAGTGGTGCGAGGCCCGTGCAAAGTGGTGCAAGGCCCGTGCAAAGTGGTATAAGGCCCGTGTAAAATGGTGTAAGGCCCGTGTAAAGTGGTGTAAGGCCCGCGTAGAGTGGTGTAAGGCACATGTAAAGTGGTGTAAGGCCCGTGTAAAGTGGTGTAAGGCACATGTAAAGTGGTATAAGGCCCGTGTAAAGTGGTGTAAGGCCCGTGGAAAGTGGCGGAAGGCCCGTGTAAAGTGGTGTAAGTCCCGTGTAAAGTGGTGTAAGGCCCGTGTAAAGTGGTGTAAGGCGAGTGTAAGTGGTCTAAGGCCCATGTAAAGTGGTGTAAGGCCCGTGTAAAGTGGCGGAAGGCCCGTGTAACGTGGCGGAAGGCCCGTGTAAAGTGGTGTAAGGCACGTGTAAAGTGGTGTAAGGCCCGTGTAAAGTGGTGTAAGGCCCGTGTAAAGCGGTGTAAGGCCCGTGTAAAGTGGTGTAAGGCCCGTGTAAAGTGGTGTAAGGCCGGATCACTGTATGGATCACTCTATGGATCCCTCTATGGATCACTCCATGGTTCACTCTATGGATCACTCCATGGATCAGTCTATGGATCACTCTATGGATCACTCTATTGATCACTCCATGGATCACGCTATGGATCAACCCATGGATCACTCTATGGATCACTCTATGGATCACTCTATGGATCACTCTATGGATCACTCTACGGATCACTCCATGGATCACTCTATGGATCACTCTATGGATCACTCTATGGATCACTCTATGGATCACTCTATGGATCACTCTATGGATCACTCTATGGATCACTCTATGGATCACTCTATGGATCACTCTACGGATCACTCCATGGATCACTCTATGGATCACTCTATGGATCACTCTATGGATCACTCTACGGATCACTCTATGGATCCGTGTAAAGTGGTGTAAGGCCCGTGTAAAGTAGTTTAAGGCCCGTGTAAAGTGGTGCAAGACCCGTGTAAAGTGGTGTAAGGCCCGTGCAAAGTGGTGTAAGGCCCGTGTAAAGTGGTGTAAGGCCCGTGTAAAGTGGTGTAAGGCCCGTGTAAAGTGGTGTAAGGCCCGTGTAAAGCGGTGTAGAGCCCGTGTAAAGTGGTGTAAGGCCCGTGTAAAGTGGTGTAAGGCCGGATCACTGTATGGATCACTCTATGGATCACTCTATGGACCACTCCATGGATCACTCTATGGATCACTCCATGGATCAGTCTATGGATCACTCTATGGATCACTCTATTGATCACTCCATGGATCACGCTATGGATCAACCCATGGATCACTCTATGGATCACTCTATGGATCACTCTATGGATCACTCTATGGATCACTCTATGGATCACTCTATGGATCACTCCATGGATCACTCTATGGATAACTCTATGGATCACTCTATGGATCACTCCATGGAGCACCCTATGGATCACTCTATGGATCACTCTATGGATCACTCTATGGATCACTCTATGGATCACTCTATGGATCACTCTATGGATCACTCTACGGATCACTCCATGGATCACTCTATGGATCACTCTATGGATCATTCTATGGATCACTCTATGGATCACTCTATGGATCACTCTATGGATCCGTGTAAAGTGGTGTAAGGCCCGTGTAAAGTGGTTTAAGGCCCGTGTAAAGTGGTGTAAGGCCCGTGTAAAGTGGTGCAAGGCCCGTGTAAAGTGGTGTAAGGCCGGTGTAAAGTGGTGTAAGGCCCGTGTAAAGTGGCGGAAGGCCCGTGTAAAGTGGTGCAAGGCCCGTGTAAAGTGGTTTAAGGTCCGTGTAAAGTGGTGTCAGGCCCGTGTAAAGTGGTGTAAGGCCCGTGTAAAGTGGTGTAAGGTCCGTGTAAAGTTGTGTAAGGCCCGTGTAAAGTGGTGTAAGGCCCGTGTAAAGTGGTGTAAGGCCCGTGTAAAGTGGCGGAAGGCCCCTGTAAAGTGGTGCAAGGCCCGTGTAAAGTGGTGTAAGGCCCGTGTAAAGTGGTGTAAGGTCCGTGTAAAGTGGTGTAAGGCCCGTGTAAAGTGGTGTAAGGCCCGTGTAAAGTGGTGTAAGGCCCGTGTAAAGTGGTGCAAGGCCCGTGTAAAGTGGTGTAAGGCGCGTGTAAAGTGGTGTAAGGCCCGTGTAAAGTGGGGGAAGGCCCGTGCAAAGCGGTGTAAGGCCCGTGTAAAGTGGTGTAAGGCCCGTGTAAAGTGGCGTAAGGCCCGTGTAAAGTGGTGTAAGGCCCGTGTAAAGCGGTGTAGGGCCCGTGTAAAGTGGTGTAAGGCCCGTGTAAGGTGGTGTAAGGCCGGATCACTGTATGGATCACTTAATGGATCACTCTATGGATCACTCCATGGATCACTCTATGGATCACTCTATGGATCAGTCTATGGATCACTCTATGGATCACTCTATTGATCACTCCATGGATCACGCTATGGATCAACCCATGGATCACTCTATGGATCACTCTATGGATCACTCTATGGATCACTCTATGGATCACTCTATGGATCACTCTATGGATCACTCTATGGATCACTCTATGGATCACTCTATGGATCACTCTATGGATCACTCTATGGATCACTCCATGGAGCACTCTATGGATCACTCTATGGATCACTCTATGGATCACTCTATGGATCACTCTATGGATCACTCTATGGATCACTCTATGGATCACTCTACGGATCACTCCATGGATCACTCTATGGATCACTCTATGGATCACTCTATGGATCACTCTATGGATCACTCTATGGATGACTCTATGAATCCGTGTAAAGTGGTGTAAGGTCCGTGTAAAGTGGTGTAAGGCCCGTGTAAAACGGTGCAAGACCCGTGTAAAGTGGTGTAAGGCCCGTGCAAAGTGGTGTAAGGCCCGTGTAAAGTGGTGTAAGGCCCGTGTAAAGTGGTGTAAGGCCCGTGTAAAGTGGTGTAAGGCCCGTGGAAAGTGGCGGAAGGCCCGTGTAAAGTGGTGTAAGTCCCGTGTAAAGTGGTGTAAGGCCCGTGTAAAGTGGTGTAAGGCGAGTGTAAGTGGTCTAAGGCCCATGTAAAGTGGTGTAAGGCCCGTGTAAAGTGGCGGAAGGCCCGTGTAACGTGGCGGAAGGCCCGTGTAAAGTGGTGTAAGGCACGTGTAAAGTGGTGTAAGGCACATGTAAAGTGGTATAAGGCCCGTGTAAAGTGGTGTAAGGCCCGTGGAAAGTGGCGGAAGGCCCGTGTAAAGTGGTGTAAGTCCCGTGTAAAGTGGTGTAAGGCCCGTGTAAAGTGGTGTAAGGCGAGTGTAAGTGGTCTAAGGCCCATGTAAAGTGGTGTAAGGCCCGTGTAAAGTGGCGGAAGGCCCGTGTAACGTGGCGGAAGGCCCGTGTAAAGTGGTGTAAGGCACGTGTAAAGTGGTGTAAGGCCCGTGTAAAGTGGTGTAAGGCCCGTGTAAAGCGGTGTAAGGCCCGTGTAAAGTGGTGTAAGGCCCGTGTAAAGTGGTGTAAGGCCGGATCACTGTATGGATCACTCTATGGATCCCTCTATGGATCACTCCATGGTTCACTCTATGGATCACTCCATGGATCAGTCTATGGATCACTCTATGGATCACTCTATTGATCACTCCATGGATCACGCTATGGATCAACCCATGGATCACTCTATGGATCACTCTATGGATCACTCTATGGATCACTCTATGGATCACTCTACGGATCACTCCATGGATCACTCTATGGATCACTCTATGGATCACTCTATGGATCACTCTATGGATCACTCTATGGATCACTCTATGGATCACTCTATGGATCACTCTATGGATCACTCTATGGATCACTCTACGGATCACTCTATGGATCACTCTATGGATCACTCTATGGATCACTCTATGGATCACTCTACGGATCACTCTATGGATCCGTGTAAAGTGGTGTAAGGCCCGTGTAAAGTAGTTTAAGGCCCGTGTAAAGTGGTGCAAGACCCGTGTAAAGTGGTGTAAGGCCCGTGCAAAGTGGTGTAAGGCCCGTGTAAAGTGGTGTAAGGCCCGTGTAAAGTGGTGTAAGGCCCGTGTAAAGTGGTGTAAGGCCCGTGTAAAGCGGTGTAGAGCCCGTGTAAAGTGGTGTAAGGCCCGTGTAAAGTGGTGTAAGGCCGGATCACTGTATGGATCACTCTATGGATCACTCTATGGACCACTCCATGGATCACTCTATGGATCACTCCATGGATCAGTCTATGGATCACTCTATGGATCACTCTATTGATCACTCCATGGATCACGCTATGGATCAACCCATGGATCACTCTATGGATCACTCTATGGATCACTCTATGGATCACTCTATGGATCACTCTATGGATCACTCTATGGATCACTCCATGGATCACTCTATGGATCACTCTATGGATCACTCTATGGATCACTCCATGGAGCACCCTATGGATCACTCTATGGATCACTCTATGGATCACTCTATGGATCACTCTATGGATCACTCTATGGATCACTCTATGGATCACTCTACGGATCACTCCATGGATCACTCTATGGATCACTCTATGGATCATTCTATGGATCACTCTATGGATCACTCTATGGATCACTCTATGGATCCGTGTAAAGTGGTGTAAGGCCCGTGTAAAGTGGTTTAAGGCCCGTGTAAAGTGGTGTAAGGCCCGTGTAAAGTGGTGTAAGGCCCGTGTAAAGTGGTGTAAGGCCGGTGTAAAGTGGTGTAAGGCCCGTGTAAAGTGGCGGAAGGCCCGTGTAAAGTGGTGCAAGGCCCGTGTAAAGTGGTTTAAGGTCCGTGTAAAGTGGTGTCAGGCCCGTGTAAAGTGGTGTAAGGCCCGTGTAAAGTGGTGTAAGGTCCGTGTAAAGTGGTGTAAGGCCCGTGTAAAGTGGTGTAAGGCCCGTGTAAAGTGGTGTAAGGCCCGTGTAAAGTGGCGGAAGGCCCCTGTAAAGTGGTGCAAGGCCCGTGTAAAGTGGTGTAAGGCCCGTGTAAAGTGGTGTAAGGTCCGTGTAAAGTGGTGTAAGGCCCGTGTAAAATGGTGTAAGGCCCGTGTAAAGTGGTGTAAGGCCCGTGTAAAGTGGTGCAAGGCCCGTGTAAAGTGGTGTAAGGCGCGTGTAAAGTGGTGTAAGGCCCGTGTAAAGTGGGGGAAGGCCCGTGCAAAGCGGTGTAAGGCCCGTGTAAAGTGGTGTAAGGCCCGTGTAAAGTGGTGTAAGGCCCGTGTAAAGTGGTGTAAGGCCCGTGTAAAGCGGTGTAAGGCCCGTGTAAAGTGGTGTAAGGCCCGTGTAAAGTGGTGTAAGGCCGGATCACTGTATGGATCACTCTATGGATCACTCTATGGATCACTCCATGGATCACTCTATGGATCACTCTATGGATCACTCTATGGATCACTCTATGGATCACTCTATTGATCACTCCATGGATCACGCTATGGATCAACCCATGGATCACTCTATGGATCACTCTATGGATCACTCTATGGATCACTCTATGGATCACTCTATGGATCACTCTATGGATCACTCTATGGATCACTCTATGGATCACTCTATGGATCACTCTATGGATCACTCTATGGATCACTCCATGGAGCACTCTATGGATCACTCTATGGATCACTCTATGGATCACTCTATGGATCACTCTATGCATCACTCTATGGATCACTCTATGGATCACTCTACGGATCACTCCATGGATCACTCTATGGATCACTCTATGGATCACTCTATGGATCACTCTATGGATCACTCTATGGATGACTCTATGAATCCGTGTAAAGTGGTGTAAGGTCCGTGTAAAGTGGTGTAAGGCCCGTGTAAAACGGTGCAAGACCCGTGTAAAGTGGTGTAAGGCCCGTGCAAAGTGGTGTAAGGCCCGTGTAAAGTGGTGTAAGGCCCGTGTAAAGTGGTGTAAGGCCCGTGTAAAGTGGTGTAAGGCCCGTGTAAAGCGGTGTAAGGCCCGTGTAAAGTGGTGTAAGGCCCGTGTAAAGTGGTGTAAGGCCGGATCACTGTATGGATCACTCTATGGATCACACTATGGATCACTCCATGGATCACTCTATGGATCACTCCATGGATCAGTCTATGGATCACTCTATGGATCACTCTATTGATCACTCCATGGATCACGCTATGGATCAACCCATGGATCACTCTATGGATCACTCTATGGATCACTCTATGGATCACTCTATGGATCACTCTATGGATCACTCTATGGATCACTCCATGGATCACTCCATGGATCACTCTATGGATCACTCTATGGATCAACCCATGGATCACGCTATGGATCACTCTATGGATCACTCTATGGATCACTCTATGGATCAATCTATGGATCACTCTATGGATCACTCTATGGATCACTCTACGGATCACTCCATGGATCACTCTATGGATCGCTCTATGGATCACTCTATGGATCACTCTATGGATCACTCTATGGATCACTCTATGGATCCGTGTAAAGTGGTGTAAGGCCCGTGTAAAGTGGTTTAAGGCCCGTGTAAAGTGGTGTAAGGCCCGTGTAAAGTGGTGTAAGGCCCGTGTAAAGTGGTGTAAGGCCGGTGTAAAGTGGTGTAAGGCCCGTGTAAAGTGGCGGAAGGCCCGTGTAAAGTGGTGTAAGGCCCGTGTAAAGTGGCGGAAGGCCCGTGTAACGTGGCGGAAGGCCCGTGTAAAGTGGTGTAAGGCACGTGTAAAGTGGTGTAAGGCCCGTGTAAAGTGGTGTAAGGCCCGTGTAAAGCGGTGTAAGGCCCGTGTAAAGTGGTGTAAGGCCCGTGTAAAGTGGTGTAAGGCCGGATCACTGTATGGATCACTCTATGGATCCCTCTATGGACCACTCCATGGTTCACTCTATGGATCACTCCATGGATCAGTCTATGGATCACTCTATGGATCACTCTATTGATCACTCCATGGATCACGCTATGGATCAACCCATGGATCACTCTATGGATCACTCTATGGATCACTCTATGGATCACTCTATGGATCACTCTACGGATCACTCCATGGATCACTCCATGGATCACTCTATGGATCACTCTATGGATCACTCTATGGATCACTCTATGGATCACTCTATGGATCACTCTATGGATCAGTCTATGGATCACTCTATGGATCACTCTACGGATCACTCCATGGATCACTCTATGGATCACTCTATGGATCACTCTATGGATCACTCTACGGATCACTCTATGGATCCGTGTAAAGTGGTGTAAGGCCCGTGTAAAGTAGTTTAAGGCCCCTGTAAAGTGGTGCAAGACCCGTGTAAAGTGGTGTAAGGCCCGTGCAAAGTGGTGTAAGGCCCGTGTAAAGTGGTGTAAGGCCCGTGTAAAGTGGTGTAAGGCCCGTGTAAAGTGGTGTAAGGCCCGTGTAAAGCGGTGTAGAGCCCGTGTAAAGTGGTGTAAGGCCCGTGTAAAGTGGTGTAAGGCCGGATCACTGTATGGATCACTCTATGGATCACTCTATGGACCACTCCATGGATCACTCTATGGATCACTCCATGGATCAGTCTATGGATCACTCTATGGATCACTCTATTGATCACTCCATGGATCACGCTATGGATCAGTCTATGGATCACGCTATGGATCAACCCATGGATCACTCTATGGATCACTCTATGGATCACTCTATGGATCACTCTATGGATCACTCTATGGATCACTCTATGGATCACTCCATGGATCACTCTATGGATCACTCTATGGATCACTCTATGGATCACTCCATGGAGCACCCTATGGATCACTCTATGGATCACTCTATGGATCACTCTATGGATCACTCTATGGATCACTCTATGGATCACTCTATGGATCACTCTACGGATCACTCCATGGATCACTCTATGGATCACTCTATGGATCATTCTATGGATCACTCTATGGATCACTCTATGGATCACTCTATGGATCCGTGTAAAGTGGTGTAAGGCCCGTGTAAAGTGGTGTAAGGCCCGTGTAAAGTGGTGTAAGGCCCGTGTAAAGTGGTGTAAGGCCCGTGTAAAGTGGTGTAAGGCCGGTGTAAAGTGGTGTAAGGCCCGTGTAAAGTGGCGGAAGGCCCGTGTAAAGTGGTGCAAGGCCCGTGTAAAGTGGTTTAAGGTCCGTGTAAAGTGGTGTCAGGCCCGTGTAAAGTGGTGTAAGGCCCGTGTAAAGTGGTGTAAGGTCCGTGTAAAGTGGTGTAAGGCCCGTGTAAAGTGGTGTAAGGCCCGTGTAAAGTGGTGTAAGGCCCGTGTAAAGTGGTGCAAGGCCCGTGTAAAGTGGTGTAAGGCGCGTGTAAAGTGGTGTAAGGCCCGTGTAAAGTGGGGGAAGGCCCGTGCAAAGTGGTGTAAGGCCCGTGTAAAATGGTGTAAGGCCCGTGTAAAGTGGTGTAAGGCGCGTGTAAAGTGGTGTAAGGCCCGTGTAAAGTGGGGGAAGGCCCGTGCAAAGTGGTGTAAGGCCCGTGTAAAGTGGTGTAAGGCCCGTGTAAAGTGGTGTAAGGCCCGTGTAAAGTGGTGTAAGGCCCGTGTAAAGCGGTGTAAGGCCCGTGTAAAGTGGTGTAAGGCCCGTGTAAAGTGGTGTAAGGCCGGATCACTGTATGGATCACTCTATGGATCACTCTATGGATCACTCCATGGATCACTCTATGGATCACTCTATGGATCACTCTATGGATCACTCTATGGATCACTCTATTGATCACTCCATGGATCACGCTATGGATCAACCCATGGATCACTCTATGGATCACTCTATGGATCACTCTATGTATCACTCTATGGATCACTCTATGGATCACTCTATGGATCACTCTATGGATCACTCTATGGATCACTCTATGGATCACTCTATGGATCACTCTATGGATCACTCCATGGAGCACTCTATGGATCACTCTATGGATCACTCTATGGATCACTCTATGGATCACTCTATGGATCACTCCATGGATCACTCTATGGATCACTCTACGGATCACTCCGTGGATCACTCTATGGATCACTCTATGGATCACTCTATGGATCACTCTATGGATCACTCTATGGATGACTCTATGAATCCGTGTAAAGTGGTGTAAGGTCCGTGTAAAGTGGTGTAAGGCCCGTGTAAAACGGTGCAAGACCCGTGTAAAGTGGTGTAAGGCCCGTGCAAAGTGGTGTAAGGCCCGTGTAAAGTGGTGTAAGGCCCGTGTAAAGTGGTGTAAGGCCCGTGTAAAGTGGTGTAAGGCCCGTGTAAAGCGGTGTAAGGCCCGTGTAAAGTGGTGTAAGGCCCGTGTAAACTGGTGTAAGGCCGGATCACTGTATGGATCACTCTATGGATCACTCTATGGATCACTCTATGGATCACTCTATGGATCACTCCATGGATCAGTCTATGGATCACTCTATGGATCACTCTATTGATCACTCCATGGATCACGCTATGGATCAACCCATGGATCACTCTATGGATCACTCTATGGATCACTCTATGGATCACTCTATGGATCACTCTATGGATCACTCTATGGATCACTCCATGGATCACTCCATGGATCACTCTATGGATCACTCTATGGATCAACCCATGGATCACGCTATGGATCACTCTATGGATCACTCTATGGATCACTCTATGGATCAATCTATGGATCACTCTATGGATCACTCTATGGATCACTCTACGGATCACTCCATGGATCACTCTATGGATCGCTCTATGGATCACTCTATGGATCACTCTATGGATCACTCTATGGATCACTCTATGGATCCGTGTAAAGTGGTGTAAGGCCCGTGTAAAGTGGTTTAAGGCCCGTGTAAAGTGGTGTAAGGCCCGTGTAAAGTGGTGTAAGGCCCGTGTAAAGTGGTGTAAGGCCGGTGTAAAGTGGTGTAAGGCCCGTGTAAAGTGGCGGAAGGCCCGTGTAAAGTGGTGCAAGGCCCGTGTAAAGTGGTGTAAGGTCCGTGTAAAGTGGTGTCAGGCCCGTGTAAAGTGGTGTAAGGCCCGTGTAAAGTGGTGTAAGGTCCGTGTAACGTGGTGTAAGGCCCGTGTAAAGTGGTGTAAGGCCCGTGTAAAGTGGTGTAAGGCCCGTGTAAAGTGGCGGAAGGCGCGTGTAAAGTGGTGTAAGGCCCGTTTAAAGTGGGGCAATGCCCGTGCAAAGTGGTGTAAGGCCCGTGTAAAGTGGTGCAAGACCCGTGTAAAGTGGTGTAAGGCCCGTGCAAAGTGGTGTAAGGCCCGTGTAAAGTGGTGTAAGGCCCGTGTAAAGTGGTGTAAGGCCCGTGTAAAGTGGTGTAAGGCCCGTGTAAAGCGGTGTAAGGCCCGTGTAAAGTGGTGTAAGGCCCGTGTAAAGTGGTGTAAGGCCGGATCACTGTATGGATCACTCTATGGATCACTCTATGGATCACTCCATGGATCACTCTATGGATCACTCCATAGATCAGTCTATGGATCACTCTATTGATCACTCCATGGATCACGCTATGGATCAACCCATGGATCACTCTATGGATCACTCTATGGATCACTCTATGGATCACTCTATGGATCACTCTATGGATCATTCTATGGATCACTCTATGGATCACTCTATGGATCACTCTATGGATCACTCTACGGATCACTCCATGGATCACTCTATGGATCACTCTATGGATCACTCTATGGATCACTCCATGGATCACTCTATGGATCACTCTATGGATCACTCTATGGATCACTCTATGGATCACTCTATGGATCACTCTATGGATCCGTGTAAAGTGGTGTAAGGCCCGTGTAAAGTGGTTTAAGGCCCGTGTAAAGTGGTGTAAGGCCCGTGTAAAGTGGTGTAAGGCCCGTGTAAAGTGGCGGAAGGCCCGTGTAAAGTGGTGCAAGGCCCGTGTAAAGTGGTGTAAGGCCCGTGTAAAGTGGTGTAAGGCCCGTGTAAAGTGGCGGAAGGCCCGTGTAAAGTGGTGCAAGGCCCGTGTAAAGTGGTGTAAGGCCCGTGTAAAGTGGTGTAAGGTCCGTGTAAAGTGGTGTAAGGCCCGTGTAAAATGGTGTAAGGCCCGTGTAAAGTGGTGTAAAGCCCGTGTAAAGTGGTGTAAGGCCCGTGTAAAGTGGTGTAAGGCCCGTGTAAAGTGGTGTAAGGCCCGTGTAAAGTGGTGTAAGGCCGGATCACTGTATGGATCACTCTATGGATCACTCTATGGATCACTCCATGGTTCACTCTATGGATCACTCCATGGATCAGTCTATGGATCACTCTATGGATCACTCTATTGATCACTCCATGGATCACGCTATGAATCAACCCATGGATCACTCTATGGATCACTCTATGGATCACTCTATGGATCACTCTATGGATCACTCTATGGATCACTCTATGCATCACTCTATGGATCATTCTATGGATCACTACATGGATCACTCTATGGATCACTCTATGGATCACTCTATGGATCACTCTATGGATCACTCTATGGATCACTCTATGGATCACTCTATGGATCATTCTATGGATCACTCTATGGATCACTCTATGGATCACTCTATGGATCACTCTACGGATCACTCCATGGATCACTCTATGGATCACTCTATGGATCACTCTATGGATCACTCCATGGATCACTCTATGGATCACTCTATGGATCACTCTATGGATCACTCTATGGATCACTCTATGGATCACTCTATGGATCCGTGTAAAGTGGTGTAAGGCCCGTGTAAAGTGGTTTAAGGCCCGTGTAAAGTGGTGTAAGGCCCGTGTAAAGTGGTGTAAGGCCCGTGTAAAGTGGCGGAAGGCCCGTGTAAAGTGGTGCAAGGCCCGTGTAAAGTGGTGTAAGGCCCGTGTAAAGTGGTGTAAGGTCCGTGTAAAGTGGTGTAAGGCCCGTGTAAAATGGTGTAAGGCCCGTGTAAAGTGGTGTAAGGCCCGTGTAAAGTGGTGCAAGGCCCGTGTAAAGTGGTGTAAGGCGCGTGTAAAGTGGTGTAAGGCCCGTGTAAAGTGGGGGAAGGCCCGTGCAAAGTGGTGTAAGGCCCGTGTAAAGTGGTGTAAGGTCCGTGTAAAGTGGTGTAAGGCCCGTGTAAAGTGGTGTAAGGCCCGTGTAAAGCGGTGTAAGGCCCGTGTAAAGTGGTGTAAGGCCCGTGTAAAGTGGTGTAAGGCCGGATCACTGTATGGATCACTCTATGGATCACTCTATGGATCACTCCATGGTTCACTCTATGGATCACTCCATGGATCAGTCTATGGATCACTCTATGGATCACTCTATTGATCACTCCATGGATCACGCTATGGATCAACCCATGGATCACTCTATGGATCACTCTATGGATCACTCTATGGATCACTCTATGGATCACTCTATGGATCACTCTATGGATCACTCTATGGATCATTCTATGGATCACTCTATGGATCACTCTATGGATCACTCTATGGATCACTCCATGGAGCACTCTATGGATCACTCTATGGATCACTCTATGGATCACTCTATGGATCACTCTATGGATCACTCTATGGATCACTCTATGGATCACTCTACGGATCACTCCATGGATCACTCTATGGATCACTCTATGGATCACTCTATGGATCACTCTATGGATCACTCTATGGATCACTCTACGGATCACTCCATGGATCACTACATGGATCACTCTATGGATCACTCTATGGATCACTCTATGGATCACTCTATGGATCACTCTATGGATCCTTGTAAAGTGGTGTAAGGCCCGTGTAAAGTGGTTTAAGGCCCGTGTAAAATGGTGTAAGGCCCGTGTAAAGTGGTGTAAGGCCCGTGTAAAGTGGTGTCAGGCCCGTGTAAAGTGGTGTAAGGCCCGTGTAAAGTGGTGTAAGGCCCGTGTAAAGTGGTGTAAGGCCCGTGTAAAGTGGTGTAAGGCCCGTGTAAAGTGGTGTAACGTCCGTGTACAGTGGTGTCAGGCCCGTGTAAAGTGGTGCAAGACCCGTGTAAAATGGTGTAAGGGCCCTGTAAAGTGGTGTAAGGCCCGTGTAAAGTGGTGTAAGGCCCGTGTAAAGTGGTTTAAGGCCCGTGTAAAGTGGTGTAAGGCCCGTGTAAAGTGGTGTAAGGGCCGTGTAAAGTGGTGTAAGGCCCGTGTAAAGTGGTGTAAGGCCAGTGTAAAGTGGTGTAAGGCCCGTGTAAAGTGGTGTAAGGCGCTTGTAAAGTGGTGTAAGGCCCGTGTAAAGTGGTGTAAGGTCCGTGTAAAGTGGTGTAAGGCCCGTGTAAAGTGGTGCAAGGCCCGTGTAAAGTGGTGTAAGGCCCGTGTAAAGCGGTGTAAGGCCCGTGTAAAGTGGTGTAAGGCCCGTGTAAAGTGGTGTAAGGCCGGATCATTGTATGGATCACTCTATGGATCCCTCTATGGATCACTCCATGGTTCACTCTATCAATCACTCCATGGATCACTCTATTGATCACTCTATGGATCACTCTATGGATCACGCTATGGATCAACCCATGGATCACTCTATGGATCACTCTATGGATCACTCTATGGATCACTCTATGGATCACTCTACGGATCACTCCATGGATCACTCTATGGATCACTCTATGGATCACTCTATGGATCACTCTATGGATCACTCTATGGATCACTCTATGGATCACTCTATGGATCACTCTATGGATCACTCTATGGATCACTCTATGGATCACTCTACGGATCACTCCATGGATCACTCTATGGATCACTCTATGGATCACTCTATGGATCACTCTACGGATCACTCTATGGATCCGTGTAAAGTGGTGTAAGGCCCGTGTAAAGTAGTTTAAGGCCCGTGTAAAGTGGTGCAAGACCCGTGTAAAGTGGTGTAAGGCCCGTGCAAAGTGGTGTAAGGCCCGTGTAAAGTGGTGTAAGGCCCGTGTAAAGTGGTGTAAGGCCCGTGTAAAGTGGTGTAAGGCCCGTGTAAAGCGGTGTAAGGCCCGTGTAAAGTGGTGTAAGGCCCGTGTAAAGTGGTGTAAGGCCGGATCACTGTATGGATCACTCTATGGATCACTCTATGGACCACTCCATGGATCACTCTATGGATCACTCCATGGATCAGTCTATGGATCACTCTATGGATCACTCTATTGATCACTCCATGGATCACGCTATGGATCAACCCATGGATCACTCTATGGATCACTCTATGGATCACTCTATGGATCACTCTATGGATCACTCTATGGATCACTCTATGGATCACTCCATGGATCACTCTATGGATCACTCTATGGATCACTCTATGGATCACTCCATGGAGCACTCTATGGATCACTCTATGGATCACTCTATGGATCACTCTATGGATCACTCTATGGATCACTCTATGGATCACTCTATGGATCACTCTACGGATCACTCCATGGATCACTCTATGGATCACTCTATGGATCACTCTATGTATCACTCTATGGATCACTCTATGGATCACTCTATGGATCCGTGTAAAGTGGTGTAAGGCCCGTGTAAAGTGGTTTAAGGCCCGTGCAAAGTGGTGTAAGGCCCGTGTAAAGTGGTGTAAGGCCCGTGTAAAGTGGTGTAAGGCCGGTGTAAAGTGGTGTAAGGCCCGTGTAAAGTGGCGGACGGCCCGTGTAAAGTGGTGCAAGGCCCGTGTAAAGTGGTGTAAGGTCCGTGTAAAGTGGTGTCAGGCCCGTGTAAAGTGGTGTAAGGCCCGTGTAAAGTGGTGTAAGGTCCGTGTAAAGTGGTGTAAGGCCCGTGTAAAGTGGTGTAAGGCCCGTGTAAAGTGGTGTAAGGCCCGTGTAAAGTGGCGGAAGGCCCCTGTAAAGTGGTGCAAGGCCCGTGTAAAGTGGTGTAAGGCCCGTGTAAAGTGGTGTCAGGCCCGTGTAAAGTGGTGTAAGGCCCGTGTAAAGTGGTGTAAGGTCCGTGTAAAGTGGTGTAAGGCCCGTGTAAAGTGGTGTAAGGCCCGTGTAAAGTGGTGTAAGGCCCGTGTAAAGTGGCGGACGGCCCCTGTAAAGTGGTGCAAGGCCCGTGTAAAGTGGTGTAAGGCCCGTGTAAAGTGGTGTAAGGTCCGTGTAAAGTGGTGTAAGGCCCGTGTAAAATGGTGTAAGGCCCGTGTAAAGTGGTGTAAGGCCCGTGTAAAGTGGTGCAAGGCCCGTGTAAAGTGGTGTAAGGCGCGTGTAAAGTGGTGTAAGGCCCGTGTAAAGTGGTGTAAGGCCCGTGCAAAGTGGTGTAAGGCCCGTGTAAAGTGGTGTAAGGCCCGTGTAAAGTGGTGTAAGGCCCGTGTAAAGTGGTGTAAGGCCCGTGTAAAGCGGTGTAAGGCCCGTGTAAAGTGGTGTAAGGCGCGTGTAAAGTGGTGTAAGGCCGGATCACTGTATGGATCACTCTATGGATCACTCTATGGATCACTCCATGGATCACTCTATGGATCACTCCATGGATCAGTCTATGGATCACTTTTTGGATCACTCTATTGATCACTCCATGGATCACGCTATGGATCAACCCATGGATCACTCTATGGATCACTCTATGGATCACTCTATGGATCACTCTATGGATCACTCTATGGATCACTCTATGGATCACTCTATGGATCACTCTATGGATCACTCTATGGATCACTCTATGGATCACTCTATGGATCACTCCATGGAGCACTCTATGGATCACTCTATGGATCACTCTATGGATCACTCTATGGATCACTCTATGGATCACTCTATGGATCAATCTATGGATCACTCTATGGATCACTCTATGGATCACTCTACGGATCACTCCATGAATCACTCTATGGATCACTCTATGGATCACTCTATGGATCACTCTATGGATCACTCTATGGATCACTCTATGGATCCGTGTAAAGTGGTGTAAGGCCCGTGTAAAGTGGTTTAAGGCCCGTGTAAAGTGGTGTAAGGCCCGTGTAAAGTGGTGTAAGGCCCGTGTAAAGTGGTGTAAGGCCGGTGTAAAGTGGTGTAAGGCCCGTGTAAAGTGGCGGAAGGCCCGTGTAAAGTGGTGCAAGGCCCGTGTAAAGTGGTGTAAGGTCCGTGTAAAGTGGTGTCAGGCCCGTGTAAAGTGGTGTAAGGCCCGTGTAAAGTGGTGTAAGGTCCGTGTAAAGTGGTGTAAGGCCCGTGTAAAGTGGTGTAAGGCCCGTGTAAAGTGGCGTAAGGCCCGTGTAAAGTGGCGGAAGGCGCGTGTAAAGTGGTGTAAGGCCCGTTTAAAGTGGGGCAATGCCCGTGCAAAGTGATGTAAGGCCCGTGTAAAGTGGTGCAAGACCCGTGTAAAGTGGTGTAAGGCCCGTGCAAAGTGGTGTAAGGCCCGTGTAAAGTGGTGTAAGGCCCGTGTAAAGTGGTGTAAGGCCCGTGTAAAGTGGTGTAAGGCCCGTGTAAAGCGGTGTAAGGCCCGTGTAAACTGGTGTAAGGCCCGTGTAAAGTGGTGTAAGGCCGGATCACTGTATGGATCACTCTATGGATCACTCTATGGATCACTCCATGGATCACTCTATGGATCACTCCATGGATCAGTCTATGGATCACTCTATTGATCACTCCATGGATCACGCTATGGATCAACCCATGGATCACTCTATGGATCACTCTATGGATCACTCTATGGATCACTCTATGGATCACTCTATGGATCATTCTATGGATCACTCTATGGATCACTCTATGGATCACTCTATGGATCACTCTACGGATCACTCAATGGATCACTCTATGGATCACTCTATGGATCACTCTATGGATCACTCCATGGATCATTCTATGGATCACTCTATGGATCACTCTATGGATCACTCTATGGATCACTCTATGGATCACTCTATGGATCACTCTATGGATCACTCTATGGATCACTCTATGGATCACTCTATGGATCACTCTATGGATCACTCTATGGATCACTCTATGGATCACTCCATGGAGCACTCTATGGATCACTCTATGGATCACTCTATGGATCACTCTATGGATCACTCTATGGATCACTCTATGGATCAATCTATGGATCACTCTATGGATCACTCTATGGATCACTCTACGGATCACTCCATGAATCACTCTATGGATCACTCTATGGATCACTCTATGGATCACTCTATGGATCACTCTATGGATCACTCTATGGATCCGTGTAAAGTGGTGTAAGGCCCGTGTAAAGTGGTTTAAGGCCCGTGTAAAGTGGTGTAAGGCCGTGTAAAGTGGTGTAAGGCCGGTGTAAAGTGGTGTAAGGCCCGTGTAAAGTGGCGGAAGGCCCGTGTAAAGTGGTGCAAGGCCCGTGTAAAGTGGTGTAAGGTCCGTGTAAAGTGGTGTCAGGCCCGTGTAAAGTGGTGTAAGGCCCGTGTAAAGTGGTGTAAGGTCCGTGTAAAGTGGTGTAAGGCCCGTGTAAAGTGGTGTAAGGCCCGTGTAAAGTGGCGTAAGGCCCGTGTAAAGTGGCGGAAGGCGCGTGTAAAGTGGTGTAAGGCCCGTTTAAAGTGGAGCAATGCCCGTGCAAAGTGGTGTAAGGCCCGTGTAAAGTGGTGCAAGACCCGTGTAAAGTGGTGTAAGGCCCGTGCAAAGTGGTGTAAGGCCCGTGTAAAGTGGTGTAAGGCCCGTGTAAAGTGGTGTAAGGCCCGTGTAAAGTGGTGTAAGGCCCGTGTAAAGCGGTGTAAGGCCCGTGTAAAGTGGTGTAAGGCCCGTGTAAAGTGGTGTAAGGCCGGATCACTGTATGGATCACTCTATGGATCACTCTATGGATCACTCCATGGATCACTCTATGGATCACTCCATGGATCAGTCTATGGATCACTCTATTGATCACTCCATGGATCACGCTATGGATCAACCCATGGATCACTCTATGGATCACTCTATGGATCACTCTATGGATCACTCTATGGATCACTCTATGGATCATTCTATGGATCACTCTATGGATCACTCTATGGATCACTCTATGGATCACTCTACGGATCACTCCATGGATCACTCTATGGATCACTCTATGGATCACTCTATGGATCACTCCATGGATCATTCTATGGATCACTCTATGGATCACTCTATGGATCACTCTATGGATCACTCTATGGATCACTCCATGGATCACTCTATGGATCACTCCATGGATCAGTCTATGGATCACTCTATTGATCACTCCATGGATCACGCTATGGATCAACCCATGGATCACTCTATGGATCACTCTATGGATCACTCTATGGATCACTCTATGGATCACTCTATGGATCATTCTATGGATCACTCTATGGATCACTCTATGGATCACTCTATGGATCACTCTACGGATCACTCAATGGATCACTCTATGGATCACTCTATGGATCACTCTATGGATCACTCCATGGATCATTCTATGGATCACTCTATGGATCACTCTATGGATCACTCTATGGATCACTCTATGGATCACTCTATGGATCACTCTATGGATCACTCTATGGATCACTCTATGGATCACTCTATGGATCACTCTATGGATCACTCTATGGATCACTCTATGGATCACTCCATGGAGCACTCTATGGATCACTCTATGGATCACTCTATGGATCACTCTATGGATCACTCTATGGATCACTCTATGGATCAATCTATGGATCACTCTATGGATCACTCTATGGATCACTCTACGGATCACTCCATGAATCACTCTATGGATCACTCTATGGATCACTCTATGGATCACTCTATGGATCACTCTATGGATCACTCTATGGATCCGTGTAAAGTGGTGTAAGGCCCGTGTAAAGTGGTTTAAGGCCCGTGTAAAGTGGTGTAAGGCCGTGTAAAGTGGTGTAAGGCCGGTGTAAAGTGGTGTAAGGCCCGTGTAAAGTGGCGGAAGGCCCGTGTAAAGTGGTGCAAGGCCCGTGTAAAGTGGTGTAAGGTCCGTGTAAAGTGGTGTCAGGCCCGTGTAAAGTGGTGTAAGGCCCGTGTAAAGTGGTGTAAGGTCCGTGTAAAGTGGTGTAAGGCCCGTGTAAAGTGGTGTAAGGCCCGTGTAAAGTGGCGTAAGGCCCGTGTAAAGTGGCGGAAGGCGCGTGTAAAGTGGTGTAAGGCCCGTTTAAAGTGGAGCAATGCCCGTGCAAAGTGGTGTAAGGCCCGTGTAAAGTGGTGCAAGACCCGTGTAAAGTGGTGTAAGGCCCGTGCAAAGTGGTGTAAGGCCCGTGTAAAGTGGTGCAAGGCCCGTGTAAAGTGGTGTAAGGCCCGTGTAAAGTGGTGTAAGGCCCGTGTAAAGCGGTGTAAGGCCCGTGTAAAGTGGTGTAAGGCCCGTGTAAAGTGGTGTAAGGCCGGATCACTGTATGGATCACTCTATGGATCACTCTATGGATCACTCCATGGATCACTCTATGGATCACTCCATGGATCAGTCTATGGATCACTCTATTGATCACTCCATGGATCACGCTATGGATCAACCCATGGATCACTCTATGGATCACTCTATGGATCACTCTATGGATCACTCTATGGATCACTCTATGGATCATTCTATGGATCACTCTATGGATCACTCTATGGATCACTCTATGGATCACTCTACGGATCACTCCATGGATCACTCTATGGATCACTCTATGGATCACTCTATGGATCACTCCATGGATCATTCTATGGATCACTCTATGGATCACTCTATGGATCACTCTATGGATCACTCTATGGATCACTCTATGGATCCGTGTAAAGTGGTGTAAGGCCCGTGTAAAGTGGTTTAAGGCCCGTGTAAAGTGGTGTAAGGCCCGTGTAAAGTGGTGTAAGGCCCGTGTAAAGTGGCTGAAGGCCCGTGTAAAGTGGTGCAAGGCCCGTGTAAAGTGGTGTAAGGCCCGTGTAAAGTGGTGTAGGGTCCGTGTAAAGTGGTGTAAGGCCCGTGTAAAATGGTGTAAGGCCCGTGTAAAGTGGTGTAAGGCCCGTGTAAAGTGGTGCAAGGCCCGTGTAAAGTGGTGTAAGGCGCGTGTAAAGTGGTGTAAGGCCCGTGTAAAGTGGGAGAAGGCCTGTGCAAAGTGGTGTAAGGCCCGTGTAAAGTGGTGTAAGGCCCGTGTAAAGTGGTGTAAGGCCGGATCACTGTATGGATCACTCTATGGATCAATCTATGGATCACTCTATGGATCATTCTATGGATCACTCTATGGATCACTCTATGGATCACTCTATGGATCACTCTATGGATCATTCTATGGATCACTCTATGGATCACTCTATGGATCACTCTATGGATCACTCTACGGATCACTCCATGGATCACTCTATGGATCACTCTATGGATCACTCTATGGATCACTCCATGGATCATTCTATGGATCACTCTATGGATCACTCTATGGATCACTCTATGGATCACTCTATGGATCACTCCATGGATCACTCTATGGATCACTCCATGGATCAGTCTATGGATCACTCTATTGATCACTCCATGGATCACGCTATGGATCAACCCATGGATCACTCTATGGATCACTCTATGGATCACTCTATGGATCACTCTATGGATCACTCTATGGATCATTCTATGGATCACTCTATGGATCACTCTATGGATCACTCTATGGATCACTCTACGGATCACTCAATGGATCACTCTATGGATCACTCTATGGATCACTCTATGGATCACTCCATGGATCATTCTATGGATCACTCTATGGATCACTCTATGGATCACTCTATGGATCACTCTATGGATCACTCTATGGATCACTCTATGGATCACTCTATGGATCACTCTATGGATCACTCTATGGATCACTCTATGGATCACTCTATGGATCACTCTATGGATCACTCCATGGAGCACTCTATGGATCACTCTATGGATCACTCTATGGATCACTCTATGGATCACTCTATGGATCACTCTATGGATCAATCTATGGATCACTCTATGGATCACTCTATGGATCACTCTACGGATCACTCCATGGATCACTCTATGGATCACTCTATGGATCACTCTATGGATCACTCCATGGATCATTCTATGGATCACTCTATGGATCACTCTATGGATCACTCTATGGATCACTCTATGGATCACTCCATGGATCACTCTATGGATCACTCCATGGATCAGTCTATGGATCACTCTATTGATCACTCCATGGATCACGCTATGGATCAACCCATGGATCACTCTATGGATCACTCTATGGATCACTCTATGGATCACTCTATGGATCACTCTATGGATCATTCTATGGATCACTCTATGGATCACTCTATGGATCACTCTATGGATCACTCTACGGATCACTCAATGGATCACTCTATGGATCACTCTATGGATCACTCTATGGATCACTCCATGGATCATTCTATGGATCACTCTATGGATCACTCTATGGATCACTCTATGGATCACTCTATGGATCACTCTATGGATCACTCTATGGATCACTCTATGGATCACTCTATGGATCACTCTATGGATCACTCTATGGATCACTCTATGGATCACTCTATGGATCACTCCATGGAGCACTCTATGGATCACTCTATGGATCACTCTATGGATCACTCTATGGATCACTCTATGGATCACTCTATGGATCAATCTATGGATCACTCTATGGATCACTCTATGGATCACTCTACGGATCACTCCATGAATCACTCTATGGATCACTCTATGGATCACTCTATGGATCACTCTATGGATCACTCTATGGATCACTCTATGGATCCGTGTAAAGTGGTGTAAGGCCCGTGTAAAGTGGTTTAAGGCCCGTGTAAAGTGGTGTAAGGCCGTGTAAAGTGGTGTAAGGCCGGTGTAAAGTGGTGTAAGGCCCGTGTAAAGTGGCGGAAGGCCCGTGTAAAGTGGTGCAAGGCCCGTGTAAAGTGGTGTAAGGTCCGTGTAAAGTGGTGTCAGGCCCGTGTAAAGTGGTGTAAGGCCCGTGTAAAGTGGTGTAAGGTCCGTGTAAAGTGGTGTAAGGCCCGTGTAAAGTGGTGTAAGGCCCGTGTAAAGTGGCGTAAGGCCCGTGTAAAGTGGCGGAAGGCGCGTGTAAAGTGGTGTAAGGCCCGTTTAAAGTGGAGCAATGCCCGTGCAAAGTGGTGTAAGGCCCGTGTAAAGTGGTGCAAGACCCGTGTAAAGTGGTGTAAGGCCCGTGCAAAGTGGTGTAAGGCCCGTGTAAAGTGGTGTAAGGCCCGTGTAAAGTGGTGTAAGGCCCGTGTAAAGTGGTGTAAGGCCCGTGTAAAGCGGTGTAAGGCCCGTGTAAAGTGGTGTAAGGCCCGTGTAAAGTGGTGTAAGGCCGGATCACTGTATGGATCACTCTATGGATCACTCTATGGATCACTCCATGGATCACTCTATGGATCACTCCATGGATCAGTCTATGGATCACTCTATTGATCACTCCATGGATCACGCTATGGATCAACCCATGGATCACTCTATGGATCACTCTATGGATCACTCTATGGATCACTCTATGGATCACTCTATGGATCATTCTATGGATCACTCTATGGATCACTCTATGGATCACTCTATGGATCACTCTACGGATCACTCCATGGATCACTCTATGGATCACTCTATGGATCACTCTATGGATCACTCCATGGATCATTCTATGGATCACTCTATGGATCACTCTATGGATCACTCTATGGATCACTCTATGGATCACTCTATGGATCCGTGTAAAGTGGTGTAAGGCCCGTGTAAAGTGGTTTAAGGCCCGTGTAAAGTGGTGTAAGGCCCGTGTAAAGTGGTGTAAGGCCCGTGTAAAGTGGCTGAAGGCCCGTGTAAAGTGGTGCAAGGCCCGTGTAAAGTGGTGTAAGGCCCGTGTAAAGTGGTGTAGGGTCCGTGTAAAGTGGTGTAAGGCCCGTGTAAAATGGTGTAAGGCCCGTGTAAAGTGGTGTAAGGCCCGTGTAAAGTGGTGCAAGGCCCGTGTAAAGTGGTGTAAGGCGCGTGTAAAGTGGTGTAAGGCCCGTGTAAAGTGGGAGAAGGCCTGTGCAAAGTGGTGTAAGGCCCGTGTAAAGTGGTGTAAGGCCCGTGTAAAGTGGTGTAAGGCCGGATCACTGTATGGATCACTCTATGGATCAATCTATGGATCACTCCATGGTTCACTCTATGGATCACTCCATGGATCAGTCTATGGATCACTCTATGGATCACTCTATGGATCACTCTATGGATCAACCCATGGATCACTCTATGGATCACTCTATGGATCACTCTATGGATCACTCCATGGAGCACTCTATGGATCACTCTATGGATCACTCTATGGATCACTCTATGGATCACTCTATGGATCACTCTATGGATCACTCTATGGATCACTCTACGGATCACTCCATGGATCACTCTATGGATCACTCTATGGATCACTCTATGGATCACTCTATGGATCACTCTATGGATCACTCTACGGATCACTCCATGGATCACTCTATGGATCACCCTATGGACCATTCTATGGATCACTCTATGGATCACTCTATGGATCACTCTATGGATCCTTGTAAAGTGGTGTAAGGCCCGTGTAAAGTGGTTTAAGGCCCGTGTAAAGTGGTGTAAGGCCCGTGTAAAGTGGTGTAAGGCCCGTGTAAAGTGGTGTAAGGCCGGTTTAAAGTGGTGTAAGGTCCGTGTAAAGTGGTGTCAGGCCCGTGTAAAGTGGTGTAAGGCCCGTGTAAAGTGGTGTAAGGCCCGTGTAAAGTGGTGTAAGGCCCGTGTAAAGTGGTGTAAGGCCCGTGTAAAGTGGTGTAAGGTCCGTGTACAGTGGTGTCAGGCCCGTGTAAAGTGGTGTAAGGCACGTGTAAAATGGTGTAAGGCCCGTGTAAAGTGGTGTAAGGCCCGTGTAAAGTGGTGTAAGGCCCATGTAAAGTGGTTTAAGGCCCGTGTAAAGTGGTGTAAGGCCCGTGTAAAGTGGTGTAAGGGCCGTGTAAAGTGGTGTAAGGCCCGTGTAAAGTGGTGTAAGGCCCGTGTAAAGTGGTGTAAGGCCAGTGTAAAGTGGTGTAAGGCCCGTGTAAAGTGGTGTAAGGCCCGTGTAAAGTGGTGTAAGGCGCTTGTAAAGTGGTGTAAGGCCCGTGTAAAGTGGTGTAAGGCCCGTGTAAAGTGGTGTAAGGCCCGTGGAAAGTGGTGTAAGGCCCGTGTAAAGTGGTGTAAGGCCCGTGTAAAGCGGTGTAAGGCCCGTGTAAAGTGGTGTAAGGCCCGTGTAAAGTGGTGTAAGGCCGGATCACTGTATGGATCACTCTATGGATCCCTCTATGGATCACTCCATGGTTCACTCTATGGATCACTCCATGGATCAGTCTATGGATCACTCTATGGATCACTCTATTGATCACTGCATGGATCACGCTATGGATCAACCCATGGATCACTCTATGGATCACTCTATGGATCACTCTATGGATCACTCTATGGATCACTCTACGGATCACTCCTTGGATCACGCTATGGATCACTCTATGGATCACTCTATGGATCACTCTATGGATCACTCTACGGATCACTCTATGGATCCGTGTAAAGTGGTGTAAGGCCCGTGTAAAGTAGTTTAAGGCCCGTGTAAAGTGGTGCAAGACCCGTGTAAAGTGGTGTAAGGCCCGTGCAAAGTGGTGTAAGGCCCGTGTAAAGTGGTGTAAGGCCCGTGTAAAGTGGTCTAAGGCCCGTGTAAAGTGGTGTAAGGCCCGTGTAAAGCGGTGTAAGGCCCGTGTAAAGTGGTGTAAGGCCCGTGTAAAGTGGTGTAAGGCCGGATCACTGTATGGATCACTCTATGGATCACTCTATGGATCACTCCATGGATCAGTCTATGGATCACTCTATGGATCACTCTATTGATCACTCCATGGATCACGCTATGGATCAACCCATGGATCACTCTATGGATCACTCTATGGATCACTCTATGGATCACTCTATGGATCACTCTATGGATCACTCTATGGATCACTCCATGGATCACTGTATGGATCACTCTATGGATCACTCTATGGATCAGTCCATGGAGCACTCTATGGATCACTCTATGGATCACTCTATGGATCACTCTATGGGTCACTCTATGGATCACTCTATGGATCACTCTACGGATCACTCCATGGATCACTCTATGGATCACTCTATGGATCACTCTATGGATCACTCTATGGATCACTCTATGGATCACTCTATGGATCCGTGTAAAGTGGTGTAAGGCCCGTGTAAAGTGGTTTAAGGCCCGTGTAAAGTGGTGTAAGGCCCATGTAAAGTGGTGTAAGGCCCGTGTAAAGTGGTGTAAGGCCGGTGTAAAGTGGTGTAAGGCCCGTGTAAAGTGGCGGAAGGCCCGTGTAAAGTGGTGCAAGGCCCGTGTAAAGTGGTGTAAGGTCCGTGTAAAGTGGTGTCAGGCCCGTGTAAAGTGGTGTAAGGCCCGTGTAAAGTGGTGTAAGGTCCGTGTAAAGTGGTGTAAGGCCCGTGTAAAGTGGTGTAAGGCCCGTGTAAAGTGGTGTAAGGCCCGTGTAAAGTGGCGGAAGGCCCCTGTAAAGTGGTGCAAGGCCCGTGTAAAGTGGTGTAAGGCCCGTGTAAATTGGTGTAAGGTCCGTGTAAAGTGGTGTAAGGCCCGTGTAAAATGGTGTAAGGCCCGTGTAAAGTGGTGTAAGGCCCGTGTAAAGTGGTGCAAGGCCCGTGTAAAGTGGTGTAAGGCGCGTGTAAAGTGGTGTCAGGCCCGTGTAAAGTGGGGGAAGGCCCGTGCAAAGTGGTGTAAGGCCCGTGTAAAGTGGTGTCAGGCCCGTGTAAAGTGGTGTAAGGCCCGTGTAAAGTGGTGTAAGGCCCGTGTAAAGTGGTGTAAGGCCCGTGTAAAGTGGTGTAAGGCCCGTGTAAAGTGGTGTAAGGTCCGTGTACAGTGGTGTCAGGCCCGTGTAAAGTGGTGTAAGGCACGTGTAAAATGGTGTAAGGTCCGTGTAAAGTGGTGTAAGGCCCGTGTAAAGTGGTGTAAGGCCCATGTAAAGTGGTTTAAGGCCCGTGTAAAGTGGTGTAAGGCCCGTGTAAAGTGGTGTAAGGGCCGTGTAAAGTGGTGTAAGGCCCGTGTAAAGTGGTGTAAGGCCCGTGTAAAGTGGTGTAAGGCCAGTGTAAAGTGGTGTAAGGCCCGTGTAAAGTGGTGTAAGGCCCGTGTAAAGTGGTGTAAGGCGCTTGTAAAGTGGTGTAAGGCCCGTGTAAAGTAGTGTAAGGCCCGTGTAAAGTGGTGTAAGGCCCGTGGAAAGTGGTGTAAGGCCCGTGTAAAGTGGTGTAAGGCCCGTGTAAAGCGGTGTAAGGCCCGTGTAAAGTGGTGTAAGGCCCGTGTAAAGTGGTGTAAGGCCGGATCACTGTATGGATCACTCTATGGATCCCTCTATGGATCACTCCATGGTTCACTCTATGGATCACTCCATGGATCAGTCTATGGATCACTCTATTGATCACTCCATGGATCACGCTATGGATCAACCCATGGATCACTCTATGGATCACTCTATGGATCACTCTATGGATCACTCTATGGATCACTCTACGGATCACTCCTTGGATCACGCTATGGATCACTCTATGGATCACTCTATGGATCACTCTATGGATCACTCTACGGATCACTCTATTGATCCGTGTAAAGTGGTGTAAGGCCCGTGTAAAGTAGTTTAAGGCCCGTGTAAAGTGGTGCAAGACCCGTGTAAAGTGGTGTAAGGCCCGTGCAAAGTGGTGTAAGGCCCGTGTAAAGTGGTGTAAGGCCCGTGTAAAGTGGTCTAAGGCCCGTGTAAAGTGGTGTAAGGCCCGTGTAAAGCGGTGTAAGGCCCGTGTAAAGTGGTGTAAGGCCCGTGTAAAGTGGTGTAAGGCCGGATCACTGTATGGATCACTCTATGGATCACTCTATGGACCACTCCATGGATCACTCTATGGATCACTCCATGGATCAGTCTATGGATCACTCTATGGATCACTCTATTGATCACTCCATGGATCACGCTATGGATCAACCCATGGATCACTCTATGGATCACTCTATGGATCACTCTATGGATCACTCTATGGATCACTCTATGGATCACTCTATGGATCACTCCATGGATCACTCTATGGATCACTCTATGGATCACTCTATGGATCAGTCCATGGAGCACTCTATGGATCACTCTATGGATCACTCTATGGATCACTCTATGGGTCACTCTATGGATCACTCTATGGATCACTCTACGGATCACTCCATGGATCACTCTATGGATCACTCTATGGATCACTCTATGGATCACTCTATGGATCACTCTATGGATCACTCTATGGATCCGTGTAAAGTGGTGTAAGGCCCGTGTAAAGTGGTTTAAGGCCCGTGTAAAGTGGTGTAAGGCCCGTGTAAAGTGGTGTAAGGCCCGTGTAAAGTGGTGTAAGGCCGGTGTAAAGTGGTGTAAGGTCCGTGTAAAGTGGCGGAAGGCCCGTGTAAAGTGGTGCAAGGCCCGTGTAAAGTGGTGTAAGGTCCGTGTAAAGTGGTGTCAGGCCCGTGTAAAGTGGTGTAAGGCCCGTGTAAAGTGGTGTAAGGTCCGTGTAAAGTGGTGTAAGGCCCGTGTAAAGTGGTGTAAGGCCCGTGTAAAGTGGTGTAAGGCCCGTGTAAAGTGGCGGAAGGCCCCTGTAAAGTGGTGCAAGGCCCGTGTAAAGTGGTGTAAGGCCCGTGTAAATTGGTGTAAGGTCCGTGTAAAGTGGTGTAAGGCCCGTGTAAAATGGTGTAAGGCCCGTGTAAAGTGGTGTAAGGCCCGTGTAAAGTGGTGCAAGGCCCGTGTAAAGTGGTGTAAGGCGCGTGTAAAGTGGTGTAAGGCCCGTGTAAAGTGGTGTAAGGCCCGTGTAAAGTGGTGTAAGGCCCGTGTAAAGTGGTGTAAGGCCCGTGTAAAGCGGCGTAAGGCCCGTGTAAAGTGGTGTAAGGCCCGTGTAAAGTGGTGTAAGGCCGGATCACTGTATGGATCACTCTATGGATCACTCTATGGATCACTCCATGGATCACTCTATGGATCACTCCATGGATCAGTCTATGGATCACTCTATGGATCACTCTATTGATCACTCCATGGATCACGCTATGGATCAACCCATGGATCACTCTATGGATCACTCTATGGATCACTCTATGGATCACTCTATGGATCACTCTATGGATCACTCTATGGATCACTCTATGGATCACTCTATGGATCACTCTATGGATCACTCTATGGATCACTCTATGGATCACTCCATGGAGCACTCTATGGATCACTCTATGGATCACGCTATGGATCACTCCATGTATCACTCTATGGATCACTCTATGGATCACTCTATGGATCACTCCATGGAGCACTCTATGGATCACTCTATGGATCACTCTATGGATCACTCTATGGATTAATCTATGGATCACTCTATGGATCACTCTATGGATCACTCTACGGATCACTCCATGGACCACTCTATGGATCGCTCTATGGATCACTCTATGGATCACTCTATGGATCACTCTATGGATCACTCTATGGATCCGTGTAAAGTGGTGTAAGGCCCGTGTAAAGTGGTTTAAGGCCCGTGTAAAGTGGTGTAAGGCCCGTGTAAAGTGGTGTAAGGCCCGTGTAAAGTGGTGTAAGGCCGGTGTAAAGTGGTGTAAGGCCCGTGTAAAGTGGCGGAAGGCCCGTGTAAAGTGGTGCAAGGCCCGTGTAAAGTGGTGTAAGGTCCGTGTAAAGTGGTGTCAGGCCCGTGTAAAGTGGTGTAAGGCCCGTGTAAAGTGGTGTAAGGCCCGTGTAAAGTGGTGTAAGGCCCGTGTAAAGTGGTGTAAGGCCCGTGTAAAGTGGTGTAAGGCCCGTGTAAAGTGGCGGAAGGCGCGTGTAAAGTGGTGTAAGGCCCGTTTAAAGTGGGGCAATGCCCGTGCAAAGTGGTGTAAGGCCCGTGTAAAGTGGTGCAAGACCCGTGTAAAGTGGTGTAAGGCCCGTGCAAAGTGGTGTAAGGCCCGTGTAAAGTGGTGTAAGGCCCGTGTAAAGTGGTGTAAGGCCCGTGTAAAGTGGTGTAAGGCCCGTGTAAAGCGGTGTAAGGGCCGTGTAAAGTGGTGTAAGGCCCGTGTAAAGTGGTGTAAGGCCGGATCACTGTATGGATCACTCTATGGATCACTCCATGGATCAGTCTATGGATCACTCTATTGATCACTCCATGGATCACGCTATGGATCAACCCATGGATCACTCTATGGATCACTCTATGGATCACTCTATGGATCACTCTATGGATCACTCTATGGATGATTCTATGGATCACTCTATGGATCACTCTATGGATCACTCTATGGATCACTCTACGGATCACTCCATGGATCACTCTATGGATCACTCTATGGATCACTCTATGGATCACTCCATGGATCACTCTATGGATCAATCTATGGATCACTCTATGGATCACTCTATGGATCACTCTATGGATCACTCTATGGATCCGTGTAAAGTGGTGTAAGGCCCGTGTAAAGTGGTTTAAGGCCCGTGTAAAGTGGTGTAAGGCCCGTGTAAAGTGGCGGAAGGCCCGTGTAAAGTGGTGCAAGGCCCGTGTAAAGTGGTGTAAGGCCCGTGTAAAGTGGTGTAAGGTCCGTGTAAAGTGGTGCAAGGCCCGTGTAAAATGGTGTAAGGCCCGTGTAAAGTGGTGTAAGGCCCGTGTAAAGTGGTGCAAGGCCCGTGTAAAGTGGTGTAAGGCGCGTGTAAAGTGGTGTAAGGCCCGTGTAAAGTGGGGGAAGGCCCGTGCAAAGTGGTGTAAGGCCCGTGTAAAGTGGTGTAAGGCCCGTGTAAAGTGGTGTAAGGCCCGTGTAAAGTGGTGTAAGGCCCGTGTAAAGCGGTGTAAGGCCCGTGTAAAGTGGTGTAAGGCCCGTGTAAAGTGGTGTAAGGCCGGATCACTGTATGGATCACTCTATGGATCACTCTATGGATCACTCCATGGTTCACTCTATGGATCACTCCATGGATCAGTCTATGGATCACTCTATGGATCACTCTATTGATCACTCCATGGATCACGCTATGGATCAACCCATGGATCACTCTATGGATCACTCTATGGATCACTCTATGGATCACTCTATGGATCACTCTATGGATCACTCTATGGATCACTCTATGGATCATTCTATGGATCACTTTATGGATCACTCTATGGATCACTCTATGGATCACTCCATGGAGCACTCTATGGATCACTCTATGGATCACTCTATGGATCACTCTATGGATCACTCTATGGATCACTCTATGGATCACTCTACGGATCACTCCATGGATCACTCTATGGATCACTCTATGGATCACTCTATGGATCACTCTATGGATCACTCTATGGATCACTCTACGGATCACTCCCTGGATCACTCTATGGATCACTCTATGGATCACTCTATGGATCACTCTATGGATCACTCTATGGATCACTCTATGGATCCTTGTAAAGTGGTGTAAGGCCCGTGTAAAGTGGTTTAAGGCCCGTGTAAAATGGTGTAAGGCCCGTGTAAAGTGGTGTAAGGCCCGTGTAAAGTGGTGTAAGGCCCGTGCAAAGTGGTGTAAGGCCCGTGTAAAGTGGTGTAAGGCCCGTGTAAAGTGGTGTAAGGCCCGTGTAAAGTGGTGTAAGGCCCGTGTAAAGCGGTGTAAGGCCCGTGTAAAGTGGTGTAAGGCCCGTGTAAAGTGGTGTAAGGCCGGATCACTGTATGGATCACTCTATGGATCACTCTATGGATCACTCCATGGTTCACTCTATGGATCACTCCATGGATCAGTCTATGGATCACTCTATGGATCACTCTATTGATCACTCCATGGATCACGCTATGGATCAACCCATGGATCACTCTATGGATCACTCTATGGATCACTCTATGGATCACTCTATGGATCACTCTATGGATCACTCTATGGATCACTCTATGGATCATTCTATGGATCACTTTATGGATCACTCTATGGATCACTCTATGGATCACTCCATGGAGCACTCTATGGATCACTCTATGGATCACTCTATGGATCACTCTATGGATCACTCTATGGATCACTCTATGGATCACTCTACGGATCACTCCATGGATCAGTCTATGGATCACTCTATGGATCACTCTATGGATCACTCTATGGATCACTCTATGGATCACTCTACGGATCACTCCATGGATCACTCTATGGATCACTCTATGGATCACTCTATGGATCACTCTATGGATCACTCTATGGATCACTCTACGGATCACTCCCTGGATCACTCTATGGATCACTCTATGGATCACTCTATGGATCACTCTATGGATCACTCTATGGATCACTCTATGGATCCTTGTAAAGTGGTGTAAGGCCCGTGTAAAGTGGTTTAAGGCCCGTGTAAAATGGTGTAAGGCCCGTGTAAAGTGGTGTAAGGCCCGTGTAAAGTGGTGTAAGGCCCGTGCAAAGTGGTGTAAGGCCCGTGTAAAGTGGTGTAAGGCCCGTGTAAAGTGGTGTAAGGCCCGTGTAAAGTGGTGTAAGGCCCGTGTAAAGCGGTGTAAGGCCCGTGTAAAGTGGTGTAAGGCCCGTGTAAAGTGGTGTAAGGCCGGATCACTGTATGGATCACTCTATGGATCACTCTATGGATCACTCCATGGTTCACTCTATGGATCACTCCATGGATCAGTCTATGGATCACTCTATGGATCACTCTATTGATCACTCCATGGATCACGCTATGGATCAACCCATGGATCACTCTATGGATCACTCTATGGATCACTCTATGGATCACTCCATGGATCACTCTATGGATCACTCTATGGATCACTCTATGGATCATTCTATGGATCACTTTATGGATCACTCTATGGATCACTCTATGGATCACTCCATGGAGCACTCTATGGATCACTCTATGGATCACTCTATGGATCACTCTATGGATCACTCTATGGATCACTCTATGGATCACTCTACGGATCACTCCATGGATCACTCTATGGATCACTCTATGGATCACTCTATGGATCACTCTATGGATCACTCTATGGATCACTCTACGGATCACTCCATGGATCACTCTATGGATCACTCTATGGATCACTCTATGGATCACTCTATGGATCACTCTATGGATCACTCTATGGATCCTTGTAAAGTGGTGTAAGGCCCGTGTAAAGTGGTTTAAGGCCCGTGTAAAATGGTGTAAGGCCCGTGTAAAGTGGTGTAAGGCCCGTGTAAAGTGGTGTAAGGCCGGTGTAAAGTGGTGTAAGGTCCGTGTAAAGTGGTGTCAGGCCCGTGTAAAGTGGTGTAAGGCCCGTGTAAAGTGGTGTAAGGCCCGTGTAAAGTGGTGTAAGGCCCGTGTAAAGTGGTGTAAGGCCCGTGTAAAGTGGTGTAAGGTCCGTGTACAGTGGTGTCAGGCCCGTGTAAAGTGGTGTAAGGCACGTGTAAAATGGTGTAAGGGCCCTGTAAAGTGGTGTAAGGCCCGTGTAAAGTGGTGTAAGGCCCGTGTAAAGTGGTTTAAGGCCCGTGTAAAGTGGTGTAAGGCCCGTGTAAAGTGGTGTAAGGGCCGTGTAAAGTGGTGTAAGGCCCGTGTAAAGTGGTGTAAGGCCCGTGTAAAGTGGTGTAAAGCCCGTGTAAAGTGGGGGAAGGCCCGTGCAAAGTGGTGTAAGGCCCGTGTAAAGTGGTGTAAGGCCCGTGTAAAGTGGTGTAAGGCCCGTGTAAAGTGGTGTAAGGCCCGTGTAAAGCGGTGTAAGGCCCGTGTAAAGTGGTGTAAGGCCCGTGTAAAGTGGTGTAAGGCCGGATCACTGTATGGATCACTCTATGGATCACACTATGGATCACTCCATGGATCACTCTATGGATCACTCCATGGATCAGTCTATGGATCACTCTATGGATCACTCTATTGATCACTCCATGGATCACGCTATGGATCAACCCATGGATCACTCTATGGATCACTCTATGGATCACTCTATGGATCACTCTATGGATCACTCTATGGATCACTCTATGGATCACTCCATGGATCACTCTATGCATCACTCTATGGATCACTCTATGGATCACTCCATGGAGCACTCTATGGATCACTCTATGGATCACTCTATGGATCACTCTATGGATCAATCTATGGATCACTCTATGGATCTCTCTATGGATCACTCTACGGATCACTCCATGGATCACTCTATGGATCGCTCTATGGATCACTCTATGGATCACTCTATGGATCACTCTATGGATCACTCTATGGATCCGTGTAAAGTGGTGTAAGGCCCGTGTAAAGTGGTTTAAGGCCCGTGTAAAGTGGTGTAAGGCCCGTGTAAAGTGGTGTAAGGCCCGTGTAAAGTGGTGTAAGGCCGGTGTAAAGTGGTGTAAGGCCCGTGTAAAGTGGCGGAAGGCCCGTGTAAAGTGGTGCAAGGCCCGTGTAAAGTGGTGCAAGACCCGTGTAAAGTGGTGTAAGGCCCGTGCAAAGTGGTGTAAGGCCCGTGTAAAGTGGTGTAAGGCCCGTGTAAAGTGGTGTAAGGCCCGTGTAAAGTGGTGTAAGGCCCGTGTAAAGCGGTGTAAGGCCCGTGTAAAGTGGTGTAAGGCCCGTGTAAAGTGGTGTAAGGCCGGATCACTGTATGGATCACTCTATGGATCACTCTATGGATCACTCCATGGATCAGTCTATGGATCACTCTATTGATCACTCCATGGATCACGCTATGGATCAACCCATGGATCACTCTATGGATCACTCTATGGATCACTCTATGGATCACTCTATGGATCACTCTATGGATGATTCTATGGATCACTCTATGGATCACTCTATGGATCACTCTATGGATCACTCTACGGATCACTCCATGGATCACTCTATGGATCACTCTATGGATCACTCTATGGATCACTCCATGGATCACTCTATGGATCACTCTATGGATCACTCTATGGATCACTCTATGGATCACTCTATGGATCACTCTATGGATCCGTGTAAAGTGGTGTAAGGCCCGTGTAAAGTGGTTTAAGGCCCGTGTAAAGTGGTGTAAGGCCCGTGTAAAGTGGCGGAAGGCCCGTGTAAAGTGGTGCAAGGCCCGTGTAAAGTGGTGTAAGGCCCGTGTAAAGTGGTGTAAGGTCCGTGTAAAGTGGTGCAAGGCCCGTGTAAAATGGTGTAAGGCCCGTGTAAAGTGGTGTAAGGCCCGTGTAAAGTGGTGCAAGGCCCGTGTAAAGTGGTGTAAGGCGCGTGTAAAGTGGTGTAAGGCCCGTGTAAAGTGGGGGAAGGCCCGTGCAAAGTGGTGTAAGGCCCGTGTAAAGTGGTGTAAGGCCCGTGTAAAGTGGTGTAAGGCCCGTGTAAAGTGGTGTAAGGCCCGTGTAAAGCGGTGTAAGGCCCGTGTAAAGTGGTGTAAGGCCCGTGTAAAGTGGTGTAAGGCCGGATCACTGTATGGATCACTCTATGGATCACTCTATGGATCACTCCATGGTTCACTCTATGGATCACTCCATGGATCAGTCTATGGATCACTCTATGGATCACTCTATTGATCACTCCATGGATCACGCTATGGATCAACCCATGGATCACTCTATGGATCACTCTATGGATCACTCTATGGATCACTCTATGGATCACTCTATGGATCACTCTATGGATCACTCTATGGATCATTCTATGGATCACTTTATGGATCACTCTATGGATCACTCTATGGATCACTCCATGGAGCACTCTATGGATCACTCTATGGATCACTCTATGGATCACTCTATGGATCACTCTATGGATCACTCTATGGATCACTCTACGGATCACTCCATGGATCACTCTATGGATCACTCTATGGATCACTCTATGGATCACTCTATGGATCACTCTATGGATCACTCTACGGATCACTCCCTGGATCACTCTATGGATCACTCTATGGATCACTCTATGGATCACTCTATGGATGACTCTATGGATCACTCTATGGATCCTTGTAAAGTGGTGTAAGGCCCGTGTAAAGTGGTTTAAGGCCCGTGTAAAATGGTGTAAGGCCCGTGTAAAGTGGTGTAAGGCCCGTGTAAAGTGGTGTAAGGCCCGTGCAAAGTGGTGTAAGGCCCGTGTAAAGTGGTGTAAGGCCCGTGTAAAGTGGTGTAAGGCCCGTGTAAAGTGGTGTAAGGCCCGTGTAAAGCGGTGTAAGGCCCGTGTAAAGTGGTGTAAGGCCCGTGTAAAGTGGTGTAAGGCCGGATCACTGTATGGATCACTCTATGGATCACTCTATGGATCACTCCATGGTTCACTCTATGGATCACTCCATGGATCAGTCTATGGATCACTCTATGGATCACTCTATTGATCACTCCATGGATCACGCTATGGATCAACCCATGGATCACTCTATGGATCACTCTATGGATCACTCTATGGATCACTCTATGGATCACTCTATGGATCACTCTATGAATCACTCTATGGATCATTCTATGGATCACTTTATGGATCACTCTATGGATCACTCTATGGATCACTCCATGGAGCACTCTATGGATCACTCTATGGATCACTCTATGGATCACTCTATGGATCACTCTATGGATCACTCTATGGATCACTCTACGGATCACTCCATGGATCACTCTATGGATCACTCTATGGATCACTCTATGGATCACTCTATGGATCACTCTATGGATCACTCTACGGATCACTCCATGGATCACTCTATGGATCACTCTATGGATCACTCTATGGATCACTCTATGGATCACTCTATGGATCACTCTATGGATCCTTGTAAAGTGGTGTAAGGCCCGTGTAAAGTGGTTTAAGGCCCGTGTAAAATGGTGTAAGGCCCGTGTAAAGTGGTGTAAGGCCCGTGTAAAGTGGTGTAAGGCCGGTGTAAAGTGGTGTAAGGTCCGTGTAAAGTGGTGTCAGGCCCGTGTAAAGTGGTGTAAGGCCCGTGTAAAGTGGTGTAAGGCCCGTGTAAAGTGGTGTAAGGCCCGTGTAAAGTGGTGTAAGGCCCGTGTAAAGTGGTGTAAGGTCCGTGTACAGTGGTGTCAGGCCCGTGTAAAGTGGTGTAAGGCACGTGTAAAATGGTGTAAGGGCCCTGTAAAGTGGTGTAAGGCCCGTGTAAAGTGGTGTAAGGCCCGTGTAAAGTGGTGTAAGGCCCGTGTAAAGTGGTGTAAGGGCCGTGTAAAGTGGTGTAAGGCCCGTGTAAAGTGGTGTAAGGCCCGTGTAAAGTGGTGTAAGGCCCGTGTAAAGTGGGGGAAGGCCCGTGCAAAGTGGTGTAAGGCCCGTGTAAAGTGGTGTAAGGCCCGTGTAAAGTGGTGTAAGGCCCGTGTAAAGTGGTGTAAGGCCCGTGTAAAGCGGTGTAAGGCCCGTGTAAAGTGGTGTAAGGCCCGTGTAAAGTGGTGTAAGGCCGGATCACTGTATGGATCACTCTATGGATCACACTATGGATCACTCCATGGATCACTCTATGGATCACTCCATGGATCAGTCTATGGATCACTCTATGGATCACTCTATTGATCACTCCATGGATCACGCTATGGATCAACCCATGGATCACTCTATGGATCACTCTATGGATCACTCTATGGATCACTCTATGGATCACTCTATGGATCACTCTATGGATCACTCCATGGATCACTCTATGCATCACTCTATGGATCACTCTATGGATCACTCCATGGAGCACTCTATGGATCACTCTATGGATCACTCTATGGATCACTCTATGGATCAATCTATGGATCACTCTATGGATCTCTCTATGGATCACTCTACGGATCACTCCATGGATCACTCTATGGATCGCTCTATGGATCACTCTATGGATCACTCTATGGATCACTCTATGGATCACTCTATGGATCCGTGTAAAGTGGTGTAAGGCCCGTGTAAAGTGGTTTAAGGCCCGTGTAAAGTGGTGTAAGGCCCGTGTAAAGTGGTGTAAGGCCCGTGTAAAGTGGTGTAAGGCCGGTGTAAAGTGGTGTAAGGCCCGTGTAAAGTGGCGGAAGGCCCGTGTAAAGTGGTGCAAGGCCCGTGTAAAGTGGTGTAAGGTCCGTGTAAAGTGGTGTCAGGCCCGTGTAAAGTGGTGTAAGGCCCGTGTAAAGTGGTGTAAGGTCCGTGTAAAGTGGTGTAAGGCCCGTGTAAAGTGGTGTAAGGCCCGTGTAAAGTGGTGTAAGGCCCGTGTAAAGCGGCGGAAGGCGCGTGTAAAGTGGTGTAAGGCCCGTTTAAAGTGGGGCAATGCCCGTGCAAAGTGGTGTAAGGCCCGTGTAAAGTGGTGCAAGACGCGTGTAAAGTGGTGTAAGGCCCGTGCAAAGTGGTGTAAGGCCCGTGTAAAGTGGTGTAAGGCCCGTGTAAAGTGGTGTAAGGCCCGTGTAAAGTGGTGTAAGGCCCGTGTAAAGCGGTGTAAGGCCCGTGTAAAGTGGTGTAAGGCCCGTGTAAAGTGGTGTAAGGCCGGATCACTGTATGGATCACTCTATGGATCACTCTATGGATCACTCCATGGATCACTCTATGGATCACTCCATGGACCAGTCTATGGATCACTCTATTGATCACTCCATGGATCACGCTATGGATCAACCCATGGATCACTCTATGGATCACTCTATGGATCACTCTATGGATCACTCTATGGATCACTCTATGGATCATTCTATGGAGCACTCTATGGATCACTCTATGGATCACTCTATGGATCACTCTACGGATCACTCCATGGATCACTCTATGGATCACTCTATGGATCACTCTATGGATCATTCCATGGATCACTCTATGGATCACTCTATGGATCACTCTATGGATCACTCTATGGATCACTCTATGGATCACTCTATGGATCCGTGTAAAGTGGTGTAAGGCCCGTGTAAAGTGGTTTAAGGCCCGTGTAAAGTGGTGTAAGGCCCGTGTAAAGTGGTGTAAGGCCCGTGTAAAGTGGCGGAAGGCCCGTGTAAAGTGGTGCAAGGCCCGTGTAAAGTGGTGTAAGGCCCGTGTAAAGTGGTGTAAGGTCCGTGTAAAGTGGTGTAAGGCCCGTGTAAAATGGTGTAAGGCCCGTGTAAAGTGGTGTAAGGCCCGTGTAAAGTGGTGCAAGGCCCGTGTAAAGTGGTGTAAGGCGCGTGTAAAGTGGTGTAAGGCCCGTGTAAAGTGGGGGAAGGCCCGTGCAAAGTGGTGTAAGGCCCGTGTAAAGTGGTGTAAGGCCCGTGTAAAGTGGTGTAAGGCCCGTGTAAAGTGGTGTAAGGCCCGTGTAAAGTGGTGTAAGGCCCGTTTAAAGTGGGGCAATGCCCGTGCAAAGTGGTGTAAGGCCCGTGTAAAGTGGTGCAAGACCCGTGTAAAGTGGTGTAAGGCCCGTGCAAAGTGGTGTAAGGCCCGTGTAAAGTGGTGTAAGGCCCGTGTAAAGTGGTGTAAGGCCCGTGTAAAGTGGTGTAAGGCCCGTGTAAAGCGGTGTAAGGCCCGTGTAAAGTGGTGTAAGGCCCGTGTAAAGTGGTGTAAGGCCGGATCACTGTATGGATCACTCTATGGATCACTCTATGGATCACTCCATGGATCACTCTATGGATCACTCCATGGATCAGTCTATGGATCACTCTATTGATCACTCCATGGATCACGCTATGGATCAACCCATGGATCACTCTATGGATCACTCTATGGATCACTCTATGGATCACTCTATGGATCACTCTATGGATCATTCTATGGAGCACTCTATGGATCACTCTATGGATCACTCTATGGATCACTCTACGGATCACTCCATGGATCACTCTATGGATCACTCTATGGATCACTCTATGGATCATTCCATGGATCACTCTATGGATCACTCTATGGATCACTCTATGGATCACTCTATGGATCACTCTATGGATCACTCTATGGATCCGTGTAAAGTGGTGTAAGGCCCGTGTAAAGTGGTTTAAGGCCCGTGTAAAGTGGTGTAAGGCCCGTGTAAAGTGGTGTAAGGCCCGTGTAAAGTGGCGGAAGGCCCGTGTAAAGTGGTGCAAGGCCCGTGTAAAGTGGTGTAAGGCCCGTGTAAAGTGGTGTAAGGTCCGTGTAAAGTGGTGTAAGGCCCGTGTAAAATGGTGTAAGGCCCGTGTAAAGTGGTGTAAGGCCCGTGTAAAGTGGTGTAAGGCGCGTGTAAAGTGGTGTAAGGCCCGTGTAAAGTGGGGGAAGGCCCGTGCAAAGTGGTGTAAGGCCCGCGTAAAGTGGTGTAAGGCCCGTGTAAAGTGGTGTAAGGCCCGTGTAAAGTGGTGTAAGGCCCGTGTAAAGCGGTGTAAGGCCCGTGTAAAGTGGGGGAAGGCCCGTGCAAAGTGGTGTAAGGCCCGTGTAAAGTGGTGTAAGGCCCGTGTAAAGTGGTGTAAGGCCCGTGTAAAGTGGTGTAAGGCCCGTGTAAAGCGGTGTAAGGCCCGTGTAAAGTGGTGTAAGGCCCGTGTAAAGTGGTGTAAGGCCGGATCACTGTATGGATCACTCTATGGATCACTCTATGGATCACTCCATGGTTCACTCTATGGATCACTCCATGGATCAGTCTATGGATCACTCTATGGATCACTCTATTGATCACTCCATGGATCACGCTATGGATCAACCCATGGATCACTCTATGGATCACTCTATGGATCACTCTATGGATCACTCTATGGATCACTCTATGGATCACTCTATGGATCACTCTATGGATCACTCTATGGATCACTCTATGGAGCACTCTATGGAGCACTCTATGGATCACTCTATGGATCACTCTATGGATCACTCTATGGATCACTCTATGGATCACTCTATGGATCACTCTATGGATCACTCTACGGATCACTCCATGGATTACTCTATGGATGACTCTATGGATCACTCTATGGATCACTCTATGGATCACTCTACGGATCACTCCATGGATCACTCTATGGATCACTCTATGGATCACTCTATGGATCACTCTATGGATCACTCTATGGATCACTCTATGGATCCTTGTAAAGTGGTGTAAGGCCCGTGTAAAGTGGTTTAAGGCCCGTGTAAAATGGTGTAAGGCCCGTGTAAAGTGGTGTAAGGCCCGTGTAAAGTGGTGTAAGTCCGGTGTAAAGTGGTGTAAGGTCCGTGTAAAGTGGTGTCAGGCCCGTGTAAAGTGGTGTAAGGCCCGTGTAAAGTGGTGTAAGGCCCATGTAAAGTGGTGTAAGGCCCGTGTAAAGTGGTGTAAGGCCCGTGTAAAGTGGTGTAAGGTCCGTGTACAGTGGTGTCAGGCCCGTGTAAAGTGGTGTAAGGCACGTGTAAAATGGTGTAAGGGCCCTGTAAAGTGGTGTAAGGCCCGTGTAAAGTGGTGTAAGGCCCGTGTAAAGTGGTTTAAGGCCCGTGTAAAGTGGTGTAAGGCCCGTGTAAAGTGGTGTAAGGGCCTTGTAAAGTGGTGTAAGGCCCGTGTAAAGTGGTGTAAGGCCCGTGTAAAGTGGTGTAAGGCCCGTGTAAAGTGGTGTAAGGCCGGTGTAAAGTGGTGTAAGGTCCGTGTAAAGTGGTGTCAGGCCCGTGTAAAGTGGTGTAAGGCCCGTGTAAAGTGGTGTAAGGCCCGTGTAAAGTGGTGTAAGGCCCGTGTAAAGTGGTGTAAGGCCCGTGTAAAGTGGTGTAAGGTCCGTGTACAGTGGTGTAAGGCCCGTGTAAAGTGGTGTAAGGCACGTGTAAAATGGTGTAAGGGCCCTGTAAAGTGGTGTAAGGCCCGTGTAAAGTGGTGTAAGGCCCGTGTAAAGTGGTTTAAGGCCCGTGTAAAGTGGTGTAAGGCCCGTGTAAAGTGGTGTAAGGGCCGTGTAAAGTGGTGTAAGGCCCGTGTAAAGTGGTGTAAGGCCCGTGTAAAGTGGTGTAAGGCCAGTGTAAAGTGGTGTAAGGCCCGTGTAAAGTGGTGTAAGGCCCGTGTAAAGTGGTGTAAGGCCCGTGTAAAGTGGTGTAAGGTCCGTGTACAGTGGTGTAAGGCCCGTGTAAAGTGGTGTAAGGCACGTGTAAAATGGTGTAAGGGCCCTGTAAAGTGGTGTAAGGCCCGTGTAAAGTGGTGTAAGGCCCGTGTAAAGTGGTTTAAGGCCCGTGTAAAGTGGTGTAAGGCCCGTGTAAAGTGGTGTAAGGGCCGTGTAAAGTGGTGTAAGGCCCGTGTAAAGTGGTGTAAGGCCCGTGTAAAGTGGTGTAAGGCCAGTGTAAAGTGGTGTAAGGCCCGTGTAAAGTGGTGTAAGGCGCTTGTAAAGTGGTGTAAGGCCCGTGTAAAGTGGTGTAAGGCCCGTGTAAAGTGGTGTAAGGCCCGTGTAAAGTGGTGTAAGGCCCGTGTACAGTGGTGTAAGGCCCGTGTAAAGCGGTGTAAGGCCCGTGTAAAGTGGTGTAAGGCCCGTGTAAAGTGGTGTAAGGCCGGATCACTCTATGGATCACTCCATGGATCAGTCTATGGATCACTCTATGGATCACTCTATTGATCACTCCATGGATCACGCTATGGATCAACCCATGGATCACTCTATGGATCACTCTATGGATCACTCTATGGATCACTCTATGGATCACTCTACGGATCACTCCATGGATCACTCTATGGATCACTCTATGGATCACTCTATGGATCACTCTATGGATCACTCTATGGATCACTCTATGGATCACTCTATGGATCACTCTATGGATCACTCTATGGATCACTCTACGGATCACTCCATGGATCACTCTATGGATCACTCTATGGATCACTCTATGGATCACTCTATGGATCACTCTATGGATCACCCTATGGATCACTCTATGGATCACTCTATGGATCACTCTATGGATCACTCTATGGATCACTCTACGGATCACTCCATGGATCACTCTATGGATCACTCTATGGATCACTCTATGGATCACTCTATGGATCACTCTATGGATCACTCTATGGATCCGTGTAAAGTGGTGTAAGGTCCGTGTAAAGTGGTGTCAGGCCCGTGTAAAGTGGTGTAAGGCCCGTGTAAAGTGGTGTAAGGCCCATGTAAAGTGGTGTAAGGCCCGTGTAAAGTGGTGTAAGGCCCGTGTAAAGTGGTGTAAGGTCCGTGTACAGTGGTGTCAGGCCCGTGTAAAGTGGTGTAAGGCACGTGTAAAATGGTGTAAGGGCCCTGTAAAGTGGTGTAAGGCCCGTGTAAAGTGGTGTAAGGCCCGTGTAAAGTGGTTTAAGGCCCGTGTAAAGTGGTGTAAGGCCCGTGTAAAGTGGTGTAAGGGCCTTGTAAAGTGGTGTAAGGCCCGTGTAAAGTGGTGTAAGGCCCGTGTAAAGTGGTGTAAGGCCCGTGTAAAGTGGTATAAGGCCGGTGTAAAGTGGTGTAAGGTCCGTGTAAAGTGGTGTCAGGCCCGTGTAAAGTGGTGTAAGGCCCGTGTAAAGTGGTGTAAGGCCCGTGTAAAGTGGTGTAAGGCCCGTGTAAAGTGGTGTAAGGCCCGTGTAAAGTGGTGTAAGGTCCGTGTACAGTGGTGTAAGGCCCGTGTAAAGTGGTGTAAGGCACGTGTAAAATGGTGTAAGGGCCCTGTAAAGTGGTGTAAGGCCCGTGTAAAGTGGTGTAAGGCCCGTGTAAAGTGGTTTAAGGCCCGTGTAAAGTGGTGTAAGGCCCGTGTAAAGTGGTGTAAGGGCCGTGTAAAGTGGTGTAAGGCCCGTGTAAAGTGGTGTAAGGCCCGTGTAAAGTGGTGTAAGGTCCGTGTAAAGTGGTGTCAGGCCCGTGTAAAGTGGTGTAAGGCCCGTGTAAAGTGGTGTAAGGCCCGTGTAAAGTGGTGTAAGGCCCGTGTAAAGTGGTGTAAGGCCCGTGTAAAGTGGTGTAAGGTCCGTGTACAGTGGTGTAAGGCCCGTGTAAAGTGGTGTAAGGCACGTGTAAAATGGTGTAAGGGCCCTGTAAAGTGGTGTAAGGCCCGTGTAAAGTGGTGTAAGGCCCGTGTAAAGTGGTTTAAGGCCCGTGTAAAGTGGTGTAAGGCCCGTGTAAAGTGGTGTAAGGGCCGTGTAAAGTGGTGTAAGGCCCGTGTAAAGTGGTGTAAGGCCCGTGTAAAGTGGTGTAAGGCCAGTGTAAAGTGGTGTAAGGCCCGTGTAAAGTGGTGTAAGGCGCTTGTAAAGTGGTGTAAGGCCCGTGTAAAGTGGTGTAAGGCCCGTGTAAAGTGGTGTAAGGCCCGTGTAAAGTGGTGTAAGGCCCGTGTACAGTGGTGTAAGGCCCGTGTAAAGCGGTGTAAGGCCCGTGTAAAGTGGTGTAAGGCCCGTGTAAAGTGGTGTAAGGCCGGATCACTCTATGGATCACTCCATGGATCAGTCTATGGATCACTCTATGGATCACTCTATTGATCACTCCATGGATCACGCTATGGATCAACCCATGGATCACTCTATGGATCACTCTATGGATCACTCTATGGATCACTCTATGGATCACTCTACGGATCACTCCATGGATCACTCTATGGATCACTCTATGGATCACTCTATGGATCACTCTATGGATCACTCTATGGATCACTCTATGGATCACTCTATGGATCACTCTATGGATCACTCTATGGATCACTCTACGGATCACTCCATGGATCACTCTATGGATCACTCTATGGATCACTCTATGGATCACTCTATGGATCACTCTATGGATCACCCTATGGATCACTCTATGGATCACTCTATGGATCACTCTATGGATCACTCTATGGATCACTCTACGGATCACTCCATGGATCACTCTATGGATCACTCTATGGATCACTCTATGGATCACTCTATGGATCACTCTATGGATCACTCTATGGATCCGTGTAAAGTGGTGTAAGGCCCGTGTAAAGTGGTTTAAGGCCCGTGTAAAGTGGTGCAAGACCCGTGTAAAGTGGTGTAAGGCCCGTGCAAAGTGGTGTAAGGCCCGTGTAAAGTGGTGTAAGGCCCGTGTAAAGTGGTGTAAGGCCCGTGTAAAGTGGTGTAAGGCCCGTGTAAAGCGGTGTAAGGCCCGTGTAAAGTGGTGTAAGGCCCGTGTAAAGTGGTGTAAGGCCGGATCACTGTATGGATCACTCTATGGATCACTCTATGGACCACTCCATGGATCACTCTATGGATCACTCTATGGATCACTCTATTGATCACTCCATGGATCACGCTATGGATCAACCCATGGATCACTCTATGGATCACTCTATGGATCACTCTATGGATCACTCTATGGATCACTCTATGGATCACTCTATGGATCACTCCATGGATCACTCTATGGATCACCCTATGGATCACTCTATGGATCACTCCATGGAGCACTCTATGGATCACTCTATGGATCACTCTATGGATCACTCTATGGATCACTCTATGGATCACTCTATGGATCACTCTATGGATCACTCTACGGATCACTCCATGGATCACTCTATGGATCACTCTATGGATCACTCTATGGATCACTCTATGGACCACTCTATGGATCACCCTATGGATCCGTGTAAAGTGGTGTAAGGCCCGTGTAAAGTGGTTTAAGGCCCGTGTAAAGTGGTGTAAGGCCCGTGTAGAGTGGTGTAAGGCCCGTGTAAAGTGGTGTAAGGCCGGTGTAAAGTGGTGTAAGGCCCGTGTAAAGTGGCGGAAGGCCCGTGTAAAGTGGTGCAAGGCCCGTGTAAAGTGGTGTAAGGTCCGTGTAAAGTGGTGTCAGGCCCGTGTAAAGTGGTGTAAGGCCCGTGTAAAGTGGTGTAAGGTCCGTGTAAAGTGGTGTAAGGCCCGTGCAAAGTGGTGTAAGGCCCGTGTAAAGTGGTGTAAGGCCCGTGTAAAGTGGCGGAAGGCCCCTGTAAAGTGGTGCAAGGCCCGTGTAAAGTGGTGTAAGGCCCGTGTAAAGTGGTGTAAGGTCCGTGTAAAGTGGTGTAAGGCCCGTGTAAAATGGTGTAAGGCCCGTGTAAAGTGGTGTAAGGCCCGTGTAAAGTGGTGCAAGGCCCGTGTAAAGTGGTGTCAGGCCCGTGTAAAGTGGTGTAAGGCCCGTGTAAAGTGGTGTAAGGCCCATGTAAAGTGGTGTAAGGCCCGTGTAAAGTGGTGTAAGGCCCGTGTAAAGTGGTGTAAGGTCCGTGTACAGTGGTGTCAGGCCCGTGTAAAGTGGTGTAAGGCACGTGTAAAATGGTGTAAGGGCCCTGTAAAGTGGTGTAAGGCCCGTGTAAAGTGGTGTAAGGCCCGTGTAAAGTGGTTTAAGGCCCGTGTAAAGTGGTGTAAGGCCCGTGTAAAGTGGTGTAAGGGCCTTGTAAAGTGGTGTAAGGCCCGTGTAAAGTGGTGTAAGGCCCGTGTAAAGTGGTGTAAGGCCAGTGTAAAGTGGTGTAAGGCCCGTGTAAAGTGGTGTAAGGCGCTTGTAAAGTGGTGTAAGGCCCGTGTAAAGTGGTGTAAGGCCCGTGTAAAGTGGTGTAAGGCCCGTGTAAAGTGGTGTAAGGCCCGTGTAAAGTGGTGTAAGGCCCGTGTAAAGTGGTGTAAGGCCGGTGTAAAGTGGTGTAAGGTCCGTGTAAAGTGGTGTCAGGCCCGTGTAAAGTGGTGTAAGGCCCGTGTAAAGTGGTGTAAGGCCCGTGTAAAGTGGTGTAAGGCCCGTGTAAAGTGGTGTAAGGCCCGTGTAAAGTGGTGTAAGGTCCGTGTACAGTGGTGTAAGGCCCGTGTAAAGTGGTGTAAGGCACGTGTAAAATGGTGTAAGGGCCCTGTAAAGTGGTGTAAGGCCCGTGTAAAGTGGTGTAAGGCCCGTGTAAAGTGGTTTAAGGCCCGTGTAAAGTGGTGTAAGGCCCGTGTAAAGTGGTGTAAGGGCCGTGTAAAGTGGTGTAAGGCCCGTGTAAAGTGGTGTAAGGCCCGTGTAAAGTGGTGTAAGGCCAGTGTAAAGTGGTGTAAGGCCCGTGTAAAGTGGTGTAAGGCGCTTGTAAAGTGGTGTAAGGCCCGTGTAAAGTGGTGTAAGGCCCGTGTAAAGTGGTGTAAGGCCCGTGTAAAGTGGTGTAAGGCCCGTGTACAGTGGTGTAAGGCCCGTGTAAAGCGGTGTAAGGCCCGTGTAAAGTGGTGTAAGGCCCGTGTAAAGTGGTGTAAGGCCGGATCACTCTATGGATCACTCCATGGATCAGTCTATGGATCACTCTATGGATCACTCTATTGATCACTCCATGGATCACGCTATGGATCAACCCATGGATCACTCTATGGATCACTCTATGGATCGCTCTATGGATCACTCTATGGATCACTCTACGGATCACTCCATGGATCACTCTATGGATCACTCTATGGATCACTCTATGGATCACTCTATGGATCACTCTATGGATCACTCTATGGATCACTCTATGGATCACTCTATGGATCACTCTATGGATCACTCTACGGATCACTCCATGGATCACTCTATGGATCACTCTATGGATCACTCTATGGATCACTCTATGGATCACTCTATGGATCACCCTATGGATCACTCTATGGATCACTCCATGGATCACTCTATGGATCACTCTATGGATCACTCTACGGATCACTCCATGGATCACTCTATGGATCACTCTATGGATCACTCTATGGATCACTCTATGGATCACTCTATGGATCACTCTATGGATCCGTGTAAAGTGGTGTAAGGCCCGTGTAAAGTGGTTTAAGGCCCGTGTAAAGTGGTGCAAGACCCGTGTAAAGTGGTGTAAGGCCCGTGCAAAGTGGTGTAAGGCCCGTGTAAAGCGGTGTAAGGCCCGTGTAAAGTGGTGTAAGGCCCGTGTAAAGTGGTGTAAGGCCGGATCACTGTATGGATCACTCTATGGATCACTCTATGGACCACTCCATGGATCACTCTATGGATCACTCCATGGATCAGTCTATGGATCACTCTATGGATCACTCTATTGATCACTCCATGGATCACGCTATGGATCAACCCATGGATCACTCTATGGATCACTCTATGGATCACTCTATGGATCACTCTATGGATCACTCTATGGATCACTCTATGGATCACTCCATGGATCACTCTATGGATCACCCTATGGATCACTCTATGGATCACTCCATGGAGCACTCTATGGATCACTCTATGGATCACTCTATGGATCACTCTATGGATCACTCTATGGATCACTCTATGGATCACTCTATGGATCACTCTACGGATCACTCCATGGATCACTCTATGGATCACTCTATGGATCACTCTATGGATCACTCTATGGACCACTCTATGGATCACCCTATGGATCCGTGTAAAGTGGTGTAAGGCCCGTGTAAAGTGGGTTAAGGCCCGTGTAAAGTGGTGTAAGGCCCGTGTAAAGTGGTGTAAGGCCCGTGTAAAGTGGTGTAAGGCCGGTGTAAAGTGGTGTAAGGCCCGTGTAAAGTGGCGGAAGGCCCGTGTAAAGTGGTGCAAGGCCCGTGTAAAGTGGTGTAAGGTCCGTGTAAAGTGGTGTCAGGCCCGTGTAAAGTGGTGTAAGGCCCGTGTAAAGTGGTGTAAGGTCCGTGTAAAGTGGTGTAAGGCCCGTGTAAAGTGGTGTAAGGCCCGTGTAAAGTGGTGTAAGGCCCGTGTAAAGTGGCGGAAGGCCCCTGTAAAGTGGTGCAAGGCCCGTGTAAAGTGGTGTAAGGCCCGTGTAAAGTGGTGTAAGGTCCGTGTAAAGTGGTGTAAGGCCCGTGTAAAATGGTGTAAGGCCCGTGTAAAGTGGTGTAAGGCCCGTGTAAAGTGGTGCAAGGCCCGTGTAAAGTGGTGTAAGGCGCGTGTAAAGTGGTGTAAGGCCCGTGTAAAGTGGGGGAAGGCCCGTGCAAAGTGGTGTAAGGCCCGTGTAAAGTGGTGTAAGGCCCGTGTAAAGTGGTGTAAGGCCCGTGTAAAGTGGTGTAAGGCCCGTGTAAAGCGGTGTAAGGCCCGTGTAAAGTGGTGTAAGGCCCGTGTAAAGTGGTGTAAGGCCGGATCACTGTATGGATCACTCTATGGATCACTCTATGGATCACTCCATGGATCACTCTATGGATCACTCCATGGATCAGTCTATGGATCACTCTATGGATCACTCTATTGATCACTCCATGGATCACGCTATGGATGAACCCATGGATCACTCTATGGATCACTCTATGGATCACTCTATGGATCACTCTATGGATCACTCTATGGATCACTCTAAGGAACACTCTATGGATCACTCTATGGATCACTCTATGGATCACTCTATGGATCACTCTATGGATCACTCCATGGAGCACTCTATGGATCACTGTATGGATCACTCTGTGGATCACTCTATGGATCACTCTATGGATCACTCTATGGATCACTCTATGGATCACTCTACGGATCACTCCATGGATCACTCTATGGATCACTCTATGGATCACTCTATGGATCACTCTATGGATAACTCTATGGATCACTCTATGGATCCGTGTAAAGTGGTGTAAGGCCCGTGTAAAGTGGTTATAAGGCCCGTGTAAAGTGGTGCAAGACCCGTGTAAAGTGGTGTAAGGGCCGTGTAAAGTGGTGTAAGGCCCGTGTAAAGTGGTGTAAGGCCCGTGTAAAGCGGTGTAAGGCCCGTGTAAAGTGGTGTAAGGCCCGTGTAAAGTGGTGTAAGGCCGGATCACTGTATGGATCACTCTGTGGATCACACTATGGATCACTCCATGGATCACTCTATGGATCACTCCATGGATCAGTCTATGGATCAGTCTATGGATCACTCTATTGATCACTCCATGGATCACGCTATGGATCACTCTATGGATCACTCTATGGATCACTCTATGGATCACTCTATGGATCACTCTATGGATCACTCTATGGATCACTCTATGGATCACTCTATGGATCACTCTACGGATCACTCCATGGATCACTCTATGGATCACTCTATGGATCACTCTATGGATCACTCTATGGACCACTCTATGGATCACCCTATGGATCCGTGTAAAGTGGTGTAAGGCCCGTGTAAAGTGGTTTAAGGCCCGTGTAAACTGGTGTAAGGCCCGTGTAAAGTGGTGTAAGGCCCGTGTAAAGTGGTGTAAGGCCGGTGTAAAGTGGTGTAAGGCCCGTGTAAAGTGGTGCAAGGCCCGTGTAAAGTGGTGTAAGGCGCGTGTAAAGTGGTGTAAGGCCCGTGTAAAGTGGGGGAAGGCCCGTGCAAAGTGGTGTAAGGCCCGTGTAAAGTGGTGTAAGGCCCGTGTAAAGTGGTGTAAGGCCCGTGTAAAGTGGTGTAAGGCCCGTGTAAAGCGGTGTAAGGCCCGTGTAAAGTGGTGTAAGGCCCGTGTAAAGTGGTGTAAGGCCGGATCACTGTATGGATCACTCTATGGATCACTCTATGGATCACTCCATGGATCACTCTATGGATCACTCCATGGATCAGTCTATGGATCACTCTATGGATCACTCTATTGATCACTCCATGGATCACGCTATGGATCAACCCATGGATCACTCTATGGATCACTCTATGGATCACTCTATGGATCACTCTATGGATCACTCTATGGATCACTCTATGGAACACTCTATGGATCACTCTATGGATCACTCTATGGATCACTCTATGGATCACTCTATGGATCACTCCATGGAGCACTCTATGGATCACTGTATGGATCACTCTGTGGATCACTCTATGGATCACTCTATGGATCACTCTATGGATCACTCTATGGATCACTCTACGGATCACTCCATGGATCACTCTATGGATCACTCTATGGATCACTCTATGGATCACTCTATGGATTACTCTATGGATCACTCTATGGATCCGTGTAAAGTGGTGTAAGGCCCGTGTAAAGTGGTTATAAGGCCCGTGTAAAGTGGTGCAAGACCCGTGTAAAGTGGTGTAAGGGCCGTGTAAAGTGGTGTAAGGCCCGTGTAAAGTGGTGTAAGGCCCGTGTAAAGCGGTGTAAGGCCCGTGTAAAGTGGTGTAAGGCCCGTGTAAAGTGGTGTAAGGCCGGATCACTGTATGGATCACTCTATGGATCACACTATGATCACTCCATGGATCACTCTATGGATCACTCCATGGATCAGTCTATGGATCACTCTATGGATCACTCTATTGATCACTCCATGGATCACGCTATGGATCACTCTATGGATCACTCTATGGATCACTCTATGGATCACTCTATGGATCACTCTATGGATCACTCTATGGATCACTCTATGGATCACTCTATGGATCACTCTACGGATCACTCCATGGATCACTCTATGGATCACTCTATGGATCACTCTATGGATCACTCTATGGACCACTCTATGGATCACCCTATGGATCCGTGTAAAGTGGTGTAAGGCCCGTGTAAAGTGGTGTAAGGCCCGTGTAAAGTGGTGTAAGGCCCGTGTAAAGTGGTGTAAGGCCGGTGTAAAGTGGTGTAAGGCCCGTGTAAAGTGGCGGAAGGCCCGTGTAAAGTGGTGCAAGGCCCGTGTAAAGTGGTGTAAGGTCCGTGTAAAGTGGTGTCAGGCCCGTGTAAAGTGGTGTAAGGCCCGTGTAAAGTGGTGTAAGGTCCGTGTAAAGTGGTGTAAGGCCCGTGTAAAGTGGTGTAAGGCCCGTGTAAAGTGGTGTAAGGCCCGTGTAAAGTGGCGGAAGGCCCCTGTAAAGTGGTGCAAGGCCCGTGTAAAGTGGTGTAAGGTCCGTGTAAAGTGGTGTAAGGCCCGTGTAAAATGGTGTAAGGCCCGTGTAAAGTGGTGTAAGGCCCGTGTAAAGTGGTGCAAGGCCCGTGTAAAGTGGTGTAAGGCGCGTGTAAAGTGGTGTAAGGCCCGTGTAAAGTGGGGGAAGGCCCGTGCAAAGTGGTGTAAGGCCCGTGTAAAGTGGTGTAAGGCCCGTGTAAAGTGGTGTAAGGCCCGTGTAAAGTGGTGTAAGGCCCGTGTAAAGCGGTGTAAGGCCCGTGTAAAGTGGTGTAAGGCCCGTGTAAAGTGGTGTAAGGCCGGATCACTGTATGGATCACTCTATGGATCACTCTATGGATCACTCCATGGATCACTCTATGGATCACTCCATGGATCAGTCTATGGATCACTCTATGGATCACTCTATTGATCACTCCATGGATCACGCTATGGATCAACCCATGGATCACTCTATGGATCACTCTATGGATCACTCTATGGATCACTCTATGGATCACTCTATGGATCACTCTATGGAACACTCTATGGATCACTCTATGGATCACTCTATGGATCACTCTATGGATCACTCTATGGATCACTCCATGGAGCACTCTATGGATCACTCTATGGATCACTCTATGGATCACTCTACGGATCACTCCATGGATCACTCTATGGATCACTCTATGGATCACTCTATGGATCACTCCATGGATCACTCTATGGATCACTCTATGCATCACTCTATGGATCACTCTATGGATCACTCTATGGATCACTCTATGGATCCGTGTAAAGTGGTGTAAGGCCCGTGTAAAGTGGTTTAAGGCCCGTGTAAAGTGGTTTAAGGCCCGTGTAAAGTGGTGCAAGACCCGTGTAAAGTGGTGTAAGGCCCGTGCAAAGTGGTGTAAGGCCCGTGTAAAGTGGTGTAAGGCCCGTGTAAAGTGGTGTAAGGCCCGTGTAAAGTGGTGTAAGGCCCGTGTAAAGCGGTGTAAGGCCCGTGTAAAGTGGTGTAAGGCCCGTGTAAAGTGGTGTAAGGCCGGATCACTGTATGGATCACTCTATGGATCACTCTATGGATCACTCCATGGTTCACTCTATGGATCACTCCATGGATCAGTCTATGGATCACTCTATGGATCACTCTATTGATCACTCCATGGATCACGCTATGGATCAACCCATGGATCACTCTATGGATCACTCTATGGATCACTCTATGGATCACTCTATGGATCACTCTATGGATCACTCTATGGATCACTCCATGGATCACTCTATGGATCATTCTATGGATCACTCTATGGATCACTCTATGGATCACTCTATGGATCACTCCATGGAGCACTCTATGGATCACTCTATGGATCACTCTATGGATCACTCTATGGATCACTCTATGGATCACTCTATGGATCACTCTACGGATCACTCCATGGATCACTCTATGGATCACTCTATGGATCACTCTATGGATCACTCTATGGATCACTCTATGGATCACTCTACGGATCACTCCATGGATCACTCTATGGATCACTCTATGGATCACTCTATGGATCACTCTATGGATCACTCTATGGATCACTCTATGGATCCTTGTAAAGTGGTGTAAGGCCCGTGTAAAGTGGTTTAAGGCCCGTGTAAAATGGTGTAAGGCCCGTGTAAAGTGGTGTAAGGCCCGTGTAAAGTGGTGTAAGGCCGGTGTAAAGTGGTGTAAGGTCCGTGTAAAGTGGTGTCAGGCCCGTGTAAAGTGGTGTAAGGCCCGTGTAAAGTGGTGTAAGGCCCGTGTAAAGTGGTGTAAGGCCCGTGTAAAGTGGTGTAAGGCCCGTGTAAAGTGGTGTAAGGTCCGTGTACAGTGGTGTCAGGCCCGTGTAAAGTGGTGTAAGGCACGTGTAAAATGGTGTAAGGGCCCTGTAAAGTGGTGTAAGGCCCGTGTAAAGTGGTGTAAGGCCCGTGTAAAGTGGTTTAAGGCCCGTGTAAAGTGGTGTAAGGCCCGTGTAAAGTGGTGTAAGGGCCGTGTAAAGTGGTGTAAGGCCCGTGTAAAGTGGTGTAAGGCCCGTGTAAAGTGGTGTAAGGCCAGTGCAAAGTGGTGTAAGGCCCGTGTAAAGTGGTGTAAGGCGCTTGTAAAGTGGTGTAAGGCCCGTGTAAAGTGGTGTAAGGCCCGTGTAAAGTGGTGTAAGGCCCGTGTAAAGTGGTGTAAGGCCCGTGTAAAGTGGTGTAAGGCCCGTGTAAAGCGGTGTAAGGCCCGTGTAAAGTGGTGTAAGGCCCGTGTAAAGTGGTGTAAGGTCCGTGTACAGTGGTGTCAGGCCCGTGTAAAGTGGTGTAAGGCACGTGTAAAATGGTGTAAGGGCCCTGTAAAGTGATGTAAGGCCCGTGTAAAGTGGTGTAAGGCCCGTGTAAAGTGGTTTAAGGCCCGTGTAAAGTGGTGTAAGGCCCGTGTAAAGTGGTGTAAGGCGCTTGTAAAGTGGTGTAAGGCCCGTGTAAAGTGGTGTAAGGCCCGTGTAAAGTGGTGTAAGGCCCGTGTAAAGTGGTGTAAGGCCCGTGTAAAGTGGTGTAAGGCCCGTGTAAAGCGGTGTAAGGCCCGTGTAAAGTGGTGTAAGGCCCGTGTAAAGTGGTGTAAGGCCGGATCACTGTATGGATCACTCTATGGATCCCTCTATGGATCACTCCATGGTTCACTCTATGGATCACTCCATGGATCAGTCTATGGATCACTCTATGGATCACTCTATTGATCACTCCATGGATCACGCTATGGATCAACCCATGGATCACTCTATGGATCACTCTATGGATCACTCTATGGATCACTCTATGGATCACTCTACGGATCACTCCATGGATCACTCTATGGATCACTCTATGGATCACTCTATGGATCACTCTATGGATCACTCTATGGATCACTCTATGGATCACTCTATGGATCACTCTATGGATCACTCTATGGATCACTCTACGGATCACTCCATGGATCACTCTATGGATCACTCTATGGATCACTCTATGGATCACTCTACGGATCACTCTATGGATCCGTGTAAAGTGGTGTAAGGCGCTTGTAAAGTAGTTTAAGGCCCGTGTAAAGTGGTGTAAGGCCCGTGTAAAGTGGCGGGAGGCCCGTGTAAAGTGGTGCAAGGCCCGTGTAAAGTGGTGTAAGGCCCGTGTAAAGTGGTGTAAGGCCCGTGTAAAGTGGTGTAAGGCCCGTGTAAAGCGGTGTAAGGCCCGTGTAAAGTGGTGTAAGGCCCGTGTAAAGTGGTGTAAGGCCGGATCACTGTATGGATCACTCTATGGATCACTCTATGGACCACTCCATGGATCACTCCATGGATCACTCCATGGATCAGTCTATGGATCACTCTATGGATCACTCTATTGATCACTCCATGGATCACGCTATGGATCAACCCATGGATCACTCTATGGATCACTCTATGGATCACTCTATGGATCACTGTATGGATCACTCTATGGATCACTCTATGGATCACTCCATGGATCACTCTATGGATCACTCTATGGATCACTCTATGGATCACTCCATGGAGCACTCTATGGATCACTCTATGGATCACTCTATGGATCACTCTATGGATCACTCTATGGATCACTCTATGGATCACTCTATGGATCACTCTACGGATCACTGCATGGATCACTCTATGGATCACTCTATGGATCACTCTATGGATCACTCTCTGGGTCACTCTATGGATCACTCTATGGATCCGTGTAAAGTGGTGTAAGGCCCGTGTAAAGTGGTTTAAGGCCCGTGTAAAGTGGTGTAAGGCCCGTGTAAAGTGGTGTAAGGCCCGTGTAAAGTGGTGTAAGGCCGGTGTAAAGTGGTGTAAGGCCCGTGTAAAGTGGCGGAAGGCCCGTGTAAAGTGGTGCAAGGCCCGTGTAAAGTGGTGTAAGGTCCGTGTAAAGTGGTGTCAGGCCCGTGTAAAGTGGTGTAAGGCCCGTGTAAAGTGGTGTAAGGTCCGTGTAAAGTGGTGTAAGGCCCGTGTAAAGTGGTGTAAGGCCCGTGTAAAGCGGTGTAAGGCCCGTGTAAAGTGGTGTAAGGTCCGTGTAAAGTGGTGTAAGGCCCGTGTAAAATGGTGTAGTGCCCGTGTAAAGTGGTGTAAGGCCCGTGTAAAGTGGTGCAAGGCCCGTGTAAAGTGGTGTAAGGCGCGTGTAAAGTGGTGTAAGCCCCGTGTAAAGTGGTGTATGGCTCGTGCAAAGTGGTGTAAGGCCCGTGTAAAGCGGTGTAAGGCCCGTGTAAAGTGGTGTAAGGCCCGTGTAAAGTGGCGTAAGGCCGGATCACTGTATGGATCACTCTATGGATCACTCTATGGATCACTCCATGGATCACTCTATGGATCACTCCATGGATCAGTCTATGGATCACTCTATGGATCACTCTATTGATCACTCTATGGATCACACTATGGATCACTCTATGGATCACTCTATGGATCACTCTATGGATCACTCTACGGATCACTCCATGGATCACTCTATGGATCACTCTATGGATCACTCTATGGAGCACTCTATGGATCACTCTATGGATCACTCCATGGAGCAATCTATGGATCACTCTATGGATCACTCTATGGATCACTCTATGGATCACTCTATGGATCACTCTATGGATCACTCTATGGGTTACTCTACGGATCACTCCATGGATCACTCTATGGATCACTCTATGGATCACTCTATGGATCACTCTATGGATCACTCTATGGATCACTCTATGGATCCGTGTAAAGTGGTGTAAGGCCCGTGTAAAGTGGTTTAAGGCCCGTGTAAAGTGGTGCAAGACCCGTGTAAAGTGGTGTAAGGCCCGTGTAAAGTGGTGTAAGGCCCGTGTAAAGCGGTGTAAGGCCCGTGTAAAGTGGTGTAAGGCCCGTGTAAAGTGGTGTAAGGCCGGATCACTGTATGGATCACTCTATGGATCACACTATGGATCACTCCATGGATCACTCTATGGATCACTCCATGGATCAGTCTATGGATCACTCTATGGATCACTCTATTGATCACTCCATGGATCACGCTATGGATCAACCCATGGATCACACTATGGATCACTCTATGGATCACTCTATGGATCACTCTATGGATCACTGTATGGATCACTCTATGGATCACTCTATGGATCACTCCAGGGATCACTCCATGGATCACTCTATGGATCACTCTATGGATCGCTCCATGGAGCACTCTATGAATCACTCTATGGATCACTCTATGGATCACTCTATGGATCAATCTATGGATCACTCTATGGATCACTCTATGGATCACTCTACGGATCACTCCATGGATCACTCTAGGGTTCGCTCTATGGATCACTCTATGGATCACTCTTTGCATCACTCTATGGATCACTCTATGGATCCGTGTAAAGTGGTGTAAGGCCCGTGTAAAGTGATTTAAGGCCCGTGTAAAGTGGTGTAAGGCCCGTGTAAAGTGGTGTAAGGCCCGTGTAAAGTGGTGTAAGGCCGGTGTAAAGTGGTGTAAGGCCCGTGTAAAGTGGTGTAAGGCGCGTGTAAAGTGGTGTAAGGCCCGTGTAAAGCGGTGTAAGGCCCGTGTAAAGTGGTGTAAGGCCCGTGTAAAGTGGTGTAAGGCCGGATCACTGTATGGATCACTCTATGGATCACACTATGGATCACTCCATGGATCACTCTATGGATCACTCCATGGATCAGTCTATGGATCACTCTATGGATCACTCTATTGATCACTCCATGGATCACGCTATGGATCAACCCATGGATCACACTATGGATCACTCTATGGATCAATCTATGGATCACTCTATGGATCACTCTATGGATCACTCTATGGATCACTCTATGGATCACTCCAGGGATCACTCCATGGATCACTCTATGGATCACTCTATGGATCGCTCCATGGAGCACTCTATGAATCACTCTATGGATCACTCTATGGATCACTCTATGGATCAATCTATGGATCACTCTATGGATCACTCTATGGATCACTCTACGGATCACTCCATGGATCACTCTATGGATCGCTCTATGGATCACTCTATGGATCACTCTTTGCATCACTCTATGGATCACTCTATGGATCCGTGTAAAGTGGTGTAAGGCCCGTGTAAAGTGATTTAAGGCCCGTGTAAAGTGGTGTAAGGCCCGTGTAAAGTGGTGTAAGGCCCGTGTAAAGTGGTGTAAGGCCGGTGTAAAGTGGTGTAAGGCCCGTGTAAAGTGGCGGAAGGCCCGTGTAAAGTGGTGCAAGGCCCGTGTAAAGTGGTGTAAGGTCCGTGTAAAGTGCTGTCAGGCCCGTGTAAAGTGGTGTAAGGCCCGTGTAAAGTGGTGTAAGGTCCGTGTAAAGTGGTGTAAGGCCCGTGTAAAGTGGTGTAAGGCCCGTGTAAAGTGGTGTAAGGCCCGTGTAAAGTGGCGGAAGGCGCGTGTAAAGTGGTGTAAGGCCCGATTAAAGTGGGGCAATGCCCGTGCAAAGTGGTGTAAGGCCCGTGTAAAGTCGTGCAAGACCCGTGTAAAGTGGTGTAAGGCCCGTGCAGAGTGGTGTAAGGCCCGTGTAAAGCGGTGTAAGGCCCGTGTAAAGTGGTGTAAGGCCCGTGTAAAGTGGTGTAAGGCCCGTGTAAAGCGGTGTAAGGCCCGTGTAAAGTGGTGTAAGGCCCGTGTAAAGTGGTGTAAGGCCGGATCACTGTATGGATCACTCTATGGATCACTCTATGGATCACTCCATGGATCACTCTATGGATCACTCCATGGATCAGTCTATGGATCACTCTATTGATCACTCCATGGATCACGCTGTGGATCAACCCATGGATCACTCTATGGATCACTCTATGGATCACTCTATGGATCACTCTATGGATCACCCTATGGACCATTCTATGGATCACTCTATGGATCACTCTATGGATCACTCTATGGATCACTCTACGGATCACTCCATGGATCACTCTATGGATCACTCTATGGATCACTCTATGGATCACTCCATGGATCACTCTATGGATCACTCTATGGATCACTCTATGGATCACTCTATGGATCACTCTATGGATCACTCTACGGATCCGTGTAAAGTGGTGTAAGGCCCGTGTAAAGTGGTTGAAGGCCCGTGTAAAGTGGTGTAAGGCCCGTGTAAAGTGGTGTAAGGCCCGTGTAAAGTGGCGGAAGGCCCGTGTAAAGTGGTGCAAGGCCCGTGTAAAGTGGTGTAAGGCCCGTGTAAAGTGGTGTAAGGTCCGTGTAAAGTGGTGTAAGGCCCGTGTAAAATGGTGTAAGGCCCGTGTAAAGTGGTGTAAGGCCCGTGTAAAGTGGTGCAAGGCCCGTGTAAAGTGGTGTAAGGCGCGTGTAAAGTGGTGTAAGGCCCGTGTAAAGTGGGGGAAGGCCCGTGCAAAGTGGTGTAAGGCCCGTGTAAAGTGGTGTAAGGCCCGTGTAAAGTGGTGTAAGGCCCGTGTAAAGTGGTGTAAGGCCCGTGTAAAGCGGTGTAAGGCCCGTGTAAAGTGGTGTAAGGCCCGTGTAAAGTGGTGTAAGGCCGGATCACTGTATGGATCACTCTATGGATCACTCTATGGATCACTCCATGGTTCACTCTATCCATCACTCCATGGATCAGTCTATGGATCAACCCATGGATCACTCTATGGATCACTCTATGGATCACTCTATGGATCACTCTATGGATCACTCTATGGATCACTCTATGGATCACTCTATGGATTATTCTATGGATCACTCTATGGATCACTCTATGGATCACTCTATGGATGACTCCATGGAGCACTCTATGGATCACTCTATGGATCACTCTATGGATCACTCTATGGATCACTCTATGGATCACTCTATGGATCACTCTATGGATCACTCTACGGATCACTCCATGGATCACTCTATGGATCACTCTATGGATCACTCTATGGATCACTCTATGGATCACTCTATGGATCACTCTACGGATCACTCCATGGATCACTCTATGGATCACTCTATGGATCACTCTATGGATCACTCTATGGATCACTCTATGGATCACTCTATGGATCCTTGTAAAGTGGTGTAAGGCCCGTGTAAAGTGGTTTAAGGCCCGTGTAAAGTGGTGTAAGGCCGGTGTAAAGTGGTGTAAGGTCCGTGTGAAGTGGTGTCAGGCCCGTGTAAAGTGGTGTAAGGCCCGTGTAAAGTGGTGTAAGGCCCGTGTAAAGTGGTGTAAGGCCCGTGTAAAGTGGTGTAAGGCCCGTGTAAAGTGGTGTAAGGTCCGTGTACAGTGGTGTCAGGCCCGTGTAAAGTGGTGTAAGGCACGTGTAAAATGGTGTAAGGGCCCTGTAAAGTGGTGTAAGGCCCGTGTAAAGTGGTGTAAGGCCCGTGTAAAGTGGTTTAAGGCCCGTGTAAAGTGGTGTAAGGCCCGTGTAAAGTGGTGTAAGGCCCGTGTAAAGTGGTGTAAGGCCCGTGTAAAGTGGTGTAAGGCCCGTGCAAAGTGGTGTAAGGCGCTTGTAAAGTGGTGTAAGGCCCGTGTAAAGTGGTGTAAGGCCCGTGTAAAGTGGTGTAAGGCCCGTGTAAAGTGGTGTAAGGCCCGTGTAAAGTGGTGTAAGGCCCGTGTAAAGCGGTGTAAGGCCCGTGTAAAGTGGTGTAAGGCCCGTGTAAAGTGGTGTAAGGCCGGATCACTGTATGGATCACTCTATGGATCACTCTATGGATCACTCCATGGTTCACTCTATGGATCACTCCATGGATCAGTCTATGGATCACTCTATCGATCACTCTATTGATCACTCCATGGATCACGCTATGGATCAACCCATGGATCACTCTATGGATCACTCTATGGATCACTCTATGGATCACTCTATGGATCACTCTATGGATCACTCTATGGATCATTCTATGGATCACTCTATGGATCACTCTATGGATCACTCTATGGATGACTCCATGGAGCACTCTATGGATCACTCTATGGATCACTCTATGGATCACTCTATTGATCACTCTATGGATCACTCTATGGATCACTCTATGGATCACTCTACGGATCACTCCATGGATCACTCTATGGATCACTCTATGGATCACTCTATGGATCACTCTATGGATCACTCTATGGATCACTCTACGGATCACTCCATGGATCACTCTCTGGATCACTCTATGGATCACTCTATGGATCACTCTATGGATCACTCTATGGATCACTCTATGGATCCTTGTAAAGTGGTGTAAGGCCCGTGTAAAATGGTGTAAGGCCCGTGTAAAGTGGTGTAAGGCCCGTGTAAAGTGGTGTAAGGCCGGTGTAAAGTGGTGTAAGGTCCGTGTGAAGTGTTCTCAGGCCCGTGTAAAGTGGTGTAAGGCCCGTGTAAAGTGGTGTAAGGCCCGTGTAAAGTGGTGTAAGGCCCGTGTAAAGTGGTGTAAGGCCCGTGTAAAGTGGTGTAAGGTCCGTGTACAGTGGTGTCAGGCCCGTGTAAAGTGGTGTAAGGCACGTGTAAAATGGTGTAAGGGCCCTGTAAAGTGGTGTAAGGCCCGTGTAAAGTGGTGTAAGGCCCGTGTAAAGTGGTTTAAGGCCCGTGTAAAGTGGTCTAAGGCCCGTGTAAAGTGGTGTAAGGCCCGTGTAAAGTGGTGTAAGGCCCGTGTAAAGTGGTGTAAGGCCCGTGTAAAGTGGTGTAAGGCCAGTGTAAAGTGGTGTAAGGCCCGTGTAAAGTGGTGTAAGGCGCTTGTAAAGTGGTGTAAGGCCCGTGTAAAGTGGTGCAAGGCCCGTGTAAAGTGGTGTAAGGTCCGTGTAAAGTGGTGTCAGGCCCGTGTAAAGTGGTGTAAGGCCCGTGTAAAGCGGTGTAAGGCCCGTGTAAAGTGGTGTAAGGCCCGTGTAAAGTGGTGTAAGGCCGGATCACTGTATGGATCACTCTATGGATCCCTCTATGGATCACTCCATGGTTCACTCTATGGATCACTCCATGGATCAGTCTATGGATCACTCTATGGATCACCCTATTGATCACTCCATGGATCACGCTATGGATCAACCCATGGATCACTCTATGGATCACTCTATGGATCACTCTATGGATCACTCTATGGATCACTCTACGGATCACTCCATGGATCACTCTATGGATCACCCTATCGATCACTCTATGGATCACTCTATGGATCACTCTATGGATCAATCTATGGATCACTCTATGGATCACTCTATGGATCACTCTATGGATCACTCTACGGATCACTCCATGGATCACTCTATGGATCAGTCTATGGATCACTCTATGGATCACTCCACGGATCACTCTATGGATCCGTGTAAAGTGGTGTAAGGCCCGTGTAAAGTAGTTTAAGGCCCGTGTAAAGTGGTGCAAGACCCGTGTAAAGTGGTGTAAGGCCCGTGCAAAGTGGTGTAAGGCCCGTGTAAAGTGGTGTAAGGCCCGTGTAAAGTGGTGTAAGGCCCGTGTAAAGTGGTGTAAGGCCCGTGTAAAGCGGTGTAAGGCCCGTGTAAAGTGGTGTAAGGCCCGTGTAAAGTGGTGTAAGGCCGGATCACTGTATGGATCACTCTATGGATCACTCTATGGACCACTCCATGGATCACTCTATGGATCACTCCATGGATCAGTCTATGGATCACTCTATGGATCACTCTATTGATCACTCCATGGATCAGGCTATGGATCAACCCATGGATCACTCTATGGATCACTCTATGGATCACTCTATGGATCACTCTATGGATCACTCTATGGATGACTCTATGGATCACTCCATGGATCACTCTATGGATCACTCTATGGATCACTCTATGGATCACTCTATGGAGCACTCTATGGATCACTCTATGGATCACTCTATGGATCACTCTATGGATCACTCTATGGATCACTCTATGGATCACTCTATGGATCACTCTACGGATCACTCCATGGATCACTCTATGGATCACTCTATGGATCACTCTATGGATCACTGTATGGATCACTCTATGGATCCGTGCAAAGTGGTGTAAGGCCCGTGTAAAGTGGTTTAAGGCCCGTGTAAAGTGGTGTAAGGCCGGTGTAAAGTGGTGTAAGGCCCGTGTAAAGTGGCGGAAGGCCCGTGTAAAGTGGCGGCAGGCCCCTGTAAAGTGGTGCAAGGCCCGTGTAAAGTGGTGTAGGGCCCGTGTAAAGTGGTGTAAGGTCCGTGTAAAGTGGTGCAAGGCCCGTGTAAAGTGGTGTAAGGTCCGTGTAAAGTGGTGTCAGGCCCGTGTAAAGTGGTGTAAGGCCCGTGTAAAGTGGTGTAAGGTCCGTGTAAAGTGGTGTAAGGCCCGTGTAAAGTGGTGTAAGGCCCGTGTAAAGTGGTGTAAGGCCCGTGTAAAGTGGCGGAAGGCCCCTGTAAAGTGGTGCAAGGCCCGTGTAAAGTGGTGTAGGGCCCGTGTAAAGTGGTGTAAGGTCCGTGTAAAGTGGTGTAAGGCCCGTGTAAAATGGTGTAAGGCCCGTGTAAAGTGGTGTAAGGCCCGTGTAAAGTGGTGCAAGGCCCGTGTAAAGTGGTGTAAGGCGCGTGTAAAGTGGTGTAAGGCCCGTGTAAAGTGGGGGAAGGCCCGTGCAAAGTGGTGTAAGGCCCGTGTAAAGTGGTGTAAGGCCCGTGTAAAGTGGTGTAAGGCCCGTGTAAAGTGGTGTAAGGCCCGTGTAAAGCGGTGTAAGGCCCGTGTAAAGTGGTGTGAGGCCCGTGTAAAGTGGTGTAAGGCCGGATCACTGTATGGATCACTCTATGGATCACGCTCCGGATCAACCCATGGATCACTCTATGGATCACTCTATGGATCACTCTATGGATCACTCTATGGATCACTCTATGGATCACTCCATGGAGCACTCTATGGATCACTCTATGGATCACTCTATGGATCACTCTATGGATCACTCTACGGATCACTCCATGGATCACTCTATGGATCACTCTATGGATCACTCTATGGATCACTCTATGGATCACTCTATGGATCACTCTATGGATCCGTGTAAGTTGGTGTAAGGCCCGTGTAAAGTGGTTTAAGGCCCGTGTAAAGTGGTGCAAGACCCGTGTAAAGTGGTGTAAGGCCCGTGCAAAGTGGTGTAAGGCCCGTGTAAAGTGGTGTAAGGCCCGTGTAAAGTGGTGTAAGGCCCGTGTAAAGTGGTGTAAGGCCCGTGTAAAGCGGTGTAAGGCCCGTTTAAAGTGGTGTAAGGCCCGTGTAAAGTGGTGTAAGGCCGGATCACTGTATGGATCACTCTATGGATCACACTATGGATCACTCCATGAATCACTCTATGGATCACTCCATGGATCAGTCTATGGATCACTCTATGGATCACTCTATTGATCACTCCATGGATCACGCTATGGATCAACCCATGGATCACTCTATGGATCACTCTATGGATCACTCTATGGATCACTCTATGGATCACTCTATGGATCACTCTATGGATCACTCCATGGATCACTCTATGGATCACTCTATGTATCACTCTATGGATCACTCCATGGAGCACTCTATGGATCACTCTATGGATCACTCTATGGATCACTCTATGGATCACTCTATGGATCACTCTACGGATCACTCCATGGATCACTCTATGGATCGCTCTATGGATCACTCTATGGATCACTCTATGGATCACTGTATGGATCACTCTATGGATCCGTGTAAAGTGGTGTAAGGCCCGTGTAAAGTGGTTTAAGGCCCGTGTAAAGTGGTGTAAGGCCCGTGTAAAGTGGTGTAAGGCCCGTGTAAAGTGGTGTAAGGCCGGTGTAAAGTGGTGTAAGGCCCGTGTAAAGTGGCGGAAGGCCCGTGTAAAGTGGTGCAAGGCCCGTGTAAAGTGGTGTAAGGTCCGTTTAAAGTGGTGTCAGGCCCGTGTAAAGTGGTGTAAGGCCCGTGTAAAGTGGTGTAAGGTCCGTGTAAAGTGGTGTAAGGCCCGTGTAAAGTGGTGTAAGGCCCGTGTAAAGTGGTGTAAGGCCCGTGTAAAGTGGCGGAAGGCGCGTGTAAAGTGGTGTAAGGCCCGTTTAAAGTGGGGCAATGCCCGTGCAAAGTGGTGTAAGGCCCGTGTAAAGTGGTGCAAGACCCGTGTAAAGTGGTGCAAGGCCCGTGCAAAGTGGTGTAAGGCCCGTTTAAAGTGGTGTAAGGCCCGTGTAAAGTGGTGTAAGGCCCGTGTAAAGTGGTGTAAGGCCCGTGTAAAGCGGTGTAAGGCCCGTGTAAAGTGGTGTAAGGCCCGTGTAAAGTGGTGTAAGGCCGGATCACTGTATGGATCACTCTATGGATCACTCTATGGATCACTCCATGGATCACTCTATGGATCACTCCATGGATCAGTCTATGGATCACTCTATTGATCACTCCATGGATCACGCTATGGATCAACCCATGGATCACTCTATGGATCACTCTATGGATCACTCTATGGATCACTCTATGGATCACTCTATGGATCACTCTATGGATCATTCTATGGATCACTCTATGGATCACTTTATGGATCACTCTATGGATCACTCTACGGATCACTCCATGGATCACTCTATGGATCACTCTATGGATCACTCTATGGATCACTCCATGGATCACTCTATGGATCACTCTATGGATCACTCTATGGATCACTCTATGGATCACTCTATGGATCACTCTATGGATCCGTGTAAAGTGGTGTAAGGCCCGTGTAAAGTGGTTTAAGGCCCGTGTAAAGTGGTGTAAGGCCCGTGTAAAGTGGTGTAAGGCCCGTGTAAAGTGGCGGAAGGCCCGTGTAAAGTGGTGCAAGGCCCGTGTAAAGTGGTGTAAGGCCCGTGTAAAGTGGTGTAAGGTCCGTGTAAAGTGGTGTAAGGCCCGTGTAAAATGGTGTAAAGCCCGTGTAAAGTGGTGTAAGGCCCGTGTAAAGTGGTGCAAGGCCCGTGTAAAGTGGTGTAAGGCGCGTGTAAAGTGGTGTAAGGCCCGTGTAAAGTGGGGGAAGGCCCGTGCAAAGTGGTGTAAGGCCCGTGTAAAGTGGTGTAAGGCCCGTGTAAAGTGGTGTAAGGCCCGTGTAAATTGGTGTAAGGCCCGTGTAAAGCGGTGTAAGGCCCGTGTAAAGTGGTGTAAGGCCCGTGTAAAGTGGTGTAAGGCCGGATCACTGTATGGATCACTCTATGGATCACTCTATGGATCACTCCATGGTTCACTCTATGGATCACTCCATGGCTCAGTCTATGGATCACTCTATGGATCACTCTATTGATCACTCCATGGATCACGCTATGTATCAACCCATGGATCACTCTATGGATCACTCTATGGATCACTCTATGGATCACTCTATGGATCATTCTATGGATCACTCTATGGATCACTCTATGGATCACTCTATGGATCACTCCATGGAGCACTCTATGGATCACTCTATGGATCACTCTATGGATCACTCTATGGATCACTCTATGGATCACTCTATGGATCACTCTATGGATCACTCTACGGATCACTCCATGGATCACTCTATTGATCACTCTATGGATCACTCTATGGATCACTATATGGATCACTCTATGGATCACTCTACGGATCACTCCATGGATCACTCTATGGATCACTCTATGGATCACTCTATGGATCACTCTATGGATCACTCTATGGATCCTTGTAAAGTGGTGTAAGGCCCGTGTAAAGTGGTGTAAGGCCCGTGTAAAATGGTGTAAGGCCCGTGTAAAGTGGTGTAAGGCCCGTGTAAAGTGGTGTAAGGCCGGTGTAAAGTGGTGTAAGGTCCGTGTAAAGTGGTGTCAGGCCCGTGTAAAGTGGTGTAAGGCCCGTGTAAAGTGGTGTATAGCCCGTGTAAAGTGGTGTAAGGCCCGTGTAAAGTGGTGTAAGGCCCGTGTAAAGTGGTGTAAGGTCCGTGTAAAGTGGTGTCAGGCCCGTGTAAAGTGGTGTAAGGCACGTGTAAAATGGTGTAAGGGCCCTGTAAAGTGGTGTAAGGCCCGTGTAAAGTGGTGTAAGGCCCGTGTAAAGTGGTTTAAGGCCCGTGTAAAGTGGTGTAAGGCCCGTGTAAAGTGGTGTAAGGGCCGTGTAAAGTGGTGTAAGGCCCGTGTAAACTGGTGTAAGGCCCGTGTAAAGTGGTGTAAGGCCAGTGTAAAGTGGTGTAAAGCCCGTGTAAAGTGGTGTAAGGCGCTTGTAAAGTGGTGTATGGCTCGTGTAAAGTGGTGTAAGGCCCGTGTAAAGTGGTGTAAGGCCCGTGTAAAGTGGTGTAAGGCCCGTGTAAAGTGGTGTAAGGCCCGTGTAAAGCGGTGTAAGGCCCGTGTAAAGTGGTGTAAGGCCCATGTAAAGTGGTGTAAGGCCGGATCACTGTATGGATCACTCTATGGATCCCTCTATGGGTCACTCCATGGTTCACTCTATGGATCACTCCATGGATCAGTCTATGGATCACTCTATGGATCACTCTATTGATCACTCCATGGATCACGCTATGGATCAACCCATGGATCACTCTATGGATCACTCTATGGATCACTCTATGGATCACTCTATGGATCACTCTATGGATCACTCTATGGATCACTCCATGGATCACTCTATGGATCACTCTATGGATCACTCTATGGATCACTCCATGGAGCACTCTATGGATCACTCTATGGATCACTCTATGGATCACTCTATGGATCACTCTATGGATCACTCTATGGATCACTCTATGGATCACTCTACGGATCACTCCATGGATCACTCTATGGATCACTCCATGGATCACTCTATGGATCACTCTATGGATCACTCTATGGATCACTCTATGGATCCGTGTAAAGTGGTGTAAGGCCCGTGTAAAGTGGTTTAAGGCCCGTGTAAAGTGGTGTAAGGCCCGTGTAAAGTGGTGTAACGCCCGTGCAAAGTGGTGTAAGGCCCGTGTAAAGTGGTGTAAGGCCCGTGTAAAGTGGTGTAAGGCCCGTGTAAAGTGGTGTAAGGCCCGTGTAAAGCGGTGTAAGGCCCGTGTAAAGTGGTGTAAGGCCCGTGTAAAGTGGTGTAAGGCCGGATCACTGTATGGATCACTCTATGGATCACTCTATGGACCACTCCATGGATCACTCTATGGATCACTCCATGGATCAGTCTATGGATCACTCTATGGATCACTCTATTGATCACTCCATGGATCACGCTATGGATCAACCCATGGATCACTCTATGGATCACTCTATGGATCACTCTATGGATCACTCTATGGATCACTCTATGGATCACTCTATGGATCACTCCATGGATCACTCTATGGATCACTCTATGGATCACTCTATGGATCACTCCATGGAGCACTCTATGGATCACTCTATGGATCACTCTATGGATCACTCTATGGATCACTCTATGGATCACTCTATGGATCACTCTATGGATCACTCTACGGATCACTCCATGGATCACTCTATGGATCACTCTATGGATCACTCTATGGATCACTCTATTGATCACTCTATGGATCACTCTATGGATCCGTGTAAAGTGGTGTAAGGCCCGTGTAAAGTGGTTTAAGGCCCGTGTAAAGTGGTGTAAGGCCCGTGTAAAGTGGTGTAAGGCCCGTGTAAAGTGGTGTAAGGCCGGTGTAAAGTTGTGTAAGGCCCGTGTAAAGTGGCGGAAGGCCCGTGTAAAGTGGTGCAAGGCCCGTGTAAAGTGGTGTAAGGTCCGTGTAAAGTTGTGTCAGGCCCGTGTAAAGTGGTGTAAGGCCCGTGTAAAGTGGTGTAAGGTC